>CANJKZ010000248.1:0-325000 GCA_947471745.1 Closterium sp. Naga37s-1 | reverse complement strand
CAGCACCTGTAAAGTGAAGTGCCCCACTGGTGATCTGCGAAGCGGGTTTTTAGATGGGGGGAAACCAAGGGTTCATCCATCATGTACAGTACATACATCCCAGCAGACATGTGTTGCGCTGAACTTCGTCATCACCTTCGTACACCGATGTGTATCTTACTCAAACGTACGAAGAGACGACTAACCCCTGGATACTCTTTTCTTGGAGGTTGTCTTGTTCAGGTCAAAACAGAGAGCATGTTCCGCCCGAGACAATAACCGCCTGTCCACCGACATTGAGTCAAAGGCGCTGTTCTTCTGGCGCACCACGGCCAAAAACGGCCATCTCGGAAGCTTCTTTCCGCATCAATGGTCCGCTTATAATGGTTCGGCTCAGGTTGGGTGAACCCCGAAGCTGGGCGCATCAACTTAACCGAGAAAACCTGTAGAACAGCACTTTTGTGACACTGTACCTTAACCGTGCGTTTGTTCTATGTTATTTCCTCGCCTGGCAAATGGTCCGCACCACTGGTGCGGCCTCTCGAGGTGGAATCACCTCGGCACCACTGGTGCGGGGCAGAAACCATCAGCCCAATTCTTTGCTCGTGGTAGGCTTGAACGCCCAAATTGCGACTCCCAGCTTTCGATGGCAATGACAATGACGCCATGGCCATGGCGGAGAGCTTTAACCCGGCCAATGTATAACAATTTCTTGCCTGATTGTGGATTTGAAGCGCTCAGACGATGCTCGGCTTTAAGCTCTATACAACGGTGCTCTTTTAGTGTTCATTACGGGAACCTAAACACCTTTTTATTGCGGTCCAGGCTATCGTCATCGCTCCTTATCAAGTCCAGCCAGGCTACAGCATTCGGCTTTTATCAGAGTTATAAGCTACTACATGGATTCCATCGTGTCCAGCAGTTCTCGCTGCCTCCTACCCGCGTCACAACCAAGGTTTTTGGTTCCCAAGTCATCAACCTGCTCCCTATAGCTCCCTCGGTTTCTGCACACTGGGATCTGCGGGGTTTCACCTACAAGCATCAACGCTATAAAACGATACACAGGAAGGTGTCTGTGCTCAGATCGGCTTGTGGATCAGCCACTGTCAGGCTGTTATCAAGCAGCCTTCATCATCGCACCATGGCAAGAGGACGGAGCAACAAGAGCAACAAGAAAAGTGCTGACAATGACCATGAGGGTGATGGCTCACCTGACTTACCGCTGAAGGGTGCTTCAGGCACTGACAAGGCTGCGCAGAGTGCTTCATCGGCTGAAGTCGATGGTCCCTTTGAGGATTTGCTGGACCTGCAGAACAACGCGGATCGCGGTGCGGATTCGGAAGAGGATCCTGGCGAGGAAGAGAATGATCCTGAGGAGTCGGCTGTTAAACCGCCGGATGACAATGGTGAAGCTGCGGGTGACGTCGCTGATGAAGGAGAAGCAAATGATGATGCTGATGCTGTTTCGACTATGGCTCCTGATGATGAGGATGATGGGTACCTGAGTGACGACTCCGACGAACGCCTGGAGCCTGATGCAATCAGTAGCGTTATTGCTCTTAAACGCTTCTCGCTAACTCTGCTCGTGCCATTCTTCAGGAAAGCTGAGGTTAATCGCGCTTCGGTGACGATCGCTGCTCTGTTGGATGACTGGAAAGAACATCTGTCACCAGACGCGAATCAGACAACTACTTACCAGGAGCTCTCGGCGACATATTTCTCCAGCAGGCGTTTCGGCCGCTTGCAAGTCACGTTCAACCACGTCAAGACGCAAACTACGTCTGGAACCACGTCGTCAACCATGAATGTCTGAACGGGGAGTGCATTGATCTCACCTGGCAACACCCGGAGAACTCACGCTTCCTGCGTGAGCGCATCCTGAATCCTACGGCTAAGGAGGTTGTCCTCAAAGGCGTTCCGGCTGAGATTACTGCGGAGCTGATTCGTCGCCTGCTGGTGGTCTCCAAGCTGGTCATCCGCGGCAAGAGTGCCTTCGCTAGCGGCTTTGGTTTTCATCGCACGGTGGATCCAGTCACGGGGATGGACACTGACCGCATCAGGGGTCTGATCGTCCCCCACGTTGCTGATGAGTACCGCTGGAGGTACTTTGTGGAAGACCCGTCAACGGCGAAGCGGTATTTGCTCCACTTCCCGTCGCTTACCTGCGATTTCTGCGGTGGTCAGCACATATCACGTTACCATGATCACTACATCGCGCCGCGCCAAGAGAGTTTCACCAACTGGAACCTGACGGTCAAAAAGGTTCATGAGTTCAACGGTACAGGAAACGTTTATACTCACCCGCAGATGCCGTTGTCCTTACCGTTATCTTTGCTTTACTTACCACTTACTGACACACACCTGCCTACCTCTCCTCGCAGCCGCGTCTCTGAAAGCCTCAAACCTCCTGAAAAGGATCATGAAGGACCCTGCTGGTGTGCTAACCTCCACCGGCGTCTCGCGGGAGGAATGGGTCTGCGTGCAAACGGCATGCGAGAAGGCGCAGGGGAACCGATTCGAGCAGGCGGCTGCTCATATCGCATCTGCCAGGCACAGAGGGGGTCTGCGGAAGGAAGGCTCTGCCACTCGTGTCAGCAAGCCCTCACAGAAGCTACTCGCTTTCAAGAAGGAGTACATCGTGAAGCCAGCAAAGCAGTGATTGGTGGCTCAGTTACGGATGCCTCCGTTTGGGGGGGTGATGCAGCAGCAAAGGCAGTTGTGGTAGCTGGATGTGTAGTTGGTGCAATGTTATCTTTTGCTGTAGCAGGCTGTATCGTTGCAATGAAGCTCAATCGCCCGAGGATGCTGTGGGGCTTAACGAAGGTGGTTATTGGATAAGTACAACAACCTCACCATCCTCGAGCTCAACATCAACGGGCTCGGCAGTAGCGGGAAGCAGGAACGATGCGGAAATTGGATACGGAAAGCAGCAAACATCGTGGTACTTACAGACACTCGTGTAGCAGCTGACCATAATTTCTGGACACAAGTCAGATCGGAGGCGCAGGTGGTGGTTGGTCCATCACAGAGAGCTGGAGGTGTGGTGGTCTTGGGTTTCCTGCAAGGCATGAGATTTACGAACGTCGTTAAGCATGAGTCAGGTCGGCTGCTGAGCCTGCTAGTAACCTGGCGTGACCTACGGTGCAGAATCGTAGCAGCTTACTTTCCTGCACAGGCTGCTAATAGGGGGGTTTTCTTCAGGGATGTTTTAATGCCGTTTGTGCAGAGTCTGTCCATGGCGCCTCACACGGTTATGCTCGGCGACTTAAACATCGTAGCGGACCCGGAGTTGGATAAATCATCAAAGCTGGGTACTCCGGCGGAGAATAGGAGACTCTTGCAGATCTGCTCAAGATGGGATTTACAAGATGCCTTCCGCAGCCTACACCCATCCCGCAAGGAGTACACGTTCTTCTCCAGATCTGCAAGGACGAGTACAAGGATAGACAGAGTGTTAGTCTCCCACTCACTACTCGGTTGCGTGGTGGAGGCGAAGCATAAGATAGTACCATACGGTCTCACGGATCACTGGTTTGCGGTGTCGGTGTCACTTAAGTCGGCGACGGCGTGTGGTAATGACCCAGGGCTGTGGAGACTGCCAGCATCCCAGTCGGGAGGGGAGGGGACCAAGAAGATTATATCGGCGGTGTTGGAGGCACAAGCGAGTCACCCAGCCGGGAGTCTGGAGAGACTTATGGTGAATCTGCGGGCAAGCATGAGAGCTCACGTGGCGGAGGAGAGGAAAAGGGTTAAAGCGACTATGGTGCATCTGGAGCAGAAGGTGGAGAACCTTCGGTGGAGAGTGATGTGTGATCCGTCATCGCAAGAGTTGTACGAGGAGTTGATCAAGTGCGAAGCGGCTCTTAAGCTTTACCAGGATAGTGTCAAGGAACGCCTACAGGCCATGACGGGGTTGCTGGCAGAAGTGGCGGGGGAGACGCCGTCAGGATTCTTGTCAGGGCTGGTAAAGTCGAGGAAAACAAAGACGGAGATTAGTGAGCTGCTGTTTAAGGGCATACAAAGGAAGGGTGCAAGCGCGGTGTTGCAGGCGGCGTCTGAGTACTTCCGTGACGCTTACGCGGACCTGCCTTCACAGCCCACCAGGGAACCATGGCCGATTGAGGAGGGGAGGCGACTCCTGGAGAGCGACCGTCTGCAACTCGGTAACGAGTGGTCAGAGCAGGAGGTGAAGGCAGCGCTCAAGGGTCTTCCGGTGGGGAAAGCCCCGGGGCAAGATGGCTTGCCGAAGGAGTTCTTCGAGCGAAACTGGGTGCTCCTGGGGCCAGCGGTGATGAAGGAGGTCAGAGAGTTTGAGACGTCGGCGACGCTCTCCGAGTCCTTCATGACCGCGGTCACCATCCTGCTGCACAAGAAGGGCGACAGGGACAGCTTAGGCAATTATCGGCCGATTACGTTGCTGAGTTTCTTCTACAAACTGCTGGCGAAGGTGCTAGCGAACAGGATGAAGCTGGCCTTACCGTGGGTGATATCGGAGAATCAATTTGGCTTTCTTCCGGGAAGAAGCCTGGCGGAGGCAGTATCGCTGGTGGCTGATGCAATAGACGCGGCGGAGGAGGAAGATGAGGACTGGTTGCTTCTCCTCGTCGATTTCCAAAAGGCGTATGACTCTGTGTCTCGGGTGTACCTGTTTCAGACGCTGGAGCAAATGGGTTTCCCTGAAAGCTTCATCGCGTGGGTAAAAGGTCTTCACGACGGTGCTGCCACCAGACTGTTGCTCAACGGCTGGGTGGGAGAGCGCGTGGAAATGGGGAAAGGGGTCCGGCAGGGCTGTCCACTCGCCCCGTACCTCTTCATGTGTGCGGTGGAACCACTCTGCCAAGAAATTGAGAGGAGAAAGCTGGGAGTCCGGAAACGAGGCGTTAAGGGGGAGCTGGCCTACATCGGTTACGCCGACGATACCACGCTGGTCCTGAAGGGGAAAGAGCAGGTGGAGTGGGCAAAAGTGCTGTTGGATGAGTTTGCGGAGATTTCCGGCCTGAGAGTAAACCAAGACAAGACGACTCTGATGTCGCTGGGAAAAAATCGACGCATGCTGCAGCCTCTGGTAACAGCCTACAAGTGGGCCGATAAGGACAAGGCGGAGAGATTACTAGGAATCTGGATTACATCTGGCGGCTCACCTGTACCGGCTTGGGACAAGGCGTTTGAGAGTGTGAGCGCGGTGCTGAGTTGCTGGGAAACGAAACACCTCAAGACATCGGCACGTGTCACCATCATCAACAGCTACGCAATGCCGATTCTGATGTTCCAGGCGCAGATATACGCCCCGCCGCACGATGTCTGGAAGAAGGTGAAGCGTTTATGCCACAATTTCATCTCCGGGGGCAGGGCGCTGTTGGACAAACATTTTATCCTCTGGAGCTACGACCTGTCCTGCAGGGAGCGGAAGGAGGGGGGACTGGGTGTAATAGACCTGAAGCATCGGATAGACAGCTTAGCCCTTCAAAAGCTAGGGAAGGCACTGGTGGAGCAGGAACCCATGAGAAACTGGTTGCGGGAAAGAGCGGCAAGCTTCCCGCTCGGCCTGGCCACGATCTACGCCCATCCGTCGATCCTGAAAAATTGGCTGGGAGGTGGCACAAGATGGAAAGCAGCGGTGAAAACACTCTGGGACTCAAAGGTTTTGGTCATGAGCGACCCAGCACACCGGTGGGATGCGGAGGAGGAGCAACTTTTGTTCAACCGGAAAATATTTTTCAGAGGGAAATCGCCTTTCGGGAACCAGATGGGGTCGCTATGTCTGAAGGGTGTCCGGCTGGGAGACTTGGTGTACAAGTGGCATGATGGCAGCAGAACGCTCAAGAGCAACACCGAACTGGAGCAGGAACTGGGAGGCGTGGACCAAAGGAAGTGGGCACTGAAGGCCTGGGAAGCGACACCACAAAGTTGGAAGGATATGGTGCTTCGGCAGTTAACAGCTGAGGAGGTTTTCAGGGAGGCGAACGTGATACGGTCACCGTCATACCGCCCCGGGGAACTCCTTTTTCACCGATTGGAATACGTGGCTGATGGCGAGCTGTACGGAAAGAGAGGCGGTGTGAAAGACGGTAGAGAGGTAAGTGAGGAGGAGGAGGCGAGAGAGAGACAGGGGAGGAGAGGAGATAAGAACAAAGGAGGAGGTGAGTGAGGGATGAGGAGAGGAGGTGGGGGGGTGGCCGCGGCATCCCCTCTTACTAACCCCCTTTTACACAGGGGGGGTTGAGTGGGGGATGAGGAGTGGAGGTGGGGGGGTGGCCGCAACGTCCCCTCTTACTAACCCCCACATCCCCAACCCCAATCAACCAACCCCCTGTAACCTCACCCCCCATTTCAACCGCCCCCTGGAACCGCACTCCCTCCCTCCTTTTCTTCCTCCAGACCCCTCCCCACCCACGATGGTCCCTGTCCAGTTCTTCACAGGTGGGGCTGCTGGTTACAGGTGCCTGGTGCTGGCGGCTGGCGCTGGTGCTGGTGCCTGGTGCTGGCGTCTGGCGCTGGTGCCTGGTGCTGGCGGCTGGCGCTGGTGCTGGTGCCTAGTGCTGGCGGGTGGCGCTGGTGCTGGTGCCTGGTGCTGGCGGCTGGCGCTAGTGCTGGTGCCTGGTGCTGGCGGCTGGCGCTGGCGCTGGTGCCTGGTGCTGGCGGCTGGCGCTGGTGCTGGTGCCTGGTGCCTGGTGCTGGCGGCTGGCGCTGGTGCTGGTGCCTGGTGCTGGCGGCTGGCGCTGGTGCTGGTGCCTGCTGCTGGCGGCTGGCGCTGGTGCTGGTGCCTGGTGCTGGCGGCTGGCGCTGGTGCCTGACGGCTGGTGCTGGTCCTGGTGGCTGGTGCTGGCGTAACGGCGCTGGTGCTGGTGACTGGCTTCGGTGCTGGTGACTGGCTTCGGTGCTGGTGCTGGTTCCTGGTGCTGGTGGCTGGCGCTGGTGCTGGTGCCTGGTGCTGTTCCGCCGCCACTCCCTTCCCCCTTTTCCTCTCTCCCCCACAGCATTCCGCCGCCACTCCCTTCCCCCTTTCCCTCTCCCACCCGCAGCGTTCCGCCGCCAATCCCTTCCCCTCCTCCCTCTCCCACCCACAGCGACCGCCGCTGCACACGTGAACAGTCGCGACGGGGGGGGGGGGGGGGTGACGAGCAGGGGGCCGGGGGAATGCGACGGGCGGAGCGAGGCGAAGGGAAGGAAGAAAACGGGACGGGGGGGAAAGTGCCGCGACGACCGCCACCGTCGCCGTACCCTTCATTCCCAATGCCCCGTCCCCCCCCCTTCCCCACTCTCGCGCAAACTCGGCAGCGGGCATAGGCGCGGGCAGAGGTGGTGAGGGTGGGGAAATGCGACGGGCTGACGACGGGGGAAACGCGACGCGCTGGCGACGGGGGAAACGCGACGCGCTGGCAACGGGGGAAACGCGACGAGCTGGCGACGGGGGGGAAACGCGACGGGCTGGCGACGGGCAGGCGACGAGGGAAAAAACGACGGGCTGGCGACGAGGGAAACGCGGCCGGCTCGCCGCCGCGCCCGTCGCAGCGAGCGCCGTGCCACGAATAGGTGGGCCCATTAACTAAGGTCAGGAACTTAATCGCTCTATACCATATTACAATACTAAGTTAACTAGAGTACGGGTTTAACTAAGGGGCCTAGGCTTAGTAGCCTAGGCCAAGCGGGTGTCGAGCAGTTTGTGCCAGAAAGTGAGAATGTGTGTTGTTCACTATAGCACACAAGGTACATATAGCAAACTAGCAAAGGTGCACCACCACCAACAAGGAAACATAACTACACTAGAGCTAAAGCTACAGGCAGTTATAAACATACATAAATATATATCGCGACACCTGGAGCAGTCGTCGACGACCACCAGAAAGTAACGCTCCCTCCCGGACCCTTGTGTCGGGGCAGGGCCCCAGACGTCCAAGTGGAGAGTCTCGAAGGGAGCGGTGGCCGGACGAAGGGAGGAGGAGTGAGGAGTGGCGCGTAAGCGACCGGCAATGCACGGAGTGCAAGGGGGAGCAAGCGAGGTAGGGAGTGACGGGAAAGTGCATGGGAGACCTGTGACTAGTCCCTGACTGAGCATGCCATGAAGGCGAGGGATCGACGGGTGGCCAAGGCGGTGGTGCCACAGGACGGTGCGGTGGGCGAGAGAGCGACAGGAGCAAGACGCAGCGACTGGACTGGACACGACCACCTGACTAGTCACCTCAACCGGACTGGACACCTAGACGGGAGAGGACGGACCGACCGGAGGGGAGGACGGAACCGGGGAGCGCTCGGTGTGGAGGACATAGAGACCGGAGCGGGGCTCCCTGGTGAACGTGGCCAGAACAGCTCCTGTGGCAGCGTCAGTACAGACCGCAGTCCTCCCACCCCCCACAAAGGTAACCGTGATCCCTCGGTCCTGGAGGTATCCAACACCCACCAAGTTCCGAGTGAACGAGGGGATGTGGAGACCGCGCAGGACCCCAGAGGGGATCAGCTCCTCACACTTAAGACTGCCCGTCGTACCGAAACTTCGACCGCGATACGGTGGACCGTTCCAAATCAGCCACATGATCACCCAAGTTACCGCCCATTTACTGTTGCCGACAGACTTGTACATCAGCCCATCGTTCCACGTCAGCCTGCTTCCCCCTTACATCCCCACCACAAGCCAACTGCCTCGTCACCGCCCGCCATCCATGACTCGCCCTGCATCGGAGGCGACCACTGAGCCCGAAAATATTCTGAGCCATCGGATTCGACACCCCACATGCATCAAGAGGATCGAGTTCCTCGTTTGCTGGAAGGAACACACGCCAACTGAAGACAGCTGGGTGCCCCTGGCCAACATTGAAAACCACCCTGCCCTGCAAGTGTACCTGAGGAGCCGGGTTTTCCGCGATATACACACACTCGCGTAGCGGAGGGGGCTTCTTGAAGGGGGGGGGGGGGGGGGGGGGGGGGGGGGGGGGGGGGGGTAGTGTAAGGATTTTTCTCGACATTCCTTACCGCGACCATCAACATTGCGTACAGCAGCAACCGTTGTTCGCCCGTCCTGCGCGGTCTCCACATCCCCTCGTTCACTCGGAACTTGGTGGGTGTTGGATACCTCCAGGACCGAGGGATCACGGTTACCTTTGTGGGGGGTGGGAGGACTGCGGTCTGTACTGACGCTGCCACAGGAGCTGTTCTGGCCACGTTCACCAGGGAGCCCCGCTCCGGTCTCTATGTCCTCCACACCGAGCGCTCCCCGGTTCCGTCCTCCCCTCCGGTCGGTCCGTCCTCTCCCGTCCAGGTGTCCAGTCCGGTTGAGGTGACTAGTCAGGTGGTCGTGTCCAGTCCAGTCGCTGCGTCTTGCTCCTGTCGCTCTCTCGCCCACCGCACCGTCCTGTGGCACCACCGCCTTGGCCACCCGTCGATCCCTCGCCTTCATGGCATGCTCAGTCAGGGACTAGTCATAGGTCTCCCATGCACTTTCCCGTCACTCCCTACCTCGCTTGCTCCCCCTTGCACTCCGTGCGTCGCCGGTCGCTTACGCGCCACTCCTCACTCCTCCTCCCTTCGTCCGGCCACCGCTCCCTTCGAGACTCTCCACTTGGACGTCTGGGGCCCTGCCCCGACACAAGGGTCCGGGAGGGAGCGTTACTTTCTGGTGGTCGTCGACGACTGCTCCAGGTGTCGCGATATATATTTATGTATGTTTATAACTGCCTGTAGCTTTAGCTCTAGTGTAGTTATGTTTCCTTGTTGGTGGTGGTGCACCTTTGCTAGTTTGCTATATGTACCTTGTGTGCTATAGTGAACAACACACATTCTCACTTTCTGGCACAAACTGCTCGACACCCGCTTGGCCTAGGCTACTAAGCCTAGGCCCCTTAGTTAAACCCGTACTCTAGTTAACTTAGTATTGTAATATGGTATAGAGCGATTAAGTTCCTGACCTTAGTTAATGGGCCCACCTATTCGTGGCACGGCGCTCGCTGCGACGGGCGCGGCGGCGAGCCGGCCGCGTTTCCCTCGTCGCCAGCCCGTCGTTTTTTCCCTCGTCGCCTGCCCGTCGCCAGCCCGTCGCGTTTCCCCCCCGTTGCCAGCTCGTCGCGTTTCCCCCGTTGCCAGCGCGTCGCGTTTCCCCCGTCGCCAGCGCGTCGCGTTTCCCCCGTCGTCAGCCCGTCGCATTTCCCCACCCTCACCACCTCTGCCCGCGCCTATGCCCGCTGCCGAGTTTGCGCGAGAGTGGGGAAGGGGGGGGGACGGGGCATTGGGAATGAAGGGTACGGCGACGGTGGCGGTCGTCGCGGCACTTTCCCCCCCGTCCCGTTTTCTTCCTTCCCTTCGCCTCGCTCCGCCCGTCGCATTCCCCCGGCCCCCTGCTCGTCACCCCCCCCCCCCCCCCCCCGTCGCGACTGTTCACGTGTGCAGCGGCGGTCGCTGTGGGTGGGAGAGGGAGGAGGGGAAGGGATTGGCGGCGGAACGCTGCGGGTGGGAGAGGGAAAGGGGGAAGGGAGTGGCGGCGGAATGCTGTGGGGGAGAGAGGAAAAGGGGGAAGGGAGTGGCGGCGGAACAGCACCAGGCACCAGCACCAGCGCCAGCCACCAGCACCAGGAACCAGCACCAGCACCGAAGCCAGTCACCAGCACCAGCGCCGTTACGCCAGCACCAGCCACCAGGACCAGCACCAGCCGTCAGGCACCAGCGCCAGCCGCCAGCACCAGGCACCAGCACCAGCGCCAGCCGCCAGCAGCAGGCACCAGCACCAGCGCCAGCCGCCAGCACCAGGCACCAGCACCAGCGCCAGCCGCCAGCACCAGGCACCAGGCACCAGCACCAGCGCCAGCCGCCAGCACCAGGCACCAGCGCCAGCGCCAGCCGCCAGCACCAGGCACCAGCACTAGCGCCAGCCGCCAGCACCAGGCACCAGCACCAGCGCCAGCCGCCAGCACCAGGCACCAGCGCCAGACGCCAGCACCAGGCACCAGCACCAGCGCCAGCCGCCAGCACCAGGCACCTGTGACCAGCAGCCCCACCTGTGAAGAACTGGACAGGGACCATCGTGGGTGGGGAGGGGTCTGGAGGAAGAAAAGGAGGGAGGGAGTGCGGTTCCAGGGGGCGGTTGAAATGGGGGGTGAGGTTACAGGGGGTTGGTTGATTGGGGTTGGGGATGTGGGGGTTAGTAAGAGGGGACGTTGCGGCCACCCCCCCACCTCCACTCCTCATCCCCCACTCAACCCCCCCTGTGTAAAAGGGGGTTAGTAAGAGGGGATGCCGCGGCCACCCCCCCACCTCCTCTCCTCATCCCTCACTCACCTCCTCCTTTGTTCTTATCTCCTCTCCTCCCCTGTCTCTCTCTCGCCTCCTCCTCCTCACTTACCTCTCTACCGTCTTTCACAACGCCTGCAATACCCCTTCAGGGGGTGTGACTTACTCTAGCTATGTGCTGCAGGCAGTTAAGGGGGTGTGTCGCGATATATATTTATATATGTTTATAACTGCCTGTAGCTTTAGCTCTAGTGTAGTTATGTTTCCTTGTTGGTGGTGGTGCACCTTTGCTAGTTTGCTATATGTACCTTGTGTGCTATAGTGAACAACACACATTCTCACTTTCTGGCACAAAATGCTCGACACCCGCTTGGCCTAGGCTACTAAGCCTAGGCCCCTTAGTTAAACCCGTACTCTAGTTAACTTAGTATTGTAACACCAGGTACACCACAGTGTTCCCTCTTGCGAAGAAGTCCGAGGTGACTGCTACGCTGATCCGGTGGCTTCTAGCCACTGAGGGCACTCGTGGTCGTCGAGTCAGTTGTCTCCACTCCGACCGTGGGGGCGAGTTTTGCTCCGGCATTCTCGGTGGATTCTGCGGCGAACAGGGCATCACACAGTCCTAGACGCTGCCGGAGTCCCCACAGCAGAATGGGGTTGCTGAGCGCCGCATTGGCTTGGTCATGGACATCGCCCGCACGTCCATGATCCATGCCCGTGCGCCCCATTTTCTGTGGGCCTACGCGGTTCGCTACGCCGCACACCAGCTGAACCTCCAGCCGCGTGTCTCGCGGCCCGAGGCTTCACCGACCAGTCTTTGGACTGGTTCCCCTGGTGTTGGGTCGGCCTTTCGAGTCTGGGGCTGCCTTGCACAAGTCCGCGACACCTTTGCGGACAAGCTCTCGGCACGCGCCATCGACTGTGTCTTCCTTGGTTTCCCGGTCGACTCTGCTGACTGGTCCTTTTACCACCCGCCCCTCCACCAGTTCCTCGACTCCCGTGACGTCCGGTTCGACGAGTCCGTGTCCTACTACACCCGGTACCCCTGTCGAGGTCTCCCGGTCCCCCCTCCCCCCCTTTTCCTCGCCCCCTCTCCTCCTCCTGTCCCCGCCCCTCCGGTACCACCACCCCCCCCTGGTCCTGCCCCGTCTGGTGTGTCTCACGCTACCCCTCTGCCGTCAGTCGCACGTCAGGTCGCGTCTCCCTCCCCACAGTCCTCCTCCCAGTCCCCTCAGCAACCCTCGGCACGTCCGCGACAGGTGGTTGCGGACTCTGGGGGTTTTGGCGCTGGAGGGGCTGCCACTGGAGGTGCTCGGTCTGGGGGTGCTCGGTCGTAGGGTGCTGGAGCTGGAGGTACTGGCGCTGGGGGTGCTGCTTCTGGGGGTGCAGGAGTCGGAGGTGCTGGTGCTCGAAGCATTGACACTGGAGGTGCTGGTTCTGGGGGTGCTGGTTCTGAGGAGACTGGAGCTGGAGACCCTAGTTCTGCGGAGTCCACTCCGCCTCCCCACCGCCACGACACGCGTCTCCAGGCTGCCCGTCGGCGTGAGCGTGAGGAGCAGGAGCGGTTGGAGAGGGAGCGGCAGGAGCTGCGGGTGCTGGACCTTCTGGAGCAGCAGTGGCAGCCGCAGCAGCAGCAACCGCAGCCGCCACCGCAGCTTCCTATGGAGCGGCAGTTGTTCCCACCTGTGAGTGGCCTGCAGGCCCTTGGCCTTTCCTCCTCTCCTCCTGTCCGCTCCCAGTCTCCTCCTGTGTTTGGTCCTACGTTGCCTCCTGACGACCGTCCGGCGGTCTGATCTTCTCCTCCTCATCAGTCTCCTCTCCCTGCTGTCCGTCACAACTTGATCACTCGTTGTCCTCCGCGTGCTCGTCACTCGTCCTCTGTTACTGACCTACACACTGCCCTCCTTTGTACGTCACTCGTCTCCTTCTCCTGTGTCCGTTCTCCCGTCTCCTCCTCCGTCCTCTCTCCCAGCCCTCCCCACTCCTATCTCTGACTACTACCGCACTGTTCGTCCTGTTGCCGCACGTGTCCTCGCCACTCTTGTCACCGACTCTCGTTTCCCTCCGTCGTCTGTCTCGGCTCTCACTGCCGCTGTTGCTGAGTTTGCTGCCGCCAGCCGCCTTGACTATGCCACCCGTGTGGTGCCAGCTCCTCCCTACCGTCCTCTGTCCGTCGGGGGTGAGTTTGCCCTCAGCTGTGACGTCCTAGAGGACAGAGAGTCTGAGCTGGAGTACTGGGCAGCCGCTTCTCCTTCTGTCTGTGCCATGCTGCTATCCCCTGAGGAAGACCCCAACGCCCTTGACATACCGACTCCTCGCACTTACCGCGAGGCAGTGTCAGGGGCGTGGGCCTCTCAGTGGAAAGCGGCTATGGACTCAGAGTTGGCATCTTGGAGATCCACAGGCACCTACGTCGACGCAGTTCCCCCTCCCAGGGCGAACGTAGTCGATGGCATGTGGCTCTTCAAGGTGAAGCGGCCGCCTGGAGCACCGCCTGTGTTCAAGGCGCGCTACGTGGCTAGGGGCTTCAGTCAGCGTGAGGGAGTTGACTTCTTCCAGACCTTCGCCCCGACCCCGAAGATGACTACTCTTCGTGTGTTACTTCACATAGCAGCGCAGCAAGACTAAGAGCTGCACTCCCTCGACTTCTCCACTGCGTTTCTCCAGGGCCGGCTGCACAAGGAGATCTGGCTGCGACGTCCTCCTGGCTTCACTGACACCTTCCCACCTGGGACCCAGTGGATCCTGAGGCGACCAGTCTACGGTCTCCGCCAGTCACCTCGTGAGTGGCACGACACTCTTCGCTCCACGCTTCGTGACCTTGGGTTTCGTCCTTCGTCTGCCGACCCGTCGCTGTTTGTTCGCGAGGGTTCTACTCCTTTCTTTATCCTTGTCTATATCGACGACTTGGTCTTTGCTACAGCAGACAGGGAAGCGCTGGCTCAGGTGAAGTCCGAACTGCAGAATAGACACAAGTGCACTGACTTGGGTGAACTGCAGCGCTACCTTGGCCTGCAGATCACCAGGGACAGAGCCGCTCGCACCATCACACTGACTCAGTCACACATGGTGCAGCAGGTCCTTCGGCGGTTCGACTTCCAGTTCTCCACCACACAGCTCACTCCTCTTGTTGTTGACCACCGACTCACTGGCCCCTTTCCTGACGAGCCCTTTGAGTCCAGTGGTCCCTACGCAGAGCTTGTGGGCTGCCTCATGTACCTGATGACTTGTATTCGGCCGGACCTCGCCTTTCCCCTCAGCATCCTCTCTCGCTTTGTTGCGACTGGGAGACACCGTCCTGTCCACTGGACAGCTGCTGTGAGGGTGGTGAAGTACCTGGCGACTACATCAGGCATGGGGCTTGTGCTTGGAGGGACTCAGCCAGTGGCGTTGACTGGTCACTGCGACTCTTTCTACGCTGACGACGTGGAGACCCAGCGCTCGACTCAGGGGTACTGCTTCAGTCTGGGAGCTGGTGCTGTGTCGTGGAGGTCTACACGGTTGTCGTCTGTGGCTACTTCCAGTGCAGAGGCAGAGATCTACGCTGGTGCCATGGCGGCACAGGAGCTTCGCTGGTTGACCTTCTTGCTCGCCGACCTTGGTGAGCGGCCTCGCTCTGCACCGACCTTGTACGCTGACAACAAGGCCATGATCCTCCTGTGTCGAGAGCCTCGACTGGAGAGCAGAGTGAAGCATATTGACGTGAGGTACTTCCTCCTGCAAGAGCTGCAGCGACGCGGCCAGGCACGCCTGGACTTTGTGGCCTCAGAGGCCAACACTGCAGACGTCTTCACCAAGGCCTTGGCGCTTGGTGACCACCACAGGTTCTGTGTGCAGTTGGGGCTTGTTGAGGTAGGCCCTCGGTTGCTGTAGTCTTGTTGCTTGCTCTGCTTGTTGTGTTTTCCTATTTATATCCTAGTGAACTCTTGAACTGGCCTTGTGGCCGCTTGCTTGTGCTCGGAATTTGTGTGGTGTCCTTGAGATCCACCCTGAGCTTGCCTTGCTTCTTGCCTTGACTGGTCTTGTGACCGTTTGTTTCACCTTGCTTGCTCTGATGTCCCTCACTTAGCCTATGGGGGTGTGTCAAATGTTAATGTTATGATAGGCTGCAGTGAGGTACTCCCTAGAGAGTATAGCTTTTGTAGGATTCCTATTTGTACCCTTGCAAATCCTTATTCCACTTATTCCGTTGTGTTCAGTTTCTGAGACAAAAATGCTACAAGAACCATACTCCACCTTCCCCACTTGTCATTCCAGTAGCATCACGCGTGTCCTACTGTCACTGCCCTTTTCAAACATTAAAATGTTCCAGCTGCCTCATGCGCCACTCCCCCACAACCATCCCCACCACTAGTAGCAGCAGCAGCACCACCACCACAAACCCCTCCCCCCCCACTTCACAGTCAGCAAATCCGGGCCCTCTTCCCCCCCACCTCCACTCTTCTGTCAAAACTTATATGTTAAGTTATATCTGTAGGCTATATAGGTTCTTGTCAAGAATAGAAGTGTTGGTTCATTGATGTGGGTTGGGGTACATATAACAAACCCTAACATCTGTACCCCCTAAGACAAACCTCACTAAAGGCTACAACATTTGACACACCCCCATAGCCTAAGTGAGGGGTGTCAAGCAAAACCAAAAGTGTACGGTCATAAGACCAGTCACAAAGAAACAAAGCTCAGGGTGGATCACAACGTCACCATACACTCTGAGCACAAGCAACAGGGGCCACAAGGCTAGTCCGAGAGTTCACAAGTGTGTATAGCAAGAGTACAAGCAAAGCAAACAGTAAACTCAAGCCTATACACGACTAGAACCTGTGTCAACAAGGCCTAACTGCACACAACACCTCTGGTGGTCACAAGGCGGAAGCGCCTTGGTGAAGATGTCTGCAGTGTTGGCCTCGGACTCCACAAACTCAAAGCGAGCCTGTCCACGTCTCTGCAACTCTCGCAGAAGAAAGTACCTGACGTTAATGTGCTTCACTCTGCTCTCCAGTCGCGGCTCTCGACAAAGGAGAATCAACGCCTTGTTGTCAGTGAACAAGGTCGGTGCAGAGCTCGGCCGCTCACCAAGGTCAGCGAGCAAGAAGGTCAACCAACGCAGCTCCTGTGCCGCCATGGCACCAGCGTAGATCTCAGCCTCAGCTGTAGAGGTCGAGACCGAAGAGGAGCGCGTGGACCGCCACAAAACAGCTCCAGAACCCAAACTGAAACAGTACCCCTGAGTAGACCTATGAGTCTCAGCGTCGTCAGCGTAAGAAGAGTCACAGTGACCAGTAACCGGGTCGGGTACCGGGTCGGGAACCGGATCGACCGGACCATCCGGATGGGGAACCGGATCATCCGGGTCATCCGCATGGGGTGCCGAACCGACCGTGTGGGGAGTCGGAGCAACCGGGCCAACCGGGCGGGGTACCGGGTCGGGAACCGGATCAACCGGACCATCCGGACGGGGAACCGGATCATCCGGGTCATCCGGGAAGGGAACCGGATCGACCGGGTCTAGGGTAGGAAGCCGGGGTGCTGCCCTCCAAGAACTAGCCCCACGCCTGATGTCATCGCTAGGTACTTCGCCACCCTCACAGCTGCCGTCCAGTGAACAGGACGGTGTCTCCCTGGCGCAACAAAGCGAGCAAGGATGCTGAGAGGGAAGGCGAGGTCTGGGCGAGTGCAAGTCATCAGGTACATGAGGCAACCCACCAGCTCTGCGTAGGGACCATTAGACTCAAACGGCTTGTCAGGAAAGGGTCCAGTAAGTCTGTGGTCAACAGCAAGAGGTGTGCGCTGTACTGTGGAGTGCTGAAGCTCGAACCGCTGAAGGACCTGCTGCACCATGTGTGACTGTGAGAGTGTAATGGTGCGAGCAGCTCTGTCCCTGGTGATCTGCAGGCCAAGGTAGTGGCGCAGCTCACCAAGGTCAGTGCACGTATGTCTCTTCTGCAGTTCGAACTTCACGTCTGCCAATGCGACCCTGTCTGCAGTGGCGAAAACCAGGTCGTCAACGTAGACCAGAACAAAGAACGGTGTGGAGCCACGACGAACGAACAGTGACGGGTCGGCAGAAGACGGCTGGAACCCAAGGTCAGAGAGGGTAGAACGAAGAGTGCCGTGCCACTCACGAGGAGCCCGCCAAAGAACGTAGACAGGTCGCCTCAGCCTCCACTAGGTCCCAGGAGGGAAAGTGCCAGTGAAGGCAGAGGGACGACGCAGCCAGACCTCCTCGTGTAGGCTACCCTGAAGGAAAGCAAGGGAGAAGTCAAGAGAGTGAAGCTCGTAGTCTCTCTGTGCTGCTACGTGCAGTAACACTCGAAGAGTGGTCATCTTTGGGGTAGGCGCGAAGGTCTGAAAGAAGTCAACTCCCTCGCGCTGACTAAAACCTCTAGCCACGTAGCGCACCTTGAAGACAGGAGGAGATCCCGGTGGCCGCTTCACCTTGTAGATCCACATGCCATCGACTACGTTCGCCCCAGGGGGGGGAACCTCGTCGACGTAGGTGCCTGTGGATCTGTAGGAGGCCATCTCTGCGTCCATGGCAGCTCTCCACTGAGAGGCCCAAGGCCCTGACACTGCCTCAGCGTAAGTGCGAGGAGTCGGTATGTCAAGGGCGTCGGGGTCTCCCTCAGGGGCGAGCAGCATGGCACAGAGATGTGGGGAAGCGGCTACCAGGAACTATAGCTCAAACTGCCTGTCCTCTAGGGCGTCACAGCCAAGGGCAGACTCACCCCCGATGGCCAGAGGACTGGTAGGAGGAGCAGCCACAAGACTGGTGGCGTAGTCGAGGTGGCGAGTAGAGGCAAACTCAGTGACTGCGGCAGTAAGGGCGGAGACAGAGGAGACAGAGGCACGAGGGTCGGTAACAAGAGAGGCGAGAACACGAGAGAGAACAGGACGGTACGTGCAGTAGTAGTCAGTGACAGGAGTAGAGAGAGAAGCAGTGAAGGCCGGCTCAGGAGGAGACGGAAGGAGAGACGGAGACGAACGAGGCAGACTAGAACGAAAGAGGGTAGTACGAAGGTCAGTAACGAGAACAGGAGACGAGGGACGAGCACGAGGAGAGCGACGAGAGGCCCAAGACTGAGAAGGAGGAGGGGACAACAGAGGCTGAGAACGAGGGAAAACAGCCGGGGAGGGGTGAGGAGGAGGAAGGGGAGGACCCGAGACGGGAGGAGAGGGGGAGGAAGAAGGAGAGCTAGAGGGGAGACCGAGGGCCCGAAGACCAGAGACAGGAGGAGGAGGCGGCGGCTGCTGCTGCTGCTACGGCGGTGGCTGCTACTCCTCCTGCTGCTGCAGCGGCCCAAGCTGCTGCGCCTCCTGCTGCTGCGGCGGCTCCAGCTGCTGCACCTCCTGCTGCTGCGGCGGCTCTAGCTGTTGCGCCTCCTGCTGCTGCGGCGGCTCCAGCTGCTGCTGCTGCTGCTCCTCCAGCCGCTGCAACTCTCTCTCCTCTCTCTCCAACTCCAGCTGCTCCTCACGGGCACGGCGAACACGAGCCTGGTGCCGTGTCGGGTGGGGGTGGGGGGGAGGAGTAGTGTCCGGGGCTGTGGCAGCCCCGGGACCGCCCTCCAAAGCACCTGGCGCACCACCCCCAGCACGACCAACACCAGCTCCCGGAAGACAAGAGTCTCCTGCAACCACAGGCTCAGCTCCAACTCCAGCACCCCCAGAACCAGAAACCGGCACAAGGACGCTCTCAGCACCAACTCCCACTCCTCTAGAGCTAGCACCTGCAGGGCCCTCTCCACAAGCACCAGCTCCCGCAGGGTCTGTAGCAAGCTGCGAGGAGGACTGCGGGGAAGGAGGCTGCACCTGAGGGGCTACCGAGGGGGGAGGGGTAGCCTGGGACACACCGGACGGGGCTGGACCAGGGAGGGGAGGCTGTACCGGGGGAGCAGGAGGGGGAGCGGAAGTCAGGAAGAGAGGGGGAGGAGGAACCGGGAGACCTCGACTGGGGTACCTGACGTAGTAGGGGGTGGACTCCTCAAAACGGACGTCACGTGAGTCAAAGAACCGGTGAGAGGGAGGGTGGCAAAAGGTGAAGTCAGAGGAGTCCTCACGGAAACCAAGGAAGACACAGGGAACGGCGCGAGGCGAGAGCTTGTCCGCGGAAGAGTCGCGGACAAGAGCCAAGCAACCCCAGACACGAAACCTCGACGCAACACCAGGGGACCCGGTCCAAAGACTGGTCGGTGAAGCCTCTGGCCGAGAGACGCGTGGCCAGAGGTTCAGCTGGTGAGCGGCGTACCTAACCGCATAGGGCCACAGAAAATGGGGGGCACGTGCGTGAGTCAACGAGGTGCGGGCGATCTCCATGACCAAGCCTATGCGGCGCTCAGCAACCCCATTCTGCTGTGGGGACTCTAGAAGCGTCCAGGACTGACGAATGCCCTGCTCGCGACAGAATCCAGCGAGAATGCCGGAGCGAAACTCACCCCCACGTTCAGAGTGAAGACAGCTGACACGACGACCACGAGTGCCCTCTGTGGTAAGCAACCACCTGATCAGCGTAGAAGTCACCTCAGACTTCTTCGCCAGGGGGAACACTGTGGTGTAGCGGGAGTAGTCGTCAACGACCACCAGAAAGAAACGCTCGCGCTCAGGGCCAAGGCGAGGGGCGGGGCCCCAGACGTCCAAGTGGAGCGTCTCAAAAGGTTCGGTGGCCGAACGAAGGGAGGAGGAGTGAAGGGTGGCATGCAGCCGACCCTCGACGCAGGGACCGCACGGTGGTGCAAGCGAAGGCGGCAACGACGGCAAGACACGTGGGAGGCCTAAGACAAGACTCTGACGAGACATAGCGCGCAGACGAGGGAGGGACGGGTGCCCCATTCGGTGGTGCCATAGAACGGTGGGGTGTGCAAGCGACCGGCAGGAGCACGACGCAGCAACTGGACCAGACACAGGAACCTGACCAGACACAGCTACCTGGGGGGACGCAGCAACCTGGTGAGACGCAGGGACCAGACTGGGGGAAGTAACCGGGGCCGGGGGCAGGAGTCGCTGCCGCTGCTGCTGCTGCTGCTGCTGCTGCCACCTGGGCCAGTTTGAAGTGTGTAGAGATCATAGTCCGGCTCGGCAATAAAGGTGGCAAGGGGCAAGTAAGTGTCGCCGTCAACACAAACCGCCGTCTCACAAGAGGGCTCAATCCACACACCCACGTGCTGACTCACAAGAGGCCTCACGCCCACCAAGTTCCTCGAGAACGAGGGGACGTGGAAGCCAGTCAGAGACCCAGAGGGAACAGCAGGGCACGGAAGATTAGTAGTGTAGCGAGCGGTGACTGGTCCCGAGGTGGGATCAGCAAGCGCAACAGAGACTGGCGCAGGAAGTGGAGTAAGTGTCGTGTGGTCGCGGAAGAAGTAGTGCGAAGCCCCAGATTCCAAAGTGAAAGACAGCGAAGCGTCCTCCCAAGTAGCACCTGGACTAGTGTCTACACAAGTGCCTACACTAGCAACAGGCAACTCAGCAAGACTAGCACCTAAGCTAACAACACTCAAGTAAACAAAGTCAGAAGCACTAGAGTCAACAACAGCATACATAGCATGAGGAGTTACTAAGGGATCAAGCAACTGAGAAGCAGACATGCCCCAAAGAGTGGAGCTGTACGTCTGAACAAGAGGAAACCAGTCCGGGGCAGGGCCGCCAACGCCGAAGGCCAAGCGAACCGTGTCAGTGAGCTGAGCAAAGCACTGACCAGGAGGGTGGGTGCGGCCACAAGGCTGGCCTCGGCGAGCACCTGTCAGAACCTGATAGGTGCACGGTGGGTGAACAACACCTCGTTGGGGCTGACGCTGTCCTGGCCCCGAAACCTGCTGCTGCCGCTGCTGCTGCGGGGTCTGCTGCAAGGGGAGGGGCTGCTGCTGCTGCTGCCGCTGCGCCAGGTACCACGCCGCTGCTCCACCCACCGCAGCCGGCAGACCAGGAGGAGGCTGACGAGTCCGGGTGTCGCCTCCACCAGTTGCAGTAGGGGAGTCACTGGCCACTGCATGAGACGCCTCTCCAGGCCCTGCGCTCCCGCCGCCACCGGTCGGCACACCACCCCCACCACCTCCGCCGCCAACGCTGCCACCGCCGCCGCCGCCTGCACCCTGACCGCCCCTCCTGCCACCCCTACCTCGAGACCGCGACGAAGTCGTAACAGCAGCTGCGGCCACGTCAGTAGTGGCAGTGGCTAGTGGGGCAGTAAAAGTGGGCAGCTGAGGGAGAGTGCACCCGTGAAACAGTGGAGGGGGCACAGCACCAGAGGCGGAGGCTACGGAGCGGAGGTTGCTCTCGACGTCCTTGAGCGCAGACTCAAGGACCTTGATAGTGAGCTCACTAGGGTGCTTCAGAAGAAGCGTGTCACGAACCGAGGCAAGGCGTTCAGGGAGGCTAGTGGCAATGAAGTAGATAGTAATCGCCATGGGAGGGGGAAGCAGTGCAAGCTGTGCGTCAGTGCAAGCAGCGCGGTAGCTAGAATCGAGCGAGCGGAGGTGAGCAATCAAGTCAGCAGAGCGCTCAAACGAGGCGAGGTCGGGGAACAAGAACGGTAGGAAGAGGCGGCCAAGAGAGACAGTGGTGGGAGTGGCGTAGCGGGCCTTGATCGCAGTCAGGAACTCACTAGCAGTGCGAACCTGAGTGAAGTGGGCCTCCTCAGACACAGGGAGGAGGCTGCTAAGAGCGATGCAGGCCGTAGTGTCACGCGACTTCCACGCCGTCAGGTCAGCACGCTGGCGGGTAAAGCGGTCTCTGGCGGCGTCGTCAGGGGCAGGGCCTAAAGGCGTAGGGTCGTTGGGCGCAGGAAGGTCACCAGTAGCGTGCGCCCAGAGGGACTCGCCCACCTGGACCTGACTCTCTAAAAGGCGACGCGCGCGTAGGAGCCAGACCAGAAACTCGAGCGGTCTACCGTTAGCGTCAAAGCGAAGAACCCTAGGGGTCGCCATAGCGTAAGCGGAAACAACAAGTCCGGCTGCGGGCGGCACTGGTGGGGCGGCTAGGGCAAGTCCGTGGCAGGTGCAAAACGCAGGCGCGACAGGCGCAAGGGGTGGTCCCGTGGTGGACTGAACGAATAGGCGCAGTAGTGTGAAGGGAGGGCCTAACTAGCGGGCCCGCAGCGGGCCTAACGAGGAGGCGCGGCGGCTGTCGGAATTGGCAGGCGCGGCGGCTGAAAGGGAGGGCCCGTGGTGGCTAGAAGGGAGGGTCCGCGGCGGGCAGTACGGGCAGGCGCAGCGGCGGGACGAGCGAGCCCACGGTGGGCCTAACTAGGAGGCGCGACGGCGGGAAGGAGGGGTAGGCACGGCGGTAGGACGAGCGGGCCCACGGCGGGCCTAACGCGTAGGCGCGGCGGCGGGCGGCAGGAGTGGTAGGCGCGGCGGCGGGACTAGCAGGCCCGTGGCGGGCCGAACGGGCAGGGGCGGCGGCAGGCGCGGCGCGCGAACGGGCGTGTAGGGCAGCGAGGGGAGGGCGCGTTGCGACGAGCAGCAGGGGAGGGGACGACGGGACGGGAAGAGGGGGAGAGCGTGACGCGACGGGGGGCAGGGGAAGGCGCAACGCGACAGGCAGCGGGGGGAAGGCGCGAGGTGACGGGCAGCGGGGGGAAAGCGCGAATCGATGAGCAGCAGGGGGGAGGCGCGACACGACAGGCAGCGGGGAGGGGGGGGGGGGGGGGGGGGGAAGGGCGCTACGCTACGGGGAAAGTGGGTCGGCGGAACGGGTGGTAACGAACGAACGGGACTAGATCGGGCCGGCGCTACGCTCGGGCAAGACGGGCGCAACTATTACGACATAGTGAGACAGGCTCGGGCGAGACGAACGAGGACGGGAGGAGCGGGATCCCACAGGATCCTAACCTTGGTGATACCATGCCAAGAATAGAAGTGTTGGTTCATTGATGTGGGTTGGGGTACATATAACAAACCCTAACATCTGAACCCCCTAAGACAAACCTCACTAAAGGCTACAACATTTGACAGTTCTAGCCTTAGGGGGTACATTTCCGATCTCGTCACTTCACTTGTACCCCCCTCCCCAACCTAATCAACATCATAGTTGTTCCTACTCCTTCTAACATGGTATTAAGAGCAAGTTAGGTTCGTAGGACCAGAATTTTAAGAGGGCTCACCGTTACTTCCTGCCCGAATCGCGCCCCTAGGCGCGTCACGTTTTTTATCGTACCCAAAACGAGCCTAGGCAAGTCGTTTTCACTGCCTAGCCCCGCTGCCTCGCTGCCCTGCCTGAGCGCCTGCCTGCCCGCACGCGCTCTGCTTGCCAGCGCGCGCTCCGTCTGCCTGCGCGCGCTGCCCGCACACGCTTTGCCAGCCCGTGCTGCATGCGCTGCTGCTGCTGCTGATGCTGCTGCGCGCTGCTGCTACTGCTACGCGCTGCTGCTGCTGCTACTGCTACACGCTGCTGCTGCTGCTGCTAAACGTGCTGCTGCCGCTGCTACTACTGCGCGCGCTGCTGCGGTGTGCCCTGCCCGAGCCGCGCTGCCCAGCTGAGCCGCGCCGCCCTGCCCGAGCCGCGCCGCTCTGCCCGAGCTGCGCTGCCCTACCCTTTCTTAGCAGCTCTGCCATCCTCCTGCTACTGAGCGCTGCTGCTGCTGCCACTGCCGCTACTGCTGCTATGGCTACTCCTACTTTGCTCACCTTTGACGCCGAAGGGCACCCGATCGACTTTGAGAACTGGCTCGAGGACCCCGAGTGGTACCTTAAGAGCGTCACTAGGGAGGATATCTCACTGTTTGTGCATACCTCCGGGTCCCTCGCTACCCCTCCTAAGACAGCAGACCAGAAAGTTCACTCCCAGTGGACCGCTCGTGACGCCACTGTAGCCCTTGCTGTCCGTAACCACATTCCGCCCGACCAGTGCTCTCATCTTCGCCAGCTTAAGACGGTCAAGGCGCTTTACGAAGTTGTAGTCAAACGCTATTCCTCCCCGTCTTCTGCCACGATAGGCCGCCTTGCACTGCAGTTCCTCTTTCCTGAGCTTGCCGACTTCACCATTGTAGCCGACCTCATCACGCACCTGCGCTCTCTTGACACCCGTTACCGTGCTGCTCTGGATGTCGACTTTCTGGCTGAGAACAAGCCCCCCATGTACCTCACCCTCTACTTTCTCACGACTCGCCTCCCTGACATGCTTCGTGCTGTTCGTGCTCACTTCCTCTCTCTCGACCCCACCAAAGTCACCATAGACTCGTTTGAGCAACGCCTCTTGAGAGGCTGAGTCTGCTGCCCTCGCTGTAGCTGCCTCCCGTGGCACTCCCCTCCCCTCCGTCTTCGAGGGGTGCTCCCCCTCCCTACTCGTGTCCTCCGTTGCATCTGCTGCTGCTGTTGACTTCCTTGGTGCTGAGGAGGTTGGAGCTTCGTCTGCCCCTGCTGGGAGGCGTAAGGGCGGCAAGGGCAAGGGGGGCAAGGGTGGGGGTGTTGGGGGAGGTGGGGGTGGCGGTGGTAGTGGCGGAGGCGGTCGTGGTGGAGGTGGTGGGGGAGGAGGAGGTGGTGGCAGCAGTGGAGGTGGAGGGGGTGGTGGGAGCGGTGGGGTGGTGGAGGGGGCGGGGGTGGCACTCGGGGTGGAGCAGGAGGGGGTGGAGCTGGAGGCCCGACTGTGCGCACTGCTACGTCTGGTGGTGCAGCCGGCGGTGGAGGTGGCTCTGGGGGTGGACAGCTGCAGCTCTCGCCGCAGCAGCTTCGCGTGTGGGCGGTCAGGCGTGGCAGCTCGGTTGGCCCAGCTCGCTGTGGGTACATCCGCCTCACAGGTCAGCCTGGTGCGGCTTGCACCCGCACAGATCACACGGAGTTTCGCTGCTTCTTTCGCCTCGACGACCTGTATCGTGCGGAGCATGGTGAGCAGCTGAAGACACCAGACTAGTTAGCTTTGCTGAAAAGTGACATTGATGTCTTTGCTTGTGATTGGAACGTGATCCATGCTGTCATGTATGTGATGTATGCTGCTTCTGCTAGTGTTGAGGGGGACTGTTACTCGTGTGTGCCCAGAGCTGCTAGGGTAGAGGCTGCTAGTCTTGGTGCTGTTGACTCAGCTAGCACAGGGGCAGAGCCTGAGGAGGCCTTGCACACTTTTACTCTCGACTCTGGCGCGTCTCGTTGCTTCTTCCGCGACAGCACCACAGTCACACTGCTCACAGTCCCTGTCCCTGTCACACTGGCCGACCCCTCCGGGGGCCCGGTAGTCGCACGTGGCGCCACTGTTCTCCCTTTTCCGGCGGCCCCATCCGGCCTCCTCATAGGTCTCCACCTCCCCTCGTTCGCTAAGAACTTGGTGGCTACCTCTGTCCTCCAAGACCAGTGGGTCACTGTCACCCAGCCTGGAGGCGAGCTAGTGGCGATCTGTACGGACTCACGCACTGGTGAGCACCTCGCCACGTTCACTCGGAGGCCTGGGTCTGGCCTGTACACACTGACCACTGAGCCTGCGCTGGTAGCTGAGTCAGGTCAGGTAGCTTCGTCGGTTGAGGTCGCTGCGTCTTGCTTGTGTCGTCTCCTCATGCACCAGACTCTCCTCTGGCACCACCGTCTTGGCCACCCCTCCTTGCCCCGCCTTCGTGGCATGCACTCACGTCTCCTTGTCTCTGGGCTTCCCAGGTCCCTGCCCCCGATCCTGAGGTCGCTTGCGCCGCCCTGCCTTCCCTGCGTCGAGGGGCGGCAGCGCGCCGTTCCTCACTCCTCCTCGTTTCCTCCGACCACAGCTCGTCTGCAGACCCTCCACATGGACGTGTGGGGTCCAGCTCGAGTCCCTGGACAGGGCGGAGAGCGCTACTTCTTGCTGGTTGTAGACGACTACACACGCTACACCACGATCTTCCCCTTGCAGAGCAAGGCGGAGGTTCGCCGTGTCTTGATCCGCTGCATCCGCGCTGTCCGTCACCAGCTCAGTGCTCGGTTTCAGCAGGACCTCCCGGTCCTGCGACTGCACTCTGACCGAGGTGGTGATTTCTCCTCCGGTCTCCTCGAGGAGTTTTGTGGTGCTGAGGGCATCCGTCAGACGTTCACGCTTCCGGCCTCACCAAAGCAGAATGGGATTGCAGAGCGCCGCATGGCTTGGTGATGGAGGTTGCTCGCACCTCCATCGTCCATGCGGCTTCTCCCCATTTTCTGTGGCCGTTTGCGGTCTGATACGCTGCTGCGCAACTCAACCTCTGGCCCAGTGTCTCCCGCCCGGAGACCTCTCCCACTCTGCGGTGGACGAGCGAGGTTGGTGATGTGTCGCCGTTTCGGGTCTGGGGTGCCCTTTCCCTTGTTCGCGACCCCGCTCTCTCCCCACACTCTTTGCTGTGTCTTCCTTGGCTTCCCTACCGACGCCCCGGGCTGGCAGTTTTACCACCCGTGTTCCCGTCGTGTTCTCTCCTCCCAGGACGTCACTTTTGACGAGTCTGTCTGCTTCTACCGTCTCCACCCCCACCGCAGTTCACCTGTGCCCCTCCCGCCCCTTACACTGGACTCCGAACCCCCCCTGGTAGCCCCACTCCCCCCGCACGGTCCTGCTCCCTCAGGTGTGTCTCAGGTTGACCCGTCCCCCTTGGTTGATCAGTCGAGGTCTCCTCTGACACCTCTAGCCCAGCTGAGGGGGGTGACCCGGCTCCTACGGCCACAGTGACCCGTCGCAGCTCCGCGCGCCTAGCGGTCCCTCCTGGCTTTCCGCCTCGACCGTCGTCACCGCCGTTGCGGTCTGTCGCTGTGGACTCTGGTGCTGCTGGGGGTGGTGCCACTGGGGGTGTGGACTCTGGAGGTGCTGGTTCTGGGGGTGCTACTGGAGGTACTGGAGTTGCTGGTACGGGTGGTCCTGGTACGAGTCGGCCGGAGGCTCTCTCGCCGGAGCGGCTTCGCGAATGGGCTGTCCGGTGGGGCAGCCCTGGAGGTGGAGCTAGCCGCCTTCGTGCGGGAGGCGTTGGGACTGCTGGAGCTGGAGGTTCTGCTACTGCTGGTCCTGGGGTTGCTCGTGCTGGTGGCGCTGGTGCCCGTCGGCAGGAGACTCTCTTGCCGGAGCGGCTTCGTGAGTGGGCTGTCACTTGGGGCAGTCCCGGGGGTGGCACTGGACGTGCTGGAGCTGTGGGTACTAGAGGTACTGGCCTTGGCGGTGCTAGTGCTAGTGTTCCTGGAGTTGGTTGTGCTGGAGGTACTGGTACTGGAGGAACAGGTGCTACTGGAGGTACTGGAGGTACTGGCCCTGGAGGTGCTAGTGCTAGTGTTCCTGGAGCTGGTTGTGCTGGAGATATTGGTTCTGGAGGTACAGGTGCTGCTGGAGGTACTGGAGGTACTGGCCCTAGAGGTGCTAGTGCTAGTGCTCCTGGAGCTGGTCATGCTGGAGGTACTGGTACTAGAGGCACATCTGCTACTGGAGGTTCTGGCGGTGCTGACACTGGCGGTGCTGACACTAGCGGTGCTACTTGAGGTGTTGGAGTTGGTGGTGCTAGTTGGCAGGAGTCGCTCTCGCCACAGCAGCTTCGCGAGTGGGCTGTTCGTTTGGGCAGTCCCGGTGGTGGAGCTGGTGGTGTTGGCTCTGGGGGTGCTGTTGCTACTGGAGCTGGAGGTTCTGGGGGCGCCACTACTCAGCCGCAGCAGTCTGCGCTTCGTCACCTTCTCAGTCTTCCGCCTGCTGCTACATACTTCCCGGTTGCTGGTACGACTCCTCCGTTGCTTTTCCCACCGACTATCCAGCCTCAGCCGCAACTACTGCCTAGCTCCCCGCTGCCTGCTCCTGCTCCTCACACTGCGGTGACAGAGTCCTTCACTGAGCGTAGAGAGCCTGCGTCGCGTCCTGTCACGCATGTCCATTCTCGCCATGCTGTGCGTCCGCGTCCTCCACCTGTCCTTGGCACGCACGTCATGGTACTTCGTCCTTCCTCTGTTCCACAACGTGTTTTCCTACCGTCTCCTCCTACGTCTTCTCTTCCTCACGTTCCTGACCCTGAGTCAGACCTTGTCCATACTGCCATTCCGACTGTCACTCGTCTCCTTGCCACAGTTGTGACTGACCCTTCCTTTGAGTCTGCTGCTGCGTCTGCCTTAGTTGCTGAGCTTGTTGACTTTGCTGCTTTGTACCGCCTTGACTACGCTTCGAGTCTTGTTTTTGACTCCTCCTATCCTCCGTCCGTCGGTGGTGAGCTCGCCCTTGGCTGTGACGTCCTTGAGGATAGGCAGTTTGAGCTTGAGTGCCTCGCGGCCGCTGCACCGCATCTCGCGTTCTCGCTACTTTGCCCTGAGGGAGACCCGAATGCACCAGACATCCTGACCCCACGCACTTACCCAGAGGCGATCACGGGTCCGTACTCCTCTCAGTGGCAGATAGCCATGGACGCAGAGATGGCTTCCTCGAAGTCCACAGGCACCTACGTTGACGAGGTTCCCCCACCTGAGGCGAACATAGTCGATGGCATGTGGATTTTCCGAGTGAAGCGGCCGCCGGGTTCTCCGCCTGCCTTCAAGGCGCGTTACGTTGCACGAGGCTTGAGTCAGCATGAGGGGGTCGACTTCTTCCAGACCTTCTCCCCCACCCCGAAGATGACCACTCTACCAGTGCTACTGCACATTGCAGCACAGCGCGACTACGAGCTGTGTTGAGTGATGCTACCATTCGCATTCACGTCTGTCTGCCTCCCATCATATGTTCGTGCGTTGCATGCGTGTTGTGAGTGTGTGCAAGAATTTGTGTTTTGTGCGGTTTGGTTTTTCTGAGTGTGTGTGTGAATGTTATTTGGCTTGAGCAGATATCTGAAGTGACTCCTCTGCTCAAGAGCTTTCCGAGGAACCAAGTATCGCTTCAATCGGAGCACGAACTAGAAAGTTACGAACGTTGGAGTTCGTATGCTTTTGATATTTGGTTGTGGTGACTATGGGAAGTTGTGGGGTTGACTCAATATGGGGTACAGACTTTTGGGGGTTGGGAAATTCGTCTTTTCTACTGTAGTTGCTGCCAAATGGTTGGGAGAAACCAAACCAGGTTGGCAAGTGTGGCCAAGTTGGGTTGAGGTGGATTGTGGAGGTTGGGATAGTGACAAAGGTCAAAGTTGGGTTGCCTATGGGGAAGGGAATTGTATGGCATGGGGTTTCATTGGTTGGGGACTCTCTTGGGACCTTCCCTCTCGTCCTCCTCATCCCCTCCTACCTGGCTCTATTGCTACTCTAACTTTCTTGTGTGAACTTGTGAGATCATTGTGATTGAGTTACGTTTTCTATGGCAGCATACCCCCTAGTGCGCCGAAGTTCATAACTCGAGTTATACTCCATATTCTGATACTATTCAAATTGGGAAAGATAGCCACGGTCAAGGGCTACAACATACTCGAGTTTGAAAGAATTCTAACAGTGGACCTTTCGTCGACGACGTTTCTTGTGACAACGACTTTTCTGTCCAGAATTGTAGTTGACGATTTTGAGATATTTCAGCCCCTAATCTTCATAGACTCCGTCCTTAATCTCTAACAAGTGGTATCAGAGCTGATTAAGGACCTTGTGGGGAGTCTACTGAAGTTTGAAGACCCTCCTAGACCCACCATGGCCTGTGGGCGTGCCTAAGTGGAGTTCTGGAGGTTGGATGTGACTTCCGCTAAGGGGAAACTCTGCCGAAATTTCGTTGGCGCTGACACTTGTGAAGATTGTGTGGATCTACATTGTGACCAGCAAAAGGGGGAGCTGAAACCTCTGATTGGGAGCAGAGGAGATGAATCAAGGGAGTGGAGATGCAGCTGAGAAGAGGAGTGAGCCGCCACCATCCAAGATTGAAGCTTTGGATGGCTCCAACTATGAGGAATGGAGCGGGCAGATGCGGAGCGCCTTCAAGCGCTACAAGCTGCTGAGAATTGCAATGGGAGAGGAGAAGATGCCGGGGGAAGGAGATGCCCGCGATTGGTGGATTGAGAAGAGCGCGGTGCTGTACGACCTCATCCTCCAATCGGTCAACAACGACATGTTCCAGCACATCAAGGATTTGGTGGAGTTGGATGATTCCGGACCGAAGGCATGGAAGCTGCTACGCGACGTGATTCAGCCCAACACGCTGCCGATGGTGATTGTGTTGGAGAAGGAGTTGGCTGCCCTCTCCATGAAACCGGGAGATGATGTGAAACCGGTCCTTGACAAGATCAAGGACACCTATGCGAGGATGGCAGCGGCGGGCAGCGAAGTGTCGCAGATGCAACAGTGCACCAAGATCATCTCGGTGCTCGACAACTCGTGGGACAACCTCATCCCCACCCTCAACGTTCAGCAGGACAAATGGACGCCTGAGTGGCTACGGCAGCAGATTCTGCAGGAGGACTTCCGCAGACGCCACACGGGAGGTGGTGCTGCCAACAAAACTGCTGAGGGGTATGGAGCTGCAGGAGGCAGCAGAGGAAGAGGGGGAGGGAGAGGCCGAGGCCGTGGGAGAGGCTTTGGCAGAGGGAGAGGCCGAGGTGACTACAATGAGGGGCATGGGAGCTCTGGTGGCAGGGGGAGCACCCGAATGGAGGGTGCGTGCTGGTACTGCAAGAAGGCTGGACACCCGTGGTTCAAGTGTTTCAGCCGGCCTGAGGGATGGGCCCCTCCAGGCATGAAGCCGCCAAGTGGTGAACGTGCACGCGGTGGCGCTGTGCAAGGTTCAGGTGCACAAGGTGATGGTGCACAAGGTAAAGCCGACCCTGGGATGTTCCTCATGGTTGAGGATGTGCAAGGGAGTGGGGGTGATGTGGGTTCAGTTGGGAAGGTTGTGATGCACCCCCTCACTCACTGGGTGATCGATTCAGGTTGCACGAGTCATATGACCCCACGGGCAGATTTGCTTGATGAGGTAAAACCTCCTGGGAAGATCAAGTTTGTGGCTGCCGCTTCAGGTGCTTTGCTCCCTGTGATTGGTGTTGGGAATGCCAAGGTGATGGGAGCCAATGGAGAGCTTGTGGGGCTTGGGAATGTGCTGTTGGTTGAAGGTTTGTCCGCTAACCTTCTTTCTGTGCGCCGGCTGCAGAAGAGCAAGGCTGAAGTTACCTTCGGCCCAACCAGCTGCCGTGCAAAGCTTGGGAAGTTGCTGCTGTGGAACTTGGAGGAGAAGAGCAGCTGCATCAAGGACTTGTGGCAGCTGCCCATCATCCCTTGGAAGGGGAAACCACCAGCAACGGCAAAGGCAGCGGCAGCGGCTAAAGCAACTGCGGGAGGAGAGGAGACTACACCAACTGCTGGGGCCCTGGATGCAGTCAAGAAGGTGCAGCAGCCACAACAGCCACATGGTGAGGTGCTTGCTGGTGTGGATGCGACAGCTGCATGGGCAAAGGCTTCATCTGGGAGTGGTGAGGCTGATTGGGAGACGTGGCATGAGAGGCTGTGCCATGTGAACATTCCTATGCTGCAGAAGTTGGTAAAGGATGGGTGCTTGAAGGGGCTGGAGGTGAAGGGGGGAGCAAAGGAGATTGGGAGCTGCCCTACCTGCCTTGAGACCAAATTCACGAAGTTTCCCTTCAGCAGCAGCACAGGACCAGCCAAGGCACCACTTGAACTAGTGCACATGGATGTGGTGGGCCCCACGAGGGCCCTTTCTCTCTCGAGCAGCCGCTACTTCTTGACGATTGTGGACGACCACACGCGTGCGGTGTGGGTGTACCCTCTCAAGACTAAGGGGGAGGTGGCAGCGGCTGTTCTTAAGGAGTGGATGCCGAGAGCACAAAGGGAAAGCGGACACAAGGTGAATGTGATCCGCACTGACAACGGAGGAGAGTTCATCGGCGCTGATTTTGAGAAGGAGCTGAAGCGGAAGGGGATCCAGCATCAGCTCACAGTGCCTTACAACCCTCAGCAGAATGGCGTGGCTGAGCGGTTCAACCGGACCCTGCAGGAAGGTGCTCGCACTCTCCTTGGGCGTGCAGGGCTGCCGGATCCGTTTTGGGTGACAGCACTGCGGCAGGTCGTTGTTGTGAAGAACAGGGTGCTGGCGACTGTGGGGGACAAGCAGTGGGTCCCCTACACCAAGTGGTATGGGATTGCACCAGCTGTGAACATGCTGAGAGCCTTTGGGTGCATGGTGGTGTTTCATGTGCCTAAGGAGAAGAGGGGAAAACTGGAAGCTTCTGGGAGATGGGGTGTGCACTTGGGGCTTGCTAAGGATCACAAGGGCTGGCTGATTTGGGACTTGACCAGCCAGCAGCTGACTGTGTCAAGGGATGTGAAGTTCCTTGAGTCCTTGTACTACAAGGAGTGGAAGCAGCAGCAGCAGCAGAAGCTTCCAACGACACAGCTAATTGTCGAGGCCGATGAGGTGCAGCGGCCTTCAAGGCAAGTGGAGGTTTCTGTCTCTGAGAATGAGATCTCTGGGGTGACAGAGGATGGGGGAGAACCTGAGGTGGAGGAGCAGCAGCAGCAGCAACAGCAGCAGCAGCCGCAGCAGCAGGAGGAACAAGGTGCTCCACAAGGTGCCGGACGTACGGCTGACCGTCCTAGGAGGGATGTGCGCCCTCCTAACAGGCTGACCTATGCAAGCCGTGGCAAGCCAAAGGTGGTAAGGGCTGGGAGTGTGGCTGAGCAGTGTGATGAGGATGAGATAGCACACTGCTACTGGGCAGCCGTCCCTGAGCCCAAGACGCTAGCTGAGGCATTGAGCGGGCCCGATGCTGAAAAGTGGAAGCAGAGTGTGAAGGAGGAGTATGATTCTCTGCTAGAGAATGAGACGTGGGAGCTGTGTGAGCTGCCACCTGGGAAGAAGGCCATTTCTTCCAAGCTGATTTTCAGGCACAAGTACGGACCTGATGGGGCGCTGACCCGCTACAAGTCAAGGCTTGTGGCTAAGGGGTTTCAGCAGACAAAGGGAAAGGACTTCAACGAGCTCTATGCTCCTGTGGGGAAAGGCACAACACTTCGGGTGTCATTGGCAATGGCAGCATACCGTGGATGGCGGGTGAAGCAGATGGACATCACCACCGCCTTCCTCAATGGGATCATTCTGGAGGAGCTGCACATGTTACAGCCTGAGGGTTTGGATGATGGGAGCGGCAGGGTGTGCAGGCTGAAGAAGGCCATCTATGGCCTGAAGCAGGCTCCTCGTGCATGGTACCACAAGTTAGAGGAGACTCTGCTGGCTGGGGGTTTCAAGAAGAGTGAGTGTGATCACAGCTTGTTCCTGCTGCAGGAGAAGGAGCAGTTTCTCATGCTCCTGGTGTATGTGGATGACATCCTGCTCTTCTCTGAGTCGTCTGCAATGATTGAGCATGTGGAGGAGATGCTGGAGATGCAGTTTAAGTGCTCCAAGATGGGAGATGTGAAGTACTATTTGGGCATGCATGTGGAGAGGGACCTTGACAAGGGAGTGTTGAGGTTGCACCAGAGAAAGTATTGTGAGGGGCTGGCTGAGAAGTATGGGCTGCAAGATGGAGGAAAGCCAGCCACCCCACTGCCTTCGGGGTTCACTGTGGAGCCCTGTGCTGAAGAGGAGGTGGTGGGTGAGAGTGACAGGAAGCTGTTTCATTCCATGGTGGGGGCACTCAATTATGCGGCTAACCACACGCGGCCTGACATTGCCTTTGCTACATCCAGGCTTGCAAGTGTGGTTTCACGCCCCAGTCATGAGCAGCTGGAAGCGGCCAAGAGGTTGGTCCGCTATGTGAGCGCTACGGCATTAGTGGGCTTGGAGTACAGTGCTGTGCGACAGAGGCTGCAGAGGGGTGCAGCTGATTTGGGCAAGGGGGAGATGCTCCTGACCTGCTACACCGACGCTAGCTTCAACTCTGTGAAGGCGGATGGCACCAGCATTGGAGGCTATGTGTGCCTGTTTGGAGGTGGTGCAGTGAGCTGGCGCAGCAAGAAGCAGAACGAGGTGGGGCAGTCCTCGTGTGAGACAGAGTACATGGCTCTGCATCATGGGGCAAAGGAGGTGGTGTGGCTGAGGCGTTTGTTGGAGGAGATCGGAGTGTGCCAAAAGGAGCCAACTGTGATTTTCTGTGACAACGAGTCGGCTGTGAAGCTTGCTAAGAACGCTTGCCTTCATGGGCTGACGAAGCACATCAGGCCTAAGTGGCATTGGGTGAGGAGGCTCCTGTACAAGGAGGTGCGGCTGGAGATTGTGAAGACCCATCAGCAGGCGGCTGACATTCTCACCAAGCGCCTGGCTGAATCTGAGCATTGGAAGGGCATGAAGCTTGCTGGGATGAGTGTGCATTGAGGATGCATGCTTGAGCTATGGCATGTGGGATGATGGTTGGCAGCCAGAGGGGGAGTTTGTTGAGTGATGCTACCATTCGCATTCACGTCTGTCTGCCTCCCATCATATGTTCGTGCGTTGCATGCGTGTTGTGAGTGTGTGCAAGAATTTGTGTTTTGTGCGGTTTGGTTTTTCTGAGTGTGTGTGTGAATGTTATTTGGCTTGAGCAGATATCTGAAGTGACTCCTCTGCTCAAGAGCTTTCCGAGGAACCAAGTATCGCTTCAATCGGAGCACGAACTAGAAAGTTACGAACGTTGGAGTTCGTATGCTTTTGATATTTGGTTGTGGTGACTATGGGAAGTTGTGGGGTTGACTCAATATGGGGTACAGACTTTTGGGGGTTGGGAAATTCGTCTTTTCTACTGTAGTTGCTGCCAAATGGTTGGGAGAAACCAAACCAGGTTGGCAAGTGTGGCCAAGTTGGGTTGAGGTGGATTGTGGAGGTTGGGATAGTGACAAAGGTCAAAGTTGGGTTGCCTATGGGGAAGGGAATTGTATGGCATGGGGTTTCCTTGGTTGGGGACTCTCTTGGGACCTTCCCTCTCGTCCTCCTCATCCCCTCCTACCTGGCTCTATTGCTACTCTAACTTTCTTGTGTGAACTTGTGAGATCATTGTGATTGAGTTACGTTTTCTATGGCAGCATACCCCCTAGTGCGCCGAAGTTCATAACTCGAGTTATACTCCATATTCTGATACTATTCAAATTGGGAAAGATAGCCACGGTCAAGGGCTACAACATACTCGAGTTTGAAAGAATTCTAACAGTGGACCTTTCGTCGACGACGTTTCTTGTGACGACGACTTTTCTGTCCAGAATTGTAGTTGACGATTTTGAGATATTTCAGCCCCTAATCTTCATAGACTCCGTCCTTAATCTCTAACAAGCTGCACTCCCTCGACTTCTCGACAGCCTTCCTGCAGGGCAGCCTTCACGAGGCTATCAAGTTGCGCCGCCCACGTGGCTTCACTTGGTCGTTTCCTGAGGGTGCCCAGTGGAGTCTGCGGCGATCAGTCTACGGCCTACGACAAGCGCCCCGTGAGTGGCACGACACTCTGAGGACTAACTTGCGGCTCTTGGTTTCGCTCCCTCGACGACTGACCCTTCACTGTTTCTGCACATAGACACTTCTCCGCCGCCGTTCTATGTTCTCGTGTACGTTGAGGACTTGGTTTTTGCTACTGCTGACACTGAGGCTCTGGCCTTAGTGAAGGCGGAGCTAAAGGAGAGACACACATGCACTGACCTGGGTGAGCTGCGCAGTTACCTTGGCTTGCATATCACCCGAGACAGAGCACGCCGCACCATCACCCTCACTCAGTCACACATGGTGCAGGAGGTCCTTCAGCGCTTCGACTTCTCGTGGTCCTCGCCACAGCCCACTCCTCTGTCTACTGGCCACTCGCTCTCAGCTCCACCTTCGGACGAGTCCGTAGAGCCGAGTGGTCCGTGTCCAGAGCTTGTGGGTTGCCTCATGTACCTGATGACGTGCACACGACCTGACCTCGCGTACCCTCTCAGCCTTCTGGCTCGCTACGTGGCTCCCGGCAGACACCGAAAGGTGCACTGGGAAGCTGCGAAGAGGGTATTGCGTTACTTGTCCAGTACATCGGGCATGGGGCTTGTGCTTGGGGGACGGGGTCCAGTTGTTCTCACCGGTCACTCAGACGCTTCTTGAGCTGACGACCAGACGACTCACCGGTCTACACAGGGGTACAGCTTCAGCCTCGGTGCGGGTTCTGTCTCGTGGAGGTCCACTCGCTCTTCTTCTGTACTTAGTTCCAGCTGTGAGGCCGAGATCTACGCTGGGGCTATGGCTGCGCAGGAGCTCCACTGGCTGACCTACCTGCTGACCGACTTGGGTGAGCGGCCTCGTTCTCCTCCAGTTCTTTACAATGACAACAAGGCCATGATTGCCTTGTGTCAGGACCAGAGACTGGAGCACAGAATGAAGCACATTGCTCTCCATTACTTCCTCACGCGAGAGCTGGAGTAGTGTGGTCAGCTTCATCTTGCTTACGTGGCCACACGGGCCAACACTGCTGATGTCTTCACCAAGGCCCTTGGGTCTAGTGATCATCAGCGTTTCTGCACTGCTCTTGGGCTTGTGCCCACTCTGCCTCACTTGCTTGTCTCTTGATCTTGCCTTGCACTTGTTGTACTATGATATACAGGATTATACCTGCATGGTAGCCCAGAGAGCCTGCTGCGCGTGTCGCCCGTGGGTCCGTTGCTCCTGCCGCTCAGAGTTAGCCGCAGAGCCAGTTACTCCTGTAGTCCGGGGCCCTTGCTCCGGTAGCCACCGTGCGCGCCGCTCCTATTGCCCGTGTGTCTGCAGCTTCAGCCGTCGCCTCCTATCTCCTCTCCTCTCACTGTCCAGCCTCCTCCTCCTCACTTGCCCTTTGTGAATGCCTCTAGCTTTGCTTGTACTGGTGAACCTGCTCTATGATTGCTTGCTGTGCTGATTATACCCCACTTTGACTATGGGGGTGTGTCCGAATATCATGCTTGTCTAGCCTACAGTGGGGTACTCTATAGCGAGTACAACCCAATTAGGGTTTCCTATATGTATCTCAACTGCTGCTAGTGCAAACCCTCCTTTCTCATTCTAACTTTTCTAGCTGTATCTTGACACTTCCCTCCACTTCCACCACTCCCATCCGCAACCTCCCCCCTTCTCCCCCTGTGCCACCGTGTCACCGGCAACTCTCTCCTTCCAGAAACGGCAGCAGCATGATCTCGAATCTCGTCTCCACCACATATTTTCTCTCTATCTCCACACCACATGTCAAAATCCAAGCCACTAGACCACTGGGATAAAATGACATGTTAAATAGCGGGTCAGTGCAGCTATAACCCCCATGACCAACGAGCTTGTAACCCTTCCCTAGCATCAATCGGGCATCCCCATTGTTGATTATTATACAACCCCCTGCACATGAATGCTATAGGATACGGCACAGCAGCAGCGCCAGCATGTGCACACATGGGGATTCAAACTCGAGACCTTTGCTCTGATACGATGTCAAAATCCCAGCCACTAGATCACTGGGATAAAAGGGCTAGTTAAGTGGCGGGTCAGTGCACCCATAACCCCTTAGGCCAGCGAGCATGTAACCCTTCTCTATGATTAATCGGGCATCCCCAGTGTTGATTTTTAGACACCACACGCCAGTAGTGCTCCCCCCATGTATCCATACTCTACGTGAGGTGGGTCTTAGAATGCATGTCATCGCTTCGGATGAAAGATGCCATCTATGGTCAGAGATCTCTACTATTGGGACTCCTTGGAAACTCCCTTGTTAATAGTTGGCAAGTTCAAGTTGGCTCCAAAGCTTCATAAGTTGTATGAGGAGGTTAAAATATTACGGTACTAAAGCTTCTGATACTATCCTAGAGCATTCAAACAATACATACAGCTCGTTAGTGTTGCAAAATGGATTATACCATAATAGATTCATGTACGCTGTGAGGATCTAGGATCGAGCTCAGAAAAGAGAATTGTAATTGATTTATCCACCTGGGTACAACACGATGCTATATATAGGCTCGACACAAGGCAGGTAGCCCAGGTGTTACGCGAATGTTCTGAGGGTCGCGAAGCGTCCCGAACAGAACCTTCTCGAACTCAGTAGAAAGCAATTCGTGGAAACCGAATAGGCTTGAGTTCGGTACACGTAACCTGGTTCGGTGCTATAACTATAATAAAATATAGGAATGCACCTAACCTAGGAAATCAAGCATATCTATGCATGATAAATAAAACCCAAGCTAGATATAGAATAATAAAGGCTAGGCAAGCTAGCAAAGCCAGCATAAGCCGTCGTACTCTCACACGTCCCCCCCTCAAAGCTGGGTGGCGTGAGAAACACCCTGCTTGACAAGATAGTCCTTGAGAGCACGGCGTGCGTTGCCCATATAAGCTTCTGCAACCCAACTGTCCTCGGTGGGGTCGTATCCCTTCCAGCGTATCAGGAACTCGAGGGTTTTGCCACCGCGGCGTCGATGAGTGAGAACACGCTCCACTTCATACTCGGGTTCATCCTGTATGAGAACAGGTGGTGATGGCGGTAGCTGCCGTCCCTGGAGCTGTTGGTTGGGGTCCTTGTAGGGTTTCAGTAGCTGGACATGGAAAGCGTTGTGAAGCTTCCACGTATCTGGTAAGCGCAAGCGGAATGTAACTAGTGTCACATGTGCCTCAACGAGAAAAGGACCACAGAAGTGAGGCCGGAGTTTGGATGGGAGGTGAGACAGGTTCAAGTTGCGTGTGTCTAGAAGCACCTAATCTCCGACTGCTACTGAGTGATCTCGTCGCTGTCGATCGGCATACTGCTTCTGGGAGGTCTGCATCGTGGTGAGTCGTCGCTGAGTCTTCTCCCATAGCTGCTGCTTGGTGGTGACGAAGTCGTGAGCGGCTTGGAGATGTGCCGGTGTGGTTGGCTGCTGTGGTGTGAGTGGTTCCCGTCCGTAACATAGGAAGAAAGGAGTTTTCCCTGTGGCCGCATGTGACGCGTTGTTGTAAGCGAACTCTAGGGTCGGTAAGTGTGTGTCCCAGTGGCTGGCATCATCTTTGCAAGCTGTGCGCAGTAACTGTTCAACCACTTGATTGAGTCGCTCTGTCTGTCCGTCAGTCTGTGGGTGGTATGCTGAGGACATCGCAAGTTTGGTCCCCAGTAATCCCATGAGCTCCTTCCAGAACTTACTCGTGAATTTGGGGTCTCTGTCTGAGATGAGTGTAGCGGGGATGCCGTGGATGGTGATGATGCGGTCGAAGAAGAGTCGAGCAGTTGCTTCAGCTGTAGCTGTGGCGTTGGTCGGAATGAAGTGACCCATTTTGGAGAACTTATCGATCACTACGAGGATGGAATCGTGCCCCCGTGAGGTCGAAGGAAGTCCTATGATGAAGTCGAGACTAACGATCTGCCATGGCTGCTCCGGTACGGGTAGAGGCTGAAGTAACCCTGTTTTTTTCTGCTTGCTGCTCTTCATTCGCTGGCACGTGTCGCATGAGGTGACGAACTGTTGCACGTCTGCTGCCATCCCGGGCCAGTAGTAATACTTCGCTATTCCCGCTAGCGTCTTGTTGCTCCTGAAGTGTCCCGCATAAGGTACGTCGTAAAACTCCTCCAATAGGATCTGCCGTAGAGGGGCGTAATTCGGTACCCAAATCTTTCCTGAACCCTTCCTTACAGCTAAGTCGTTCTCCCACTGTAACAGCTTCTTAGTCTGTGCTATAGCGATCTCTGCGTCCACGGAGTACCCATGTTGGAATAGACCCTTGAGTAGAGGGTTCATCCCGTCGAGCTGGATGCCTACTACATGTCCGGGGCGGCTCAATGCATCTGCTTTGTTGTGTAGCCCGGGCTTGTAGATGATGTCGTAATGGAAGTGAGTTTCCAGGAAGTCCACCCACCGCACCTGTCGTCGTGAGAGCGTCGGCTGCGACTTCAGGTATTTGAGGCTGCAGTGGTCAGTATAAACTGTGGTTTTGGCTCCCTCTAGGTAACACCTCCACGCCTTGAAGGCTACGACTATGGCTAAGGCTTCCTTGTCGTGTATGGGGTAGTTCGGTTCCGCTCCGTGTAGTTTTTACTGAGGCAGGCGATAGGCTGTAAGCCGTTCCCGTGATCCTGCATCAGTACTGCTCCGACTGCCTGGTCACTAGCGTCTGCTTCAACTACGTAGTCCTTGTCTGGGTCTGGTAGGATGAGTACTGGTGCTGTAGTTAAGTGCTGTCTGTAATTGCTCCATGGCTTGCTGATGAGGCGTATCCCGTTTGTAGGGCGTATCCTTTTTCAGTAGGTCGGTCAGTGGCGCTGCTATCTTAGTGTACTGTGGCACGAACCTATTGTAGTCGTTGGCGAAGCCTAGGAACTGCTGCAACTCCTTCACGTGCTCCAGTACTTTCCACTTCTTGACGGCTTCGATCTTCCGCGGGTCCACGTGTACGCCCTCGGCACTCACCATGTGCCCGAGAAACTGCACCTTCTTCAGGGCGAAGTCGCTCTTCGACAGCTTCACGTAGAACTTGTTTTTCCGCAGGATCTCGAACACCTTACGCAGATGCTCAACGTGCTCCTTCATGTTCTTGGAGTAGATAAGAATGTCGTCCAGGTACACCACTACGCACTCGTCCAGCAGGGGTCGTAAGATGTGATTCATCTCCGCCTGAAACGTTGCTGGTGCGTTGCAGTGTCCGAACGGCATCACCAAGTATTCGTAGGAGCCGTATCTGGTACGGAACGCCGTCTTGTGGACCGAGTTGTCTGCCATCTTGATATGCCTGTAACCCGACCGTAGGTCCAGCTTCGAGAATACTGTTGCTCCACGCAGTTAATTTAGTCGGTCGACTATGCGCGGAATGGGATATTTGTTTTTGAGTGTCTGTTTGTTCAGTGCGCGGTAGTCGATGCACATCCGTAAACTGCCGTCTAGTTTTGGAGTGAAGAGAACTGGTGCACCGTAGGTAGAGGTGGATGGGCGGATCAGTTGTCTGTCCAGTAGATACTCTATTTTTTTCTTCATGTCTGTCGGTTTGGTCGGACTCAGTCGGTATGGTGCATGTGAGACGGGTTTCGAACCTGGTTCCTCCACGATCTCGTGCTCGTGGGTGCGTGCCGGAGGTACGCCTGCACGTAGGTCATCGGGCATTATATCCTTGTACTGCTCCAAGACCTTCTTCACTGCTGCAGGTAGCTCTGTGTTCGGCTTCTCCTCCTCTGCTGCTGCCATAACCAGTGCTAGGTATCCCGTGTTACTCTCGTTCACCGTCTGTTCAAACCGTGCCAGTGTCGTTTCAGGAACGTTCCCTGTATCCGTCCAGCTTCGTAGTGCTATCCGCTTCCCGTTGTTGTAGATGCACACCTTCCTGTTGACCCAATCGATCTCGGGGTTGAACCGCTTCAAGAAATCCCACCCTAAGATGAAATCTGAACCTTTGATTTCGTGATCGGCAACGTGGGCTTCCACCTCAGCGCCCCTATGTGCAGCTGCAGTGATGCTTCGCCGTGGATGGGAAGTTTCGTACCGTCCACCATCGTTGCCGTGAACTTGGTCTCCTCGGAAGGTTCCCCAATTTTCTCCAACGTCCCGCGGTCACACACTGAGTGAGATGCACCGCTGTCCACCAGTGCCTGGAGGCGTCGTCCTTTGCATAACACCTCGAGGAGTAGTGGTGCTTGCTGCACTGAATAGCCAAAGAGGGTCTCATTAAAAGGATCATAGGGTACATCAAAATGAATACCATCCCTATTTCCTATACCTGACTCCGCACTTTTCTCTTCCAACTTCACCTGGGGGGTAGGAGGATTTTTCCGAGGCTTGTACAACTTCTCAGGAGCCTGGAATTTTCCTCTAAGCCTTTGCAGCTGTGTAGGCTTCACCTGTGGGCAACGGGGAGCCTTAACACTGGGCTGCGGGGAGAGAATATTAACTCCACGGAACGCACGACCCTTTTCTACGCCCCATAGTACTTTGCCCAACTTCTCAGGTACCTGAATAATCTCTAAAGGCTTTTTCTTGGCCTCTAATTCTCCCCTGAATTTTTCAAAGGCTTGAAAACCACGAGAAGCAATATTCTTCGTTAGAGTATCTTTATAGGATAATTTTGACGAATTCTTACTTTCGTGGGTGTTTGGCTGGAGTTTCCCAGTCGGTGCAGAGTCTTTTTTCGCGGAGCCTCCATTTGCCTCGGCGATTTCCCTTGATGCCGGCCGGTCGTGACGTTTTATATTCGCGCCATCATTTTCTCCTTTTTTCACCCGCTCCGAAGTCGCCACGTCGTCGCCCTTTTCTGCTTTTCGAATCTTTACGCGATCGCCAGTTTGATCCGCAGCTACTGGCGATTCCCGTTTTTTTTACTTCGGGGGTGCTCCACTGTTGCTGCCTAGCAGTGCCGCATGTGCTTTTTTCATCTTGTAGCACGACAAAAATTGATGTCCCGCTGCACCGCAAAATTCGCATTTTGTCGGCTGCTGCTTCGCGTCGTATTTGTCGATTTGCATTGGTTCGGCGAACGTGGGGGGTGCCGATCGCTCTGGGCAAAATGTTCGGTTTGGCCCGTAGCGTCGTGTGTCGGGTTGACCTCTCGTCAATGCGTCGTACCTTTCTGCTGCCCGTACGATGTCGCGGTAGCTACTGTAGTTCGCCGAAATCACCTGCCGTCGAATCTCCATTTTTAATCCTTCGGTGTACGCCTGGATTCTTTCGCCTTCGGTCAGGTTAGTGATTCGGTTGAACAGTAATTCCATCTGCTGCGTGTACTGTGCTACGCTGCCGTACTGTTTGTGTCGGTGAATCTGCTGCTGCACCATGTAGACCAAATTGATTGGTTCGTAGCGTTCGATTAGATCCTCCCGAAACTGCTGCCACGTTTTCTCCCCGCGGGCCACGTTAGTGTAATAATTCCACTCGAGTGCTGGTCCCCTCAACAGTGTCGCTACGAGCCGAATCCGTGCTGCGTCATTTGTCGGGGTCGAACAGCCAATGGCCTCGAAATAAATTTTGAGGGTTGCCACGAATCGTCGAACGACAGATCCTTTCGCGCTGGGATCGAACGCTTCAGGGAGCCTCGGGCGAGCTGCTTTGAGGTTCGGCGAGGGTGGTGCCATCGGTCCGTGAAATGTAGGTGTCGCCACTGCTGCTGCTGCCGTCGCTGCTACGTTCGCTGCTGCTGCGGTGGCCGCTCCTGATTGGGCTGTCAGCAGGGCCTCAATTCGCCGGATCGCCGCCTGCGTCTGTTCCACGTCGGTGCAAAGTCAGGCGATGTCGCTTGTCGTCGCGTAATTGTCGCCTTGGCCCTCCATACCTGACATTGCGCGTTCGAAAAAACCGAAATGAGGGGGAGCGAAAAACACGGAACCAGTTTTACGTACCCGAAATCGGTGTTTAACAGGCGTCGCCCCCGCGGTGTTTTTGAAGACTCGGTTTTAGCGGTCGAAAAACTTTCGCGTGGAAACGGGCTCTGATTACCAAGTGTGAGGATTTAGGATCGAGCTCAGAAAAGAGAATCGTAATTGATTGATCCATCTGGGTACAACACGAGGCTATATATAGGCTCAACACAAGGCAGGTAACCCAGGTGTTACGAGAATGTTCTGAGGGTCGCGAAGCGTCCCGAACAGAACCTTCTCGAACTCAGTAGAAAGCAATTCGGTGAAAACCGAATAGGATTGAGTTCGGTACACGCAACCTGGTTTGGTGCTATAACTATAATAAAATATAGAAATGCACCTAACCTAGGAAATCAAGCATATCTATGCATGATAAACAAAACCCAAGCTAGATATAGCATAATAAAGTCTAGGCAAGCTAGCAAAGCCAGCATAAGCCGTCGTCATAAGTTGTATGAGGAGGTTTCAATTTTACGGTACTAAAGCTTCTCATACTATCCTAGAGCATTCAAACAATACATACAGCTCGTTAGTGTTGCAAAATGGATTATACAATAATAGATTCATGTACGCAACACGAACTAACACAACCGAATACTAAGGCGAGGAGTCAGACGAGTCAAAGCGACGAAAGTGGTTGTCAGGGAAGAACCTATGTAGGCGGAAACATTTGAGCTAGTAGTGGCGGGAACAGGTTTGAAACGGGTTCCCACGTCGCACGGTTGAATCTCGTTGCAAGAAGAGAATGTACCCTTAGAATACATGGCTAGTTAGGACTTTTGTATTCTCCTGTATTCTTATTTTAAGAAATGTATGCACATGCTATACTCATTCCAATCATTTACTAGGAGAAACTGACTCCGGTACTAGAGGCCTCGAGGTACCTCACGAAGTTGTACCAGTCGAAGGATTCAGTCAATTCCAGCAAGATTATCAACAACACATGGAGATGAAAATGGGGCACGGGGAGAAAGCGAAGTCGTACATTAATCGTTGTCGAAGCAGCCGTGACCACATTGCGAAGCACGAGAGCACCATCTTGGAGGAGATGTTCGTCAACATAGTGCTCGCCGGACTCGGGCCAGAGTGGAGGCGACAGCAGGGAGCAATTTCAGAAGCTTCCCTTTTTGCCGCCCTTCTTGTTGAATAGCAAGACATGGAGTCCAACAACAAAGCAAATTCCGCGTCGTAACGAGAATTCCTCGCCTTCTATACGGACAATAGAGAATAACGACAACAACCGCGGCGCCAAATCTGCAAAATTTTTGGGCACTCAAATATTTGATGCAGATTTCGATCCAACACACGCCACCCAAACTCCACTCGCCACAATAATTGGGTCGGCCGATAAGATACACGCCAGTCCCAACAAGCTCCCCGTCCACCTGCGCAAAAACAACAGCAGCAAACACAAACGGCACAAACAGGAAGAACCAGGAAGATTATTAGCAACATGCGATGCGCCGCACAAGAGGGGAACGCAGCGCGCGGCCACCTACAACTGACCTTGAAGAAATCATCAGCGAGCCAAGACAGCCTGAAGAGGACATCAACCCCCCTCTCTCTCTCTCAAGCGGTCCATCATTGATAATACGCAAGGTACAGGCCAGGCATGCAAGAATCAGCCATCCTAGCATGCAGTCTAGCGAACAAGCCGAGAAGCAGGCAAACAAACAAGCAAGCAACGACCCATATCCATCCTGCTAATTTGCTCGGCTAGCCAGGGCCTACCGAGTGCCTGGGGGAAGGCCCGTTCCGTTGCCCTATTCGACTTGGCCAGCATGGTGTTGGCCTGGCTGTGCTGTAGCATTACCGACCAGCGCTGCCGGTAATGTGCAGTGAGCATGGAGGCCACAGTAGTAAGCCTCCCCTGTCTGTACTTCTTCTTGGCCGCCGACGTTCCAAGCATGCGAAGGAACTTCTGGGTATCCCGGGCTAGGGCCCCGTAGGTTTCCACCGCCAAGACGAGCACGCCAACAAACTCCGGGCGACCCTCGTATAAGCCCCTTTTCCCCCTTGCCGCATCCTCTGCCGCCCAGCCCGGCGGCTTCACTGCCCTTGTGTCTCGACGCTGCAGCACTGGATCAGTCACTGTGACGTCCGTCACATAGGTTTCTGCTGACTCCTTGTCATTGATGACCAGGTCCGCTCGCTTGGGGTTAACAATTTGCAAGAAGGCCGTGGTCTCATGGGCAGTCATATAGTCAGCTTCGTTGGCCATCCGTAGTGCCGCGTACACCAGGCTGTTGTGTGTGTTTGTCCTATCCTTCCCCTCCGCACATCTCAGGAGGTGGTTGGGGAGGCTTCGGTCGTCTATCTTGGACCGTTGCTTCCCGCACGGGCAGTTGTCCGTCACTGCTAAGGTGAGGCCCAGCCGAAAACCCAAGGCCATTGCGAACTGGCCCGGTGAGAACGTAAGGTCCGCCCGTGTGGGGATGGCATGAAGCCAGTCCCCCGCTCCCCCTGCAGGCTGATCAGGGGGACAACGTGGCCGCTATCTTCGCCTGGCTTGTCAACCCGTGTGTCCCCAACCAGTTCCGCTGCCCTGTCCATGTTTATCAGCCTGGAGAGGTGTTCCTGCATGCGTCCTTTCCCCTCCCCGCCCCTGTCCATTGCTCGTAGCATCTCTCTTGCCGCTTCGGGGAGTCTGTTCCGTAGATCCCTGATGGATGTCCCGTCTTCCCCTGTGGCTCCGTCCCCGTGTGGTGACACCAGTGCCGCCACGCACTGCAGGTGGTGGCTGAGAGTTGCTGACACATGCTGTAGGAGAATCTGCGCTGCCTGCAGTGAAGCCAGGTATGCCGCTGGTGCCTCTGAGAGTGGGTCTATGATTCCCAGGCCCCCGAGCGCAATCGGCAGTGTCGCCTGCCTCCACACCAGGCTCTGCTCTAGTTCCTTACTCGTCGTGTGTAGGTGTGCCGCTTTCAGCGCTGTCCACAGGAGTCTCTCGCTCCACTCTCTGCATTCTCTGCGGGGAAGTACGTCCGCTAGTGTTGTCCGTAAGAGGTACGAGATCCTACGCGAGATGCACCGCGATAGGAGTAGCAGAGCGTGTTGCAGGTGGAGTTTGCCGATGAGCCCCAATGGTGCCGCTTTTGCCTCGAGTGTCCCCTTGATGGTGCGTTGGCAGAATGCCATAGTGCCAATTGGGCTTCCTAGCACCCGCACTCCGTCCACTGCCGTCGCCAGGCCTTCCGGGAGTTGGCCTGTGAATCCCGAAGGGCTCCAGGCGGATGATTTGGCCAGGTTGCACCGTAGGCCGCAGGCTCCCAATTCGTCCCTGATCTTATTCAGCGCCCTTGACGCCCTTGCCGGATCGCCCACGATCGTGAGGTCGTCCGCGTATGCCATCACGGTCACCGTTGGGTCTGCCTCTGCCGCCGCTAGGAGCACTGGTTGGATGGCCGCCGCGAAAAGCATTGGCCCGAGCGGGTCTCCCTGTCGCACTCCCCGCACACTGTTGATGTGAGGCGTGTCGAACCCGCTATCCAGCAGGAGTATCGATGGTGCACCGTAGAGCGTGCGGGCCAATGGCATGAGTGATGCCAGGCCGGTCCATTGTAGCGTCGATAGGAAACTTCCGCGCTCCACCGAATTGAATGCGTTTTCGATGTCTAAATGTAGGATCACCCTCGTGGGGTCCTCCGCCACTAGCACCCGTGTCGAGTGAATGATGCACTCCGCTCCTCCAGATACTACCACTCCAAATTGTACGGGTAGGAAGCACTCCTGGATTTCCCCCGCTAGTTCCTTTAGCGCCGCTTTTGCCGTTACTCTGAGCAGCGCCTCCCCTATCGCGATTGGTCGGACTCCTCCGTCCGGCTTTTCCAGGGCGATTAGCCGGGATGGGAGCAACAGCTCCTGTACTGCCTCCGGCTGGTAGGTGCTTAGCAGCCGATTAACTACCTTGTGTAGGAGAGCGAAGACCTCCCAGTTGGTTAAGGCAGGGTCGCGTAAGTGCTCGAAGCACGTCCCAGATGGCCCTGCTCCTATCCCGTTTGGGCATTTCGCCAATACTTCGCGAAACGACTCCGCACTGATTGCGAGCTCGGAAGTTGCTAAACCCGTGATTCCCTCCGGTATCGCCAATTCCTGGGTTGGGTGTTTAGAGAGAAGAGCTTCCAGTGTTGTTTGCGAAGGCTCGGCCAGTGGCGAGGTGTATAACGCTGCTGTCGCTTTCGCCAGGTTGGCTTTCCGTACCAGCCCTTCTGCTCTGGCGCAGATTCTTTCAGGGTCCGGTTCATGCCGGTCCGGTTTTGAATTAGGGGGAAAGTGCTGGCCTGGATGTACAGTGCGTCCCACTCCTCTTCTCGGAACTGTCGAAGCCGAGCCTCGACTGCCTGCCATCTGTTTCCCGGAGCTGTCTCCATGTCCGCCTGTAATGTGAGTCTGGGGAGGAATTGTAACATCCGCCACGCGCCGAGGCAGTCTGAATGCTTCGAGAGTCGCAGGAGTGGTACGGTCATGCAGTGGCTGAACACCTTCAGGGTTTCTGGAGGGAGTCTCTAAACCAGGAACGGCTGTGCACTGGCACGGAGAGGTCCCAGATCCCAATCCACTACCTTGTGCCATGCGTTCTCATCCTCAGCGATCTTCAGGGGTGCCCTCTCCTTGTTGGCAGCCTCATTGGCCCCTTGGGCTTCTGATTCGCCCACCTGTGCGTAATTTCCTCGATCCTCCCGTCCCTGTCTACCTCCACGTCGTCTACCCCCTTCCCCATTCGTGGGGATCCCCTCCTCTGCCTCGACACAGACGTCTTCTGACTCCTCCTCTTGTTCCTCCATATATTCTGACCCCTCCTCCCATGCAGGTTCATTCATTGGTTCATCCCCGGTCTCCTCTGGCCTCCCGTGCCATTCCCGCCAGTTTCCAGATCTGGCCTTCTCCCTTGCAACCGCTCTCACCAGCTCGCCCATGCGCCCGCCCCTGCCTCGGCCTCGCCTGCGGCCTCTGGTGGCCGGTTCGCGGCTGTTGGCCTGCGACTAGGTCATCCGATCTTTCCTGCACGCCTTCTCCGATCCGCGGCGCTTGCCGCCAACACCGCTACCTCCTCGTGAGCCTCGTCATCTGCCTGCTTTACCGCCCGTCGCTCCACCTCCCCCTCCTCCTGAGCCTCTTGGCGCTGCTGTGATGATGGGAAAACGTCCGCAGCGGGATCGCGCGGCAGGGTACTCTGGTGTTCCCAACCCGCCAGAGGCCCGGGACGAGCGGGCGCCAGTCCTACTCCGAGCCGCCGCTGCCCTGATCGCGCGCGAGGGGGCCGGGGCCCCCTATCATCCGCGTGAGCCGGTGTATCGCTCGCCCCGCGGGCGTACCCACCCTCATCTGCGGGCCCGTGGTGGTTCCTTTCGTCGTCGCCGACCGCCTCGGCCACCGCCTGCCCTGCAGCGACAGATTGTCGGTCCGCATCTCCAGGCGCCCTCTCCGCAGCCGCCTCCTCCTCTACCTCCTCCACCGACGTCTCAGCAGTCATCCCAGCAGCAGTCGTCCGGTCCAGCTGCCTCGTCACCTTTGGTGGCCTCTCCAGTGTTGACGTCGTCGCCGCTAACGGCAGCGGGCTCTCTCCCGCCTCCCCTTTCGGTGCCTCCGCAGTAGGAGTCGCCCGCTGGTGCACATCTCGTGCCCCCCCTTCCTGCTCAGATACTTGTCGCTGCTGATCCTCTGTCTGAGCCTCCTCAGCGGCAGCATCCCCTCGTTTATCTTGACCCAGCACCCATCGCTCGTTTCCCTCCGCCACGGCCTCGTGCACAGTCTCCCCTGCTTCCGCTCGACGCACATGATCCTGAGGACGACAAGAAGTGATGGAACGGCGAGCTGTGGGAGTCTCCTCCTCAGTCCGGGACGACGTGGGGTCGGGACTGGGACATGAAGTCCGACTTCGTCCTTGATGTCCTCCGTTGGGAGTGGCGCATGATTGGTGTTGGCGAGTGCCTCTCCCACGTGCGTTGGAGCAGCTGCATGCTGGTCTGGAGGCGCGGAACTTCGTGCTACAGGATCCCCAGCTGACCGAGCAGCAGCAGGGTGTTGTCCTTGAGGCTGCGGCGCAGGGCTTGTGGCGGCTCCTCCGCTTGCCCCTAGAGTCTGAGCATCCTGACGAGAACGAGGGGCCGGGCGCGAGGGCTTTCCGCAGGGTCGCCACGGCTGCCGAAGAAGCAACCCTGCAGCTTGTGCCTGCGCTCGCGTCATTGCTCCGCTAGATCCGCCAGCGTTTTTACGTGTTGAACCACGTTTAGTGTTCTCCCCCTTCTGGGCCTTGCCATTTGCCTTTTTGTTCCCCATCCTTTCCCCGTCCTACTTACCTTGCCCGTGGTGTTTGGGCGTAGCTACTGCTGCATGTTGGATGTACTGCTAATGGTGATTGTCGCTATTTCCTTGCCACCCCTCTCGCGCGGCCGAAGGCCGCGCTGTCGAGCGGCGCGAGCCGCCGATATTTGCAGTGAGAATGAACTCACCACCAAACAATGAGGAGGGGAATGGGCTCCTTGCACTTATATACTAAAGAACTAGGCAGAAGTGGCTAAGGACTAGGCTAGGCTAAGGAACTAGGCAAAGATATGGCTAAGGACTAGGACCCAAGGGTCTCTCTCTCTCTCTCTCTCTCTCTCTAATGGTCCGTGCATTGATATAGCATATGAGGTACACAAATGCAAGGTCTATCAAATACACAACAAGGATAGACTAACCTAAGAACAACCAAACAAACTAACAAGGAACCTGCGGCCTGCCCCCTTAAACTTCCACTAGGGGCTCAATCACTGTAAAGCTATCACCCAGGTGGAGTTCGTGTTGCGTTCCCCCAACCGGTGGGTGCTCTGCCAGGGCTGCTTGGCAGGACTTCATAAGGTAACCCACCGACTGGGCCCGCTGCAGCGCCACTGACCATCTCTGCCGAAAGAGGTGGAGGAATCTAGCTGCATGATAGGAGTTAGGTTCGGCGTTGAAGTGTCGCCTAGCAGCTGAATCCGCCAGCAATTTCATGAAGACCGGTACCTCCGCACATGGGCACCCGTATGTCTCCACAACCAAAGGAAAGAATCCCACCGTGTCAGGCCGGCTAGCGTAGTGTTGGATTTTCTTATCCGCCTGCTCCCTCGCTGCCCATCCCCTGCCCTTCGCCGCCGTCTTATCACGGGTACTGATCGGGTCCGTTATGGTTACATCGCAAATGTAGACCGCGCCTGAGCTCCGATCCATCATCGTAAGATCCGCCGTCTGCTCGTCCACTGGGCAATAGGCCGCTGACTCTGTGTGCACGATGAAGCCTGCATCTCGTGCCATGCTGGCGCATGCGTCCCTCAACTCATTGTGCGTGTTGATCCTGTGTTTCCCCGTACCACAGCGAAAAAGGTGGTTGGGCAGTCTCGGGTCCGTGATCTCGACGTGCTTCGAGCAATCGCATTTTGCCGGTGTTGCGAAAGGCAGGCCCAGCCGGAATCGAACCGCGTTTGCAAAGTGCTCCCTTCCTATCCGCCTCGTGTTTTCAATCGGTATTGCCAGCAACCAATCGCCAGAACCGTAGCCGGTGAGGGAGAAAAGACGCTGCGTGTGACTGCAAAGCGGGTTTGGTCTCATGTGGCGAGACTCCCGGACCTGTTTTGCGTATCTGCTCCCCTGAACCTGAACCGAGAGGGCGTGCTGCAGCCTTATCCCCGCTGGTTCTATCCTCTCCTTCTCCAATATTTCCCTCGCTTCGAGCGGCAGCGCCGCTGCACATTCCGTCAACCAAGAGTGAAGGCCAGTGTCTGTATCTCTAGGCAGCAACATGTGGTTTTTGGCTGTGGATAGCACGTCGTCCGGTTCCAGCGGCATGGAGCTCAGCAGTAGTGACGCCTGCGTGAAACTAGCAAGGAAACCGAACACGCCCTCTACGGTGGGATCTATAATGCCAATCCCGCCCAGTGACGGCGGCAGGGAAGACTGCTCCCAAACCCGCGTCTGCTCTGCCTCACTGGAAGGATAACGTATGCCGCATGCGGCTAGCAGGGTGGCGAGCAGGTCTCGGCCCCATTGTGACCATGCCTCGTCGGGCAGGAGGTTGAGCGGGGTTGTCCTCGTCAGGTAAGCTACCCGTCGCGAGATACATCGTGTGAGTAGCAGTGATGCTATTTGCGGATCCGTGCGTTCGAGTAGCGGGAGCGGCTTGGGAGCAGAATTGAACCCAAAACCGAATAATGAAGATGAAACAAGGCCTCTAAGGCCTTTATACTAGAGCTAGAGAGGCTAGGGAGGCTAAGGGGAGGCTTGAGAGGCTAAGTCACTAGGTGCCTCTCTCTCTAATGGACCTTGTATTGATATAGCAAGAGGGTACAAGCATGCAAGTTATAGGCTCTGGGTAACAAACAAGCAAGCCACAAAAACCACAAATTCCCTCTACAACTCCACTAGGGGCTCAATGACTGCAAAGCAGTCCCCAAGGTGTAACTCGTCTCCAATTCCCCCCACAGGCGGGTTCTCTGCAGCCGCTGCCTCCCCTAGCTTGAGCAGGAGGCCTACGGACTGAGCCCTTTGGAGGGCCACTGACCAACGTTGCCTGAACTGATGTAGGAACTTTGCAGCATAGAATGATTTGGAGTCGGCGTTGAAGTGGCGCCGAGCTGCAGTGTCCGCCAATAGCTTTAGGAAAACAGGCACCTCGGCGCAAGGACAGCCGTGGGTATCCACCGCTAGGGGGAAGAAATTCACTGTCTCTGGCCGGGCAGCGTAGTGCTGGATCTTCTTGTCAGCCTGCTCCCTAGCCGCCCAGCCCCTGCCCTTCTGTGCCTCCGGGTCTCTCGTGCTGATGGGATCCGTGACGGTGACGTCGCACACGTAGACAGCCCCACTGCTTCTGTCCGTCATCGTAAAGTCCGCGGTCTGTTCCTCAATGGGGCAGTATGCCGTGGTCTCGCTATGAACCCCGCATCTTGGGCCATGCTAATGCATGCATCCCGCAGCTCATTGTGCGTGTTGATACGGTGTTTACCCGTGCCGCATCGGAGAAGGTGGTTAGGGAGGCGGGGGTCTGTGATAGCGATATGTTCTGAGCAGTCACAGTTTTTAGGCGTAGAAAAGGGGAGGGCCAGCCGGAAACGCACGGCATTGGAGAAGTGAATGGGCCCTATCCTCCTGTTCGCCGCAACAGGGATAGCCGTCAACCAGTCCCCTGTCCCGTACCCCGTCAGTGAAAACATCCGCTGCGTATGTCCGCACAAGGGATTCAGCTCCATCTGTCGAGTCTCCTGCACCTGCACGGCATATCTGCTCCCATGTACCTTCAAAGCCAGCGCATGCTGCAGTCTCACATCCGACCGCTTCAGCCGCTCCTTCGCTAGGAGCTCCCGTGCGTCAAGGGGCAACGTGGCTTCACACTCGGCGAGCCACGCGTGGAGGGGAGTGCTGACGTCGGCAGGCAGCAGCATGTGGTCTCTGGCCAGGGGCAGCGCGTTTGACGGCGCACACTCTATGGATGCCAAGAACAGGGCGGCCTGTGTGAAGCTCTCCGCGAAACCGTACACCCCTTCGATTAAGGGGTCCGTAATGCCGACCCCCCCCAGCGATGGCGGCAGTGAAGCTTGCGCCCAAACGCGAGCTTGCTCATTGCGGCTGGTTGGGACACGGATGTCGCATGCTGTTAGCAATGTCGTAAGCAAGTCCATCCCCCACTGGCTCCAGGTATCGCGGTTCAGTAAGCGCAGCGGCGTAGTCCTAGTGAGGTATGCCACCCGCCTCGAGATACAGCGGGTGAGCAGAAGTGACGCGACCTGGGGATCAGCTTTCTCTAGGAGCGGGAGTGGTTTCGCCATCTCTTGTAGCTGTCCTGACAGAAACTGCGCCGCCCCGCCGTCGGGGCCCACGAAACTCCCCAGCAGATGCACGCCGTCCCTGGAGAAAGGAACTCCCCGCGGGAGTTGGTCGATGTCAGCTGCTGCGCTGCTCCAGGCTGCACACTTACGCGGATTATGGGACAGCCCCAGTTGAGTCAAGGTGGATGTGAAGGAGTTGAATGCCGCTACAGTGTCAGCCACGTTCCCAATGAACGTGACATCATCTGCGTAGGCCAGACAAAGCACGTTCGGGTGCGTGGCGGCGGTGTCACAAAGTGTGGCGTGCATCCCAGCCGCGAACAGTAATGGACCCAATGGGTCTCCCTGGCGGACACCGCTTTCGCTCCGTAGGGGTTCGGAATTGAAATTGACATCCAGGAGCAGCTGCGACGGGTTACCGTATGTGAGTTTCACGAATGGCAGTAGTGGCGAGAGGGCGGGGTGTTGTAACGCTGACGCAATGGCATGACGCGAAATGCTGTTGAACGCGTTCGCAATGTCTGCTTGCAGCACGAGGCTAGTGGGGTGGGCGTCCAAGTAGGCTCGGGACGCGTGAATCACTGTTTCGGCTCCACCTGGCACGGCCACCCCGTACTGTAGGGGCAGGAAGAAGCCGCGGGCTGCTTCTCCCATCGCTGATAGGGCCGCCTTGGCAGTCAGCCTCGTCAGGCATTCGCCTATTGCGATAGGCCGAGCCCCTCCCCCAGGTTTGGCCAAGGCGATCAGTCGCGACGCGGTGAGGAGGTTTGCCACCGGGTCTGGCAAATTCCCTCCCAGGATGGTGTTTACTAAGGCGTGCAGGTGGGTGCGGACCAGTGCATTTGTGATTGCCGCGTCGCGCAGATGCTCAAATGTCATGCCCGACGGCCCGGCTCCAACTCCATTCTCACATCTGCCCAGCGTTTTGGCGAAGTCAGCATGCGAGATTGAAAGCGTTGACCCTTGCGGCGCGGGCCACGTCACATCCCCCGGTTCAGCAGACGGGTGCTTCAGTTGCAACTCCTCCAGGATTTCGGGGCTCGGGGTACAGACGGGCGTTGACTCCAGCGCTAATACGGCCCGTCGCAGGCTGCCACGTTTCGCCAGGCCCTCGGCCCGGCTTATCACACCAGTCGCGTCCGGCTGGTGCCGAGGCGGAGAAGGCGCGTTGACTGCATCCACCGCGTCCTGGTATAGTTGCTCCCATTCGCCACACTGGAAGGCTCGGAGGCGAGCCTTGATTTTCAGCCAATTCGGACGACACGGCGAGCTTTGGCGAAGTGTTAGTCGTGGCAGAAATAACAGAAGGCGCCAACCCATCTCTGACTCGGGGTTTCGCGAGAGGTGTAGCAATGGTGTCAGTAACGCCAGCGAGAACAGCTGGCCCAAATTTGGTGGCAAGCGACGCGACAGCGAGGGCTGACGACTGTCGCACAGTGCTGCGATATCCCAATGCCCAACAGAGGCGAACAAGTCAGCTCGCCTCGCCAACTCGTCAGGCGAAAAATAGCGGGGCGTCGGGGCGGTTGTGTGTGTAGCAGGATCTGCATTCGTGGTCCGATTTCTCCGAACGCGACCCGTTTGTGCAGGGGTGGATGTGGTTGGAAGCACACCCGTCCGATCAGCATCGGACGGTGCTTGTGTCACCCGTGCCCTATGCCCGTGTGTTTGCTCCCCAGCTGCTTCCCTTCTCCCTGGTCCCCTTCTCCCCGATCTGTCTCTCGTCCTTGCCCCGCCTTCCTCTTCCTCGGACTCATCAGTCTCACTCGAGGCTGCTGGTTCCTCCCTATAAGAAGCATCCTGAAGCTCATCGTCGTCATTAGCTGCCTCTAAGTTATTTAAAGCCACACGACCCGCCGCCTGGTAACCATTCTCCGGTCCCCCGCCCGCTCCGCTTTCCGTACGCCTTCCTGCCCCGCGACCTCCCTGCGCCCGCGATGGTGATTGCCGGAGCTCCTGAGCCGTCGCCAGAGCTCGTTGCCTCTTGGTCGGCTGTCGCCGCCAATCTCCGGTCGGCTCCCGAAACGGGGACCACGGCGAAGAAGCCCCCTGTACCACCGGCTCCGAGGCCCTCGACAGCAATCTCTGAAAAGCTTCCTCCCCCCGAACACGTGGCCCTGTCCGCGGCGAAGCCTGATCCTGCCGGCCTGGTCCCTGCGCCGGCCGCCCCGACTGCTGCTCCTGTTCCGGTGGCTCCTCTGGATCTTCACGAGGGTTCGGCGTCAGCTGGCCACGGGGGGGTTCCTGCTGAGTCGTCCGTCCCTGCGGCTGGCTCCCTTGCACCGCCTGCTGGTGCTCTTGCCGCGATTGTTCCTGTTCCAAGGGAGAATGCTGCCCGCCCGCTGCTGTCCCGGGGGCGCTGGCTCCTGCTCCGGGCATTCCCGGTCCTCCGCCTGCTGCCGCCCCTGGCGCGCCCGCTCCTGTCGCTGGCGTGCCCGCTGCCCCGCCTGTTGGGGTCTTTGGCTCGCCTGCTCCGGTCTCTGCCTCGTCCCTGCAAGCGGCATCCGTCACCACTGGCGGCCCGGCCCCGCCGGCGGAGCCTCCCGCGGTGGGTCGCCCCGCTGCCGCGGCTCTCCCTGTTGCGCCGACTGGCCAGCCTGTGCGCAAGTCACGTCCCCACTCGCCGGCGCCCCACCAGGTTCGCCAGTCATCTCGCCGCCGGCGTGACTCTCCCCGCCGATATCAGCAGTCGGCTCAATGGCCTGCTCACCACGGTGGCCAGGGGGACTGGAGGGGTCCCCGCGGGCGTGGGGGCGGATTTCGTCCCCCCGTGATGATGGCTGACCTTCAGCGGGAGGTGTCGAGGGCCGTACGCGAGGAGAGGGCCGCGCAGAGTCAGAGCAGCTCGATGCGCGCCCTGCCGGCCCCCGAGGCTCCTCGCCAGCCTGTGCTCCCGTCCAGTCCGCCTCCCGTTGCTGCACCGCCACCGCAGAATCCCTTCCCGGCGGCTCCCGCTCCGACTGCGTCGGCCTCTGCCCTTGGGTCGCGTCTTCACCTGCCGCCTGTTCCGCCTGTTTCGGGTGTCGAGTTTGTGGCCGCTGGAGGCGGCTCGGGGACAGGGCTGTACCCTCAGTCTGCTGCAGTCGAGGAGCCGTTCCAGTTCTTGGCGGAGGCTCTTCAGCCTCTGCAGACGCGCGTTCCCGAGACGACCCTTGGTCAGCTCCACCGTCTCGCGGAGAGCTTGCATGCGCTTCTGTTGATTCAGGTGCTTGCGCACTCATCTCTCCCCGCCATCCCTCCCGAGTCCTTTCGCAGCCGCCAGCGAGAGACGTGCCTGGACGCGGCGGACCAGCTCGCGGTTTTGCTGGCGCCCGTGCTGGCTGCGCCCGCGGAGGGAGGCGCTGCTGCCGCGGGACAGCTTGGCGAGGCTGTCCGTGGCATGCGGCGGCACTTGCGCGCAGGATCTGGAGCCGCGGCGATCGGCGCAAGCACGCTTGTGGTCCGGGAGCTGTGGCGCTCCCTGACGGGCATTCTTCACGCCCTTGGAGCTCACCGCATGTAGACGCGGGCTCCGTTTGCCCCATGCTTGGTTTGCTTGGCTAGGCTACCGTAGCAAATGCCATGCTTGTACAGCCTTCGACTATGAACCACTGTGTGTGTTGTCACTTGCCGTCCCCTCACGCGCGGTCGAAGGCCGCGCAGTCGAGCGTCGGCCGCCGAAGGCGGCCGGCGCGAGCTACAAAATTCTGCACCCACCCGAACAATGAGATGAAGAGGCCCAGAGGGGCCTCTTATATGGCTCCCAAAGGGGAGGGCAGAGGGCTAAAGGGGAGAGGGCAGAGGCTAGGATCCTCTCTCTCTCTCTCTCTCTCTCTCTCTCTCTCTCTCTCTCTCTCTCTCTCTCTCTCGCTCTCTCGAACGAGCTACAAAATTCTGCACCCACCCGAACAATGAGATGAAGAGGCCCAGAGGGGCCTCTTATATGGCGGATGAAATTTTTTCCCTCGTTCGAGAGAAACTTTGTATTCCTTTCCTAACCCTCACCACGCCCCTGTATTCCTCCACCGCTGCCACCCAGCCCCTCCATGTCACCGAGTGCCCTTCTCCCCAGCCCCTCAAGCCGCTCTAGCTGGAGCCTGGCGCTCCTCATACTCATCCACCTGCACCTGCCAAAGGTCTCCCAGCCGGGGTGCCCAAGGGTCCGCTGCAGCCTGAGGGAATGCCGCTTCCGCTGCCCGGTTTGACTTGGAGAGAAGGGACGTCGCCTGGCTGCGTTGGAGCATCACCGACCACCGCTGCCTGTAGTGTGCATTGAGGCGGGCAGCTGTGGTGGTGAGGCGCCCCTGGCGGTACTTCTTCTTTGCCGCATAAGTGGCCAGCATACGGAGGAACTGTTGAGTGTCCGTCGCCAACGCCCCGTAGGTCTCAACCGCTAGGCCGAAGAAACCCACGTAGCCAGGCCGCCCCTCGTAGAGCCTGTGCTTGGTCCGCGATGCCTCCTCGGCTGCCCATCCCGGCGGGTCAGTCACAGTCACGTCCGTCGCCCAAGTCTCTCCCGACTCTTGGTCCCTGACAGCTAGGTCCGCACGCTTGTTCTGGACAGGGGGAGAGAATGCGGTGGTCTCGTGAAAGGTCTTGTACCCGGCTTCCTGCGCCATGCGAAGAGCAGCGAAGGCCAGCGCATTGTGGGTGCACACAGCATCCCCCCCGTCAGCACACCGCAGCAGGTGGTTCGGCAGGCTCTTGTCGGCTATCTTGGAGTTGGATCTCTTGCAGGGGCAGACCTCCGCAACCGGTAGTTCCATGCCAAGGCGCAAGCCTAGTGCCAAGGAGAACTGACCAGGGGATAGTGAGAGGTCAGCCCTCGTGGGCACTGCATGGAGCCAGTCGCCTGCTCCCACTCCTTTCAGGCTGATGAGCCGAATGGCATGGCCTCGGTCCGCCCCCGGCCTATCGGTTACCGTGTCTGCCAGCAGCTCCTCCGCCCTCGTGTGATTGATGGCCTTGGAGAGCCCCAGCTGCAGGTTGCCCACACCTCTCGGGTTCTCCCTGTAGCTGCGCAGAACCGCTGCTGCCTGAGCTGGGAGCTTCGCCTCGAGCGGGGACAGCGGGTTCACCCGGGGGGGAGGTGGGGTCCACGTCGGGGAAAGTATTTCCCCGGCCCTGTGAAGTAGGTAGTCTGCCGGCAGGTTCAGTTGCTGCAGTAGAATGTGCGCCGCTGCAGTCGAGGCCAGGTACGCAGCTGGGGCTTCAGAAATGGGATCAATGATTCCCAAGCCTCCCAGCCGGACCGGGAGCGTTGCCTGGCGCCACAGCAGGCTTTGATCTAGCTCGCTCGGCGGGATCCGTAGCTTCGATGCAGTGAGCCCTGCTCCTACCAATGCCTCGCTCCACTCCCTCCACTCCGTACGGGCCAGTGCTTCTGCCGGTGTCGTGCGAAGTAGGTATGAGATGCGGTGGGAGATGCTCCGAGATAGCATGAGCAGGGCGTGCTGCGAGATGAGTTGGGAGACGAGGGGTAGCGGCGCAGCTGCCTCCGCAAGCGCCTCCCGGACCTGGTCGGTGCAGAAAGCATCGCTGCCAACCGGGCTGCCCAACACCTTTAAACCGCCTGGGAGGGTGGGAAGGCCGTGTGGCAGGCCGTCTCCCCCTTCCTCCCGTCCCGCGCACCATGCCGCTGACTTGGCGAGGTTGCACCGTAGCCCGCATGAAGCCAGCTCCGCAACGACCGTGTTGAAAGCCACGCACGCTGCTTCGCGAGGTCCCACGATGGTGATATCGTCAGCATAAGCCACTATTGCCACCTCCGGGACACTTGTAGCCACGCCGAGCAAAATCGGCTGGATCGCTGCCGCAAAAAGGAGGGGTCCCAGCGGGTCCCCTTGGCGAACACCCCTGGAACTGTGGATGTGTTCCACTTCCAGACGGGGGTCCATTAAAAGCCGAGAGGGGCCGTCGTAGAGGTTCCTGACGAGCGGGAGCAGCGGGTTGAGAGTAGACCACTGTAGGGCGGAGAGAAAAGACGCGCGTTCGATGCTGTTGAAAGCGTTCTCCACATCCAGCTGTAGAGCGATGCGGGTCTCGTCATCTCTGAGGAGGGAGCGTACCGTGTGGATAATACACTCCGCGCCTCCAGGGACCGCTACGCCGAACTGAACGGGGAGGAAGAACTCCCGGATTTTCGGGCCTAAGCTGTGTAGCGCCGATTTTGCTACCACGCGTAGTAAAGCCTCGCCTATCGCGATCGGCCTTACTCCTCCCCCGGGTTTCTCTAATGCTATGAGCCGGGAAGGCAGTAGGAGGTCGCGTACTATTTGGCGCTGGAAGGAATTGCCAAGGCGATTCACCACGTTTGTCAGGAGCAGAAGGATCTCCTCGTTCGCGAGGGCAGGGTCTCTCAAGTGTTCAAAACAGCAGCCTTAGGGCCCTGCTCACCATTCGGGCACTTCGCGAGAACTTCGCGAAGAGCTTCCAGTGGGATACTGAGCTCGGAGTCGGTTATCCCAGTAACCCAGGCTGGTGTTGGAGTGCTAGCAGACGGGTGTTTCGCTCGCAGGGCAGTCAGTGTCGCCAAATTCGGTTCAGCGAGGGGGCTCGTGCGTAACGCTGCAACTGCTTTCGAAATGTTACCTTTTTTAACCATCGGCTGCCAGTGACTGGCTCGGGTGGCGGACGCAGCGTCAGCCTCGGGAGGAAGAGCAGGATCGCCCATGCACCTGGGCATTCTGGGTTCGTTGACAGCCGTAGGAGTGGCGCTAGGAGGCATAGGCAATATTTGTCTAACACCTGGGGTGGTAGTCGTCTGACTAGGAACGGTTGGTCCATTCGTTGGAGAAGGTCCAAGGTCCACGTGCCTGCCATCTGCCAGATGGCGTCATCCTCTGCCAGCGCGGTCGTTGATTTCACCTCGTTGGCGACTGCTGCGGCTGGAACCGTCGCTCCCACTGCATGGGGTGTTTCTCCTTCCACTCCCTCCCTTGTGCCCCTCGCTCGATTCCGCCCTCTCCCCACTTCCTCCTCGTTTTCTAGCGACACCTCTTCCGACTCTGGGCCCGGTTCTTCTCCACACATAAATTCCGGATCCCCGTTCTCCTCAGCAGAGCCGGCTTCATCCCCATTGGCTGCAGCCTCCAAAACCTCTGGACGGTCGTGACGTTCCCGCCACGGGCCCGTTCGGGCTTGGATCTCAACCCCCCCCAGACGAGCGACACCCCCGCGCCCTCCCCCTCGCCTTCCGCGGCCCATACCGCGCAGACCCCGGCCCGCCACCGGCGCCAATCGCGCCGTGGTCTCCAGTCCCGCCCTCCCCGCCGGCATCCACGGCGTACGGCCTCCCCTTGGAGGACCCCACGTGACAGTGCCCAGGCGAGCCGAGCGACGAGTGGCAACGCCTTCCGTGGCTGGGGCGACTAGACTTGGTGGTGAGTGAACGCCTGCTTCGACGTACTGGTTTGAGGCTGGCTGATCTACCTCGGGGGTTGCTGTCGTCTCATTCGCCACCTCATTGAGTCCGGGAACCCCCCTTGCCTCTTGCGTATGCGCAAATGATGACCGATGCGCTCGCACTGATGGCGGTTGCCCTTGCAGAAGCCAGCCCAGGAGGGGTCCCGGGGGCCCAGGTCCCAGCCCTGCTCCGGGCATGCAACTTCTTCTTCGACTTCGCCCGTGCCGCGCCGGAAGAAACACCGTTCGCGCGTCGGTGGCTCTCCTCCTTCTAGTGGACGTGGGAGGCGTAGGCAGAGGAAGAGCGATGAGGAAGAAGAGTATGACACCGCCGTGCCCGGGGACATCACTACGCGGGCGAAGAGGCGGCAGACGACAATAAGTGCTGACGACGCCGGTGGTGCGGATGTTGGGACAACGCGAGGCGCCAGGGAAGCAAGTGGCAAGGCGACGGGTCATGCATTGCGCCAGAAGGGCCGACCCGCAGCGAGGAAAACATCCGGCGGAAGGAGGGGCAAGAAAGCAGCGAGGGGGAAGAGGCCGAAACGGGGCGAAGAAGACCCTGATGATGCGGAGGAGGAGGATGAGGGGGATGCGGGGGATGAGGAGGAGGAGGCTGATGAGGAGGAGGATGCGGAGGAAGAGGAGGATGAAGAGGATGCGGAGGAGGAGGACGCGGATGTTGGGGAGGAAGAAAAAGATGAGAATGATGACGAGGAGGACGAAGAGGAGGAGGAGGAGGAGGAGGACGAGGATGGGGGCGACGAGGATGAGGAGGAGGAGGAGGAGGAGGAGGAGGAGGAGGAGGAGGAGGAGGAGGAGGAGGAGGAAGAGGAGGAGGAGAGGGACGACGAGGATGAGGAGGAGGGTGAGAGGAGGAGGAGGAGGAGGAGGAGGAGGAGGAGGAGGAAGAGGAGGAGGAGGAGGAGGAGGAGGAGGAGGATGAGGAGGAGGATGTGGCGGCAGTGAAAGGACGGGGCGGGCGAGGCAGACGGTGGAGTGGTACAGGGAAGGTTGGGGGCCGGACTCGCCATTCCCGAAAACGCGGGGCAGGTGACGCCCCGCGTGGCGAAGCAGCGGGCAAACCGAAGACGCGTAAAGTGAAGGTCGATAGTGAAGGGGGTGGTAAAAAGCAAGGGAGCCAGGGAGCAAAAGGGGATGGTGAAGGAAAGGGTGGCCGCGCCAAAGGGGTTCCAATGGGTTCCGGCAAGAAAGAACCAGCCGGTAAACGTCGCAGCGGCCGCCAAAGCACCCCGCGGAAAGGTGGCAACGAGAAGGCGCAGGCAGCAAAAAAACCGAAGGGACAGCAGAAAGGTAAGCACTGTGGCCCATACACATGGCGTGGCTGCTGAACTCTCTGCTCAACCGTGCCAATTAACACATTTCTTCACATTGTTTCTCCCCTGCAGGGAAGGACAAGGTCGACGAATCTGCAAAGCAAGGTAAGGCCTCTTGTTACAAAACAGCACCCTTTATAACCCGATTTAGATTCAAACCGCTGATCGCATGCAAGCATGTGTGCCCCTGTATTGAAACTAATCGACTCTAATTTTGTGCTCCTGCTACCTATAAATCTTAGCCCCTCGTGTTACAGGCATTGGGCCACCGGTAAGCGTGCAACGGATGCAGCTAACGAACGGGGCCGGAAGAGCGATTGTTACCCCGCTATCCACAGGAGCCCCAAGGTTCTATACGCCATACTCCGGCCCGTCTAAAGTCGCTGCTAGGGCACCCGGCGCACCAAGAGGAGAGGAATCCGAATCCCCTCCACCAGGCCACGTCACGCACTCCCCACTCGCCTCACCCTCATACCCATATCGGCAGCTCCACGCTTCTCCTGTCCGGGGCAGGGCCGTCTGCCCCCTCGCCGGTCCTTCGCGCGGGCAAGGGCCAAGCACTTCTGCCAATCCCTTCCCTGAGCTGCCCTTTTCCCGCCAGCGTGATAGTGTGAGGGCACACGGGACTGCTGCAGAAGACGTTGATCCCCTTGGCCAAAGGGGGGATTCTTCACACCCTTTTCCCCCGCTCATGGGTGCCCTAGGTGATAGTGCGGAGCACGAGCAGTTTGTTACACGGGAGGAGTTCCAGGCGCTACGGTCTGAGATGTACGCCATGTTTGCTCAGCTCGGCCTCCGTCGTGGAGTACCTGCCAGTTATGCCGGGGGGTCCGCAGTGGTGCCTATGAAAGGTACCCCGCCGCCGATGAGTGCCGTGGACAAGGCACGAGTGCGAGTGTTGCAGGAGACTAACCCATTCCCGGTATGTGGCGGGCCAAATGGGGCGGGTTGGGGTTGACGTGGCAACCAGGGCAGGGTTGGGGATGACGTGGCGGTTTTGGAGGGTACAAGGAAGCGGCGCATGACGAGGCGAGGCATGTTAGGTGGGTGGGGGGTGACGTGGCTTGGGGTGGGGGGGGGGTGACGTGGCAAGTGGGGCGGGTTGTTGGTGGACGTGGCAGATGCAGGAGGGTGTGACGTGGCGGAAGGTGAGGGTTGGGGATGACGTGGCGGTTGGGATGAGTACAAGGGAGCGGCACATGACGAGACGAGGCGTTTAAGGTGAGGGTTGGGGATGACGTGGCTTGGGGTGGGGGGGTGTGACGTGGCAAGTGGGGCGGGTAGTTGGTGGACGAGGCGGATGCAGGAGGGTGTGATGTGGCGGAAGGTGAGGGTTGGGGTTCACGTGGCGGTTTGGATGGTTACAAGGGAGCGGGGCACGGCGAGGCGAGGCGTGTCAAGGGGGTGGGGGGTGACGTGGCTTGGGGTGGGGGGGGGGGGTGACGTGGCAAGTGGGGCGGGTTGTTGGTGGACGTGGCGGATGCAGGAGGGTGTGACGTGGCGGAAGGTGAGGGTTGGGGATGACGTGGCGGTTGGGATGAGTACAAGAGAGCGGCGCATGACGAGACGAGGCGTTTAAGGTGAGGGTTGGGGTAGACGTGGCTTGGGGTGGGGGGGTGTGACGTGGCAAGTGGGGCGGGTTGTTGGTGGACGTGGCGGATGCAGGAGGTTGTGACGTGGTGGAAGGTGAGGGTTGGGGTTGACGTGGCGGGTTGGATGGGTACAAGGGAGCGGGGCACGACGAGGCGAGGCGTGCCAAGGGGGTGGGGGGTGGCGTGGCTTGGGGTGGGGGGGGGTGACGTGGCAAGTGGGGCGGGTTGTTGGTGGACGTGGCGGATGAAGGAGGGTGTGACGTGGCGGAAGGTGAGGGTTAGGGATGACGTGGCGGTTGGGATGAGTACAAGGGAGCGGCGCATGACGAGACGAGGCGTTTAAGGTGAGGGTTGGGGATGACGTGGCTTGGGGTGGGGGGTTGTGACGTGGCAAGTGGGGCGGGTAGTTGGTGGACGAGACGGATGCAGGAGGGTGTGACGTGGCGGAAGGTGAGGGTTGGGGTTGACGTGGCGGTTTGGATGGGTACAAGGGAGCGGGGCACGACGAGGCGAGGCGTGTCAAGGGGTTGGGGGGTGACGTGGCTTGGGGTGGGGGGGGGGGGTGACGTGGCAAGTGGGGCGGGTTGTTGGTGGACGTGGCGGATGCAGGAGGGTGTGACGTGGCGGAAGGTGAGGGTTGGGGATGACGTGGCGGTTGGGATGAGTACAAGGGAGCGGCGCATGACGAGATGAGGCGTTTAAGGTGAGGGTTGGGGTAGACGTGGCTTGGGGTGGGGGTGTGTGACGTGGCAAGTGGGGCGGGTTGTTGGTGGACGTGGCGGATGCAGGAGGTTGTGACGTGGTGGAAGGTGAGGGTTGGGGTTGACGTGGCGGTTTGGATGGGTACAAGGGAGCGGGGCACGACGAGGCGAGGCGTGTCAAAGGGGTGGGGGGTGGCGTGGCTTGGGGTGGGGGGGGGTGACGTGGCAAGTGGGGCGGGTTGTTGGTGGACGTGGTGGATGCAGGAGGGTGTGACGTGGCGGAAGGTGAGGGTTGGGGATGCCGTGGCGGTTGGGATGAGTACAAGGGAGCGGCGCATGACGAGACGAGGCATTTAAGGTGAGGGTTGGGGATGACGTGGCTTGGGGTGGGGGGGTGTGACGTGGCAAGTGGGGCGGGTAGTTGGTGGACAAGGCGGATGCAGGAGGGTGTGACGTGGCGGAAGGTGAGGGTTGGGGATGACGTGGCGGTTTGAAAGGGTACACGTGAGCGGCGCATGACGAAGCGAGGCGTGTCAGGTGGGTGGGGGGTGACGTGGCTTGTGGTAGGGGGGTGTGACGTGGCAAGTGGGGCGGGTTGTTGGTGGACGTGGCGGATGCAGGAGGGTGTGACGTGGCAATTTCACACAGTGTTGCTAGTCACCATCCCCTGGTCCAGCCGCCACCCTCATAACTGCTGGTTTCTCTCTCCCATGTCGTGTTGTATACCCTACACCCCTGCGCAGAACAAAGCCTACTTAGTGTGCTCTCAGCTCATGTTTGTGAACCCGCCGGAAAAATACAGTACTACCCTGCACCGGAGGAAGTGTTCGACGCGTTCTCTGTCCACTTGTCTGCAGAAGGGCTCGAGGCAATGAAGCTGCTGTGGTTGCACAATGACAAGTCAGCCATGAGAGTCTTCGACCACCAGATGTCGTCAACAAGGTCAACTATCAACTCCACCCTCAGGCCAGCAGCATACACCGGCATGGGCCTTGCCGATTACAGCCATCTCGTGGATAGCCTGCCCACTGAGCTACACCCAACGACGTGGTTCGACGACGAGCAACTCCTAGCCGAGTACAGAGATGGTATGTGCAACTCGAAAACACCATATGTCCCACCATATGCCGGTTGGCAGCTACATATCACCGTGCGATGTGGCTCACCCCGACTCTCATCCCCCCACTTGATTTCTCTACAAAACCCTTTCCAACCCATACCCTCCCTGCCAAAATGCAGAACAGTAAGCCCTCAAGTGGCACTTTGACAAGGCCACCGGGATGCCCTTCAGCAACCCTTTGTTCGCTTATGCGTTCAAGCTCTCCTTCAAGAGGGGCGGGGCCGTGTTCACCAAGTTCAAGAGCCGCATGGTGGCATGGGGCCTGTTTTCGGTAAGGATGTAAATATGTGTTTGTACCCCCATGCCTCATCCCCTTAACCCCTTGCCTGTACTTCAGCTAAATCCCTGGTCGATTAAGCTCTTGCAGTTACGTAGATAGTGACGACTGAATCACCGCTTTCAGTTGGCTCCTTTACCCGTAACCCACCCTCCTCATAAACCAATCCACCCAACCCTACACCACATTGCAGATCGAATGGCCCCTTCTGCAGGATAAGCGTCGCAAACGAATTAGTAGCCAGCCGGAACAAAACAGGCCAGACTACTTGGAGTGATGTGAAAAGGTCAAACAGATGATCCACTTTGCATTCGTGGAGCGGAGGATCCCCCACGATCCGGCTATGGGTGCGTTCGTCTTTCCGAACAAGTTCCTCATCGACGATGGCGACCTTGGAGAGGTCGTCCTTGCCCACCGGGCGCTTTCAAGGCCCGGCAGTGCGTAGGCTATTTGACCTGGTGTTAAGACTGCTTGTTGCTAGAATGCTGAATAATGGTTGTTGTAAACCGCAATAATAAATGCAATTTTGAAATCCTCAATATCCAAAATGAACAAAAACAGAATTTAGTTTTGAATAATTTGGTCACGAATTTGCACCAAAACGGATTGCGCCAGAATGTCATCCGGAAAAGCTCGCGTGCCAAATTGGAACTTGAACCGAGCCAAACCTTGTCGCGAGATGTGTCTCGGAGCTCCTATCAAATGACTCCAACCGTCGGTCCAAATTGGCTCCGGATTTTTTTACGCGAAGACAATCGAAATCAAAATTCATCCAAACTTGGCATAGGGTTTTTGTGATGCCCCTCCACCACCACCGCCGCCACCACCCTTCCCCCATTTCTTACCTCCCCTTCCTCGGGTCTGCCCACTAGCGACGGACACGGCTGTAGTAGGAGACGCAGAAGACATAAGAGAAGCAGTGAAGGTGGGAAGCTGTGGGACAATACACCCCTGAAAGAGCGGGGGAACTACGGCGGCAGTAGCGGAGGCAACGGAGCGGATGTTGCTCTTGATAACCTTAAGAGCTGTCTCAAGGATGTCGATATTGAGCGCACTAGGGTGCTTCCGAAGAAGCGCGTCGCGTGCAGGTGCAAGGAGGCCAGGGAGGCTAGTGACTATAATGTGAAGCGCGACATGCATGGGCGGGGGGGCGGCTGCAAGCTCAGCCTCGGTACAAGCAGCAAAGTTAGCATCGAGCGAGCGCAGGTGGGTGACAAGGGAAGCAGTACAGTCAAACGCTCCAAGGTCGGGAAACACAAACGGCATGAGGAGGCGACCAAGAGAGGCGGAGGAGGGAGTGGAGTAACGGGACTTAATCGCATCAAAACAATCCTTGGCAGATCGAACCTGGCTGAAGTAGGGTTCCTCAGTCTCGAGTAGAAGGCTGCTGAGAGCAATACGAGCCACAGCGTCACGAGACTGCCACACCGACAGAGATGCACATGCCTGAGCAAATCTCTCCCGATCTGCGTCAGTAGGCTCAGCAGGTAGGTCAGCAGGACGCTCAGGTGAAGGCAGGTCACCAGAGGCGTGGCGCTGACTCTGGAGGTACAACTCGGCTTGTAGGAGTCAGGTGAGGAAATCTAGTGCTCTACCCTCCGCATTGAAACACAGGACCCAAGAGGACGCCATGGTGAGTGCTCTACTGGACTAGGAGTGAAAGGCTAGGAACGGCCGGAGCTAGAGCCGAATGGAGCCAGAAAGACTAGTCTGGGAGTGACCAGGGTGTAGAGTGAACGGAGTAATGGTGTGAAAGTGCTAGGAGCGGCGTGCAAACCCTAAAACGACGCTTGAGAGGAAGAACGAGACCCTAAGAGCTACGCCAGTAAAAGAGAGAGGATGCGGCCTCCAGACGCTGCGAGAAGTGTCACCAAGAGCACAGCAGTTGAGGCTGCTGTGTGTGAGGTGCTGTGTGCACATCTGCAGGTGCACTGCTGTGCGTGCGGCTGCAGGTGCATGCACGGCTGCTGTTGCGCGTGCGGTAGGTGCATGTAAGGGGACAAGCGCGTGCAGCTACAGCTGCATGCGTGGTAGGTGCTGCACATGCGGCTGCTGCTGTGCGTGCGGCAGATGCTGCGCGTGCGGCCGCTGCTGCGCGTGCGGCTGCTGCTGGCGTGCTGCAGATGCTGCGCGTGCGGCTGCTGTTGCGCGTGTCAAACTATAATTGTTATAGTTTGTATTGTTTAGTCTAGGTGGTGTACAATCTTGTTAGTGCTAGGGTTAGGTTTCCTATATCTGCCCTTGTACTTGCTCATTCTAGTCACTCATTCCGTAGTTCATCTTCTGACATGCTATAGAGCCTCCTTCCGATATGATGGGCCCACCGCCCCGCGCCCCGACCTAGCCCGTTCGTCACTCTGTAACCCGTAGCGCCCCGCCACCCGTAGCGCCCCGATAGCCCGTTAGACCGTGCCTCACCCGTTTGCCCCACGCCCTGCGCATCACCCCGCCCTGCACGCGCACGCACTTGCGCGCACGCAGATCGCGCGAACGCACGTGCACGCAGCTGCGCGCACACAGCCGCGAGCACGCATCCGCACGTGCATGCAACTGCGAGCACGCAGCCGCACGCACGCGCACGCACGCTCAACCGCACGCACGCGCAGCCCATACGCGCAGAAGCAGCCGCCCACGCATAGCCCACACGCACGCGCGGACGACAGCCCGTCCGCCACCCGCTACCTGCACCCTACCCGCTATCTGCTTAGCTAACCGCTGCCCGCAACCCACTACCCGCTACCCATGACCCGTTACCTGCTACCCACTGCCCGCTACCTGTACCCTACCCGCTTCCCGCACCCCGCCCGCTACCCGCCACATGCCGCCCCTACTCGCAGCCGCACGCACGCACTGCAACCACAAACGGCAGCGCGCGCACGCAAGCGCATCTGCCCACAGCCCGCCCGTAACCCTAAGGCTTCCCGCACCCAGCAAATCAACCCGTACCTGCTATCAAACTACAATTGTTATAGTTTTATATGTGTTAGACTAGGTGTGTTACATTTGACCTAGCATAATGGTTAGGTTTCCTGCATATGCTTGTTTGTTCATTTTGCTAAGTCATTCACTCCATAGTTCATATCATGACAAGGTATGAGAGCATTGATCGATCCGATGTGCCCACCACCCCGTGCCTCGCCCGATCCCGTAGCGCCCCGTCGCCCGTAGCGCCCCGTTGCCCGAAGCGCCCCGTCACCCTTAGCGCCCCGTTGCCCGAAGCGCCCCGTCGCCCTTAGCGCCCCCTTGCCCGAAGCGCCCGTCGCCTTCAGGGGCCGTTTAGGACGCCCTCACCGTCACCTTCCCATCGCCTTCCCGTTCCCTCCCCGTCTCCTTCCTGTCGCCTCCCCATCACCTCCCCGTCGCCTTGGTAGCCCCCCCACCCCCCCCCCGCCCCCTCCCCCCCCCTCCCTTCTCGCGTCCTGCCCCGTCAGGTGTGTTGCACGTCAGTCCGCAGTCGTCTCCCCCGCGGCATCCAGTCCCTGTCATATCTGGGGGTGCGGGAGATGCAGCTGCGGAGGGTGAGGGTACTGGGGCCGCTGGAGCTGGTGGTGCCGGCTCTGGTGGTGCATTGGGTGTGGGCGTGGAGGCCACTCTTGTGGAGGTCACGACTGCCTCGAGTCGGCGGCCTCGCCCCACCTCACCCCCTGGCTTTTTGTCAGTCCCGCAGGTTCCTCGTCGCTCGTCTCTGCAGCCGGTTGCTGTGGAGTCTGGGGGTGTTCCTGCGGGAGGTACTGGAGGCTCTGAGGGTGTTGGTGGTGGAGGATCTGGTTCTGGGTGTGCTGGAGCCGGAGACGCTGGCCCTCCGGCGCCTACACCGCGCACCGTTTCCTGACTCGTGACCGACGTGTTCTACGGTTGGAGAGGGAGGAGCAGGAGCGGTTTGAGAGGGCAGCAGCAACAGCAGCAGCACTAGTCGCAGCAGGAGCCTCAGGAGCAGTTTTAGTTGCAGCGTCAGGAGAGAGTAGAGGAGTAGCCACAGCCACAGCAGCAGGTGCAGTTGTGGTCACAGCAGGAGCGAGTGGAGGAGGATCCACAACCGCAGCAGCAGGTTCTGTTACAGCCGCAACAGGAGAGGGCAGAGGAGGACCCACGGCCGCAGCAGCAGGTGCAGTTGCCGCCGCAGCAGAGGAGGGAAGAGGAGGAGCCACAGCCACCGGTGAAGCTGCCCCCACTACAGGCACAGCAGAAGTAGCATTAGGAGCAGGTGCAGCCGCAGCAGACGCCGGAGGAGTCGAAGCAGCAGCGACTGCGTGACCTTCCTGACTTTGCACTTGGTCCGTTGCCGCTTCCTCCTGTTGACCCTTACCCGTCACGGGAGTCGTCCTCTTGGTCTCATCGTACTCTTCTCAGTCGTACTGTGCCGACGGTCCGTTTCACCTTGTTCTCCGTCCCCGTGTTCCACCCCGTTCGAGTCTCCTGTCGCCTCCTGCGTTGTCTCTTCCTGTCCCGCCCGACCCGGTTTCAGACTCTCGTCGTGCTGCTCGTCCTGTGGTCTCTCGTGTTCTGTCCTCGTTGGTCGCACACCCGACTGCTCCTCCGTTGTTTGTCTTATTCCTGGTTGCTACTGTCAGCCAGTTACACTCACAGGTTTCTCGGACTCGTCGTACGCGGACTGTGCCCAGACGTACAGTTTTACACAGGGCTACTGCTTCAGCCTTGGGACCGGAGCGGTCTCGTGGAGGTCGACTCAGGTGTCGTCCGTTGCTAGCTCCAACTGTGAGGCGGAGGTGTACGCTGCGGCCATGGCTGCCCAGGAGCTTCGCTGGTTGTCTTTCCTCCTCACCGACCTTGGTGAGCGGCCTCACTCTCCCCAAGTTTTGTTCGCTGACAACAGGTCTGCTGTCCTGTTGTGCGAGGAGCCTTGAATGGTTAGGAAGGCGAAGCACATCCAGCTTCGTTACCTCCATCTGCGCGAGTTGCAGCAGCGTGGCCAGGCCCGCGTGGTACGTGTGGTCTCTGAGGCCAACACTGCAGATATCTTCACCAAGGTGTTGCCGCCTTGTGACCACCAGAGTTTCTGCAACCAGCTGGACCTTGTGCCTGCTAGTCCTTACTTGCTTACGTAGAGATGCTTGTCTTGCTTGTCTTGTATTCTTGCATCTCCTATATTTGCTATACACTTGCATGTGGACTGGCCTTGTGGCCTCTTACTTGTTCTCGGACAGTGTGGTAATCTTGATATCCACCCCGAGATTTGTATTGTTCTTGTGGACTGGTGTTGTGACCTCCCAAACTGTATGGTAACTTCGTGATCCACCATAACGTCACCTAGACTATGGGGGTGGGTCAAACCATAATTGTTATAGTTTTATATGTGTTAGTCTAGGTGTGTTACATTCGACCTAGAATTGGGGTTAGGTTTCCCGCATATGCTTGTTTGTTCATTTTGCTAAGTAATTCATTCCATAGTTCATATCTTCACACCCGCCCGTGCCTGGACGTGCCATCAGTGCCCCCTAGTTCCTGTGGCCCCAGGCTGTTGGTTACGCCGCGCACCAGCTAAACCTGTGGCCCACTGACGCACGGCCACAGTGACGCCGATCTTCTTTGGACAGGGTCTCGGGGTGTAGCAGCTGACTACCGCGCCTGGGGTTCTCTGGCTCATATTCGCGCCCCTGGTGCGAACAAGTTGTCTGCTCGCACTCGTCCCTGAGTCTTTCTTGGTTTCTCTCTGGACGCCCCTGGCTGGACGTTCTACGACCCGGTTACCTACCAGTTCTTCAGTTCTCAGGACGTTACTATCAACGAGTCGGTTTGTTAGTACAGGAGTCGCCCCCACTGAGGTACTGAGGTCTGTTCCCCCCCGCTATTCCTCACCCCCGTGGCCCCCCTAGTCGCCACGGTAGCCCACCCCCCCCTCGCGTCCTGCCCCGTCAGGTGTGACGCACGTCACACCGCAGTCGTCTCCCCCACAGCGTCCAGCACCTGTCGTGTTTGGGGGTGCGGGAGGTGCAGCTGCGGAGGGTGCGGGTCCTGGCTGCTGGAGCTGGTGGTACCGGCTCTGGGGTTGCAGGGGGTGTGGGCGTGGTGTCAAACTATATTTATATAGTTTTGTTAGTTATAGTCTAGGTGTATTTCGTTGTGCTAGGGTTAGGGTTAGCCTTGCATATATCTTTCCTGTTTTATTCATTGTTAACCAATTCATTACGGAGATTATTACTTTGACACGTGGAGGCCCCTCATGTGGAGGACACGGCTGCCTCGAGTCGGCGACCTCGACCTACCTCATCCTCTGCCTTCCCGTGAGTTCCGCAGTTCCCTCCTCGTTCTTTTCTGCGGGCGGTCGCTGCGGAGTCTGGGGGTGTTCCTTCAGGAGCTACTGGAGGCACTGAGGGTGTTGTTGGTGGAGGCACTGGCTCTAGGGATGCTGGAGTTGTAGGTGCTGCCTCTGCAGCGCATGGACAGCCTACGGTACGTTAGCAGAGTCCTCGACAGTTGGAGAGGGAGCAGCATGAGCGTTTTGCGAGGGCAGAGGAAAAGCCATGGCCACAGCAGCAGGTTCAGTTGCAGCCATAACAGGAGAGATTAGATGAGGAGCTGCACCCGCAGTAGCAGGTTCAGCCCCAGCCGCCGAAGGAGAGGGTAGAGGAGGAGCCACACCCACAGCAGCAGGTGCAGTTGCAGCCGCAGCAGGAGAGGGTAGAGGAGGAGCCACAGCTGCAGCAGCAGGATCAGCAGCAGGAGCAGGTGCCGCCGCAGCAGTCGCCAGAGGAGACGGAGCAGCAGCGTCTGCGCGACCTGCCTGACCCAGCACCTGCACACTTGGTCCGTGGTTCCCTACTGTCTCCTCCCGTTCCCCCTATTCAATCCCTTTCCTCGTTCCCGTGGTCCCGTCGTGCACCTCTTGGTCGTTGGTCTCGTTACCGTGTCAACGGCCCGTTTCATCTTGTTCTCCGCTCTCGTGTTCCACCTCCTCTAGTCCTTCCATCTCTGTCGTCCCACCCTGTCCCACCCGCTCCGACTTCCGACTCTCGTCGAACCACCCGTCCTGTTGTCTTCGTGTTCTGACCTCTTTGGTCACACACCCGACCGCCCCCCGTCGTTTGTCTCGGATCTTGTTGCTGCTGTTGCTGACTTTGCCTCTTCCCTCCGCCTTAACTACGCCGCTCACCTGGTGACCGGCCCTGCTCGTTCTCCGTCCTATGGGGATGCTCCTGTCTTTCCCTTGGAGGTCCTGGAGGACAGGCAGTTCGAGCTTGGTTTCCTTACGGCCGCCGTTCCCCTCCTCTGCGCCGTGCTGCTTGCCTTTGAGGGGGATCCAGACGCCCTTGACATCCCGATCCCTCGCACTCAAACGGAGGCGGTCTTGGGACCTTGGGCCTCGTACTGAATAGCAGCAGAGGAGGAAGAGATGGCATCTTACAGGTCCACAGGCACCTACGTCGACGCAGTCCCACCACCTGGGGCGAAGGTCGTAAGTGGCATGTGGATCTACAAGGTGAAGCGCGCGACTGCTGCTACGCGTGCAACTGTGCGTGTACGGTTGTGCGCGCTGCTGCAAGTATGCGTGCGCGACTGCGTGCGTGCAGCAACGTGCGCACAGGTGCGTGCTGCTGCGCATGCGCGGCTGTGGGCGTGCAGCTGCGCGTATGCGGCTGCGTGCGTGTGGCTGCGAGTGCGTGGCTTCGTGCGGGCGGCTGCGCATGCGCGGCTGCGAGTGCACGGCTGTGCGCTGCTGGCTGCGTGCGGGGCAGGGCAGCATGCGAGAGGGGGCCGGGACGGGCAGTAGGACGGGACGGGCAGCTTGGACGGGAGGGGACGGGACGGGCAGCAGGACGAAGCTACGTCATGCGACGGGTTATGCTAGGGTCATAGCAAAACTCGATGATACCATCTCAAAGTAAAAACAGCGGAATGACGTGTGAGTAGGAACAATGCATACAAATACCAGCCCGTAATGGGTTGTACTCCCTAGAGTTATAGCATAGGAACTAATATAGCATTTGACAGGAGTGTAAGGAAATAAAAATTCCTCACTTCGCATCATCGCCTCTACCGCGTACACTGTTCCCGCCAATTTCAACCAACCGTATCCCGTTACCACCTCATGATATTCGATTCGACACTGTTTCCTCCACCAACACCGTCGCGCCCAAATCACACAGCTCGGTTGGTAACCCCCGACACGGCCCTACGCCTCGACATTTCCCAAACCTCAGCGCTAGGCCCGAAGGGCACCCTTTGCGAGCGCGCGTCACTCAATTGCACTCGCAACACTTGGTATTCAGAGACACGCTCCTTTTTAGACTGCGCACCTTAGTTTCCCAGCAGGCCCCTAGAGTCGTTTTGGACCAGGCTGATCCATCATCGTTGGTCTGTAAAAAAAAGCTGATGATCAGCGTTACTAGCAAACAAACGCTGAAAATTGAGTGTTGGTGCCGAAAAAAAAAAGCAGATTATTCAGTGTTGAGGTTTTCTTATCAGGTGGAAAAACACATTTATGTTATGTACCTCATCTTGGGAGGGAGTCGCGAGATCTGGTAAACAGGGGGCGAGAGAAGCAAGTGAGTGCGAGAGGGGCAGGTGAGCTGCGGGGAGGGGTGGGAGAGGTAGGTGGGCAAGGGGGGAGGGGCGGGAGAAGCGGGTTTCGCTGGGGAGACACGGGCTGGGGGAAGGGGAGAAACGTTGTTGGCTGAAGGACAGCCAAGATAGAGGTGGGTTGGGGAAATGTGCGAGAGGACGAGGTGGACAGGTAAGGGAGAGAAATTGAGGTTGTTGGGGGGCGGCGCGAGAGAATGAGGTGGGCTGGGGGGTGGGGCGAGAGATGGGGATGGGCTGAGGTTACGGCCATAATTCACGGATTTAGCATAGGGTTCTCTTACTATACCTACAAGATCAGCGTATACTCACCATAAAAGTATGAAAAATCAGATAAGGTATAAACAAAATGGCTGAAAAATCAGCCATCTTAAAATAAAAATGGCTGATGAATCAGCCAAGGTACTTAAAAAAAGGCCTGCTTTACGCTGATTCAGGGCGGCTTGCCAGCGTTGCACCCAATGCGGCATCACACATATCACAGAATATAATGCAGAGATACGTGTAACAAATAATTGGAGGAGTGTACATACAAGTGGTGCAGAGCGAGTTAGCAGGGAGGCGTATACGGATGCGACGACCCGAAGCTAGAGTGTTGGCTGGGAGTGGAGGCCTTTCAACCAGTTCAAGGCGTGGGTAAGGCATGGTAGCAACGAGCATGCTGGAAAACCGCGGGAGCTGCAGGTGGAGACACGTTTTTAAGCAAGTTGGATGCAAGGAGCAACGAGGGTTTCAAGTGCAGGAAGGGTTACGATCCGATGCTTGTACATAGGTGGGCTGCGGGCCGTTGGATATCCATGCATGTTGAATGCTTGTGTGTGTTAGCAAGCCAGAGGGAAGGTGCAGTGCGGTACCATCAGGTGCTGCCCGTCTCCTTAGGCACTAGGCAAGAACCTTGTTGTACATAGCAGCCTAGGCCTATCAGTTCTGTGTGTGATTGTTCGTTTGTTTCCTGCTATAGTGGAATTCGTGCTCTAGCTATTTTCCTAGTTGGGACGTCCCGATGCAGGAGCCTGTCGGAGGATTGAGGAGTTTTTCGACAAACAAACAAGAACCTGCGTAGAGAATGGAATTACGCTCTGGAGGAGTGTATCAACCGAGACCCGTACAATTGAGCCTGGCGTCAGCCGCGATGCAGGGGGAGAACCGATCGGAGAGGTCAGTCGGACCCAGAGTGGGGCGGACCTCGATCGAGATGGAGACTGAAGAAAGTGAAGTGTACAGGCCCCCACCGAGGCGCTACAGCTAGGGAGATCTGCCCGCAGCGGCGGTGATGACAGGAGCCGGGCCAAGCGCGGACAGGCAAGAGCGACACCTGCAGCGCAGCGAGTCGGTGGAAAGGGGAACGTGGTGAGATGAGGCAACGGGTAGCCGGGCCTCACGTGAAGGAGGCGGAGCCCAGCCCATCAAGAGGGAACGGAAGAAGGAAGGGAAGGCACACGATGGCGTTACACCAACCTACCGGAGGTCAAGGTGCCTGAAAGATTCGCGGGACGACAGGAAGAAGGCGCAAATCTCATGAACTATAAGATGCATATCGTTGGGAGAGAGACGGATTAGAACCCGAAGAATTCGTCCGCGGCCTCTCCAACATATTGACGGGCGAAGCCGAGATCTACTAACGACTGGTGATGCCGGACATGATACGGGAGCGCCGAAGGGGGGACCCGCGAAGTTGGGAGCTCATTGAAGAGTTCGTGTGGAGGCTACCGCGGCTGTTTCCGGTGCAGACGTCGGAGAAGATACATGATTTCGCTCACTTTATGCGACGGTGCGGGAAGTCTCTGCTCAGCTACTACGGCCAACTGAAAGAGCTAGCGGCAGATATGGAGTGTACCGACAGCCGACGGTTTATCGAAGGACTGGATGAAGACATGGTGAAGGACTTGAAGAGTAAGGTCTTCGACCTGGGCTGGGCGGTATGAAACCGGGCAGAAACTGTACGAGCTGGAGAGGGCGGAAGCCCGGGGTGCAGAGCATCAGCGGGGAGCATGGTCGGAAGTCCTGCAAGGAGAAACGAGCTGAAGACATGAGCCGATGCGCGGAGAGGAGCAGGCATGGTCAGAGCGCATAAAGTGCCACCGCTGCGGGCAGTCCGGTTACATCCAGCGCGATTGTTCGCAGCCGCCGCGCTGCGACGGATGCAGAGGTCTGGGGCACATGAAACGAGATTACCCCAAGCTGACAAGCTGTAAAAACAGCAGAAAGAGGGGATACAAAGAAGAAGAATGCTATGCACGCCGATCGCACAAAGGAAGGCCGAAGGAAGTGAGAAGGCTGCAAGCGCAACTGGAGCACCTGGAAGAGGAGCCGGTGCCAGAGGGCACGATGTACGCTGGAGGGGAGGAAGAGGAGTGTCGCACGGAGGCCTCGTTCGAGCTCATGGCGAGGACGCGACATGTGAAAGGGGTACCGGACGGCCGAGGCGGAAATCCCCTTCGCTGGAGAGAGCCGCAGGATCAGTGGATCAGCGCACGTCGCTGCGAGCCCGATTCGGAGCACGCAGAGTCCGCATTCCGCCGTCTGCGCGAACGACTGGTGTGTCAGTCAATGGTGCTGGCCGTGGTGAAGGGAGCGATAGCCATGCGAGGAGTGCCCGTAGAACTTGCCATAGTGGACACCGACGCCCACCACGTGCTGATAGGAAAAGGGCTGGCAGAGCAGATGATGCTGAACAAGCCAAAGAGACTGAAGGCAAGGGGACTGCTCGTGATGACGGCGGAAGGGGAAGAGCCGAAATGGCTGCCGTGCACGAAGAGACCGGTGGAGATAGTGCTGAAGCGGGGCGAAAAAGACGAGTGCAAGATACGCATGCCTTGCGGGGTCTCCGAGTCCGAGGACTATGACCTCCTGCTCGGCATGGAGCTCATTTATAAGATCGGGGCGACCACATGCACATGTCAGGAGAAGGTAGTGTACCACCAGCGCTACTGGGAGGACGGGGGTCAACGAGGTCAGCTGCCGGTCCGCTTCATTAAGCAGGAGCCGAAGGGAGCATATCAAGCCCGGATGGTGGATCTGGCCGAGCAGCTTGAGGAGATCTCATGGTACGAGGCAGAGGACCAGCTGCAGGATAGGAAGGAGAGAGAGGGATGGGCGGAACACAAAGAGCAGGTACCGGGTGAGATCCTGGATAAGCGCCTGCTGCAGAAACCCGTGAAGATGCTGGAGTTGTTCGGCGGCCTGGGCACGGGACTGGCGGCGGTGCTGAAGGCATGGTGGGTGATGGAGAAATGGATCTACGTGGAGGCCAACCCGACAATGCGTTGCATGGCTCAGCATCACGTGGAACTGCTGAAGGCAGCATACCCGGGGCACATTCTGGAAGGAGCCCTGGAACGAGAATGGCAGGGGTTGGTGCACGGTGTGAAGGAAGTGACGGCAACTCACGTGGTGAAGTGGGGTAAAGTGGACGTACTTGTGGCCGGGTGGGAGTGCCAAGGCGTGTCGTGGGCGGGGCTCGGTCTGGGTCTGGAAGACTCCTGGATGGTATTATTCAAAGAATTGCTGCGCATCATGAAGATGGTCTATCACCAGCACGGCGAGTACCTTTATCTGTTACATACCTTGATTTCGTGTCGGATCCAAGAGATCTGGTCCGGGAGATGTATCTAAGGGTGAATTCAGAACTGGGGGCAGGTGTGGCGTTGGACGCTGCCCAGCTTGGATCCCGAGCCTACCACCCCCGGCGTTACTGGCAGAACGGATCTTGGAGGGGAGGTTGCGCTTGGAATTGTCAAAGATGGAGAGGCCGCAAGCACGACCTGCGAAGGATATACTGGAGCCCTACAGGAGGGAGGCGCCAGTGACATACCCAGACCACCCTTCGCAGTATCCATGCAACGAGCCAGGATTGCAGAGGTAGGCATGGTCGACGCTGGTAGCGTCACCAGGCTCTCACGCGTTCCAGAAGTGAGAAGGCCAGCCTGGGCCCGGAATGGTGTACAACACCTTCAAAGGAGATTGGGAGGAACCCATGGCGCTTGAAAGGGAGCTGGCAATGGGATTCCTACCAAGCGCATCTGAGGCGGAGGGGTCGGCGGAATGGGAACGCAGGAGGGCAATCGGCCAAAGCCTGGATGTGCAGGCCATGGATTGGCTCATTCATACGATGGAGGTGCAGTTGCTGCTATGGGAAATGGATGTCAAGGTGGAAAAAATGGAATGCTGGGCGGACTGCAATGAAGAGAACCAGTACCGGTACGAGAAGGAGAAGCGGAAGCTGGAGGAGCTGATCGATGCAGAAGACGAGATTCGCCAAAACGGTTGGCCGCCAGGGTCGTTGACCGACAAGGGACAGCGCAGCAAGGCGGCAAAGAAGAAATGTACCCAGGTCTACATGGTGACTGAAGCCTCCCAGCTGAGGCGAGAGGAGAGCGGGACGGCGGCAACGTCGCAGGAGACCCCATCGTGGACGCTGGGAGAAGGACTCGGAGAAGAGGAGAAGGAGGCGATGCGCGAGGTGCTCGAAAGCCACAGAGCGGAATTCACCTGTACTCTGAAGGAGCTAGGGAGAGTAAGGTGGGAGAGCCGAGGATTGAGCTAACCAGTATTGTGCGGACTTTCCAGAGGAGGAGGAGGATGTCACTGGCCGACGAGGAAGTATGCAAGGAAAAGTGCAAGGAGTTGCAGGAAGCCGGTCTGATACGGAGATCGACCTCGGAGTATGCTGTGGCAACGGTGGTGGTGGTTAGAAAGGATGCGACATGAGAGGTGCTGTCAAGGCGCATGTATGGGGATTATCGAGAACTCAACAAGATTACAAAGGAGGATAAGTACACGATGCCATCGCCCGAAGAGATCCTCGACAAGCTGGTGGGAGCGACGGTGTTCAGCACCCTCGACCTCAGGCAAGGCTTCAACCAGATCCGGGTCAGAAAGGAAGACATACCCAAGACCGCGCTCCACGGGGCTGACTGGCAATACGAATGGAAGAAGATGCCGCTCGGGATGAAAAACTCTTCGGCAATCTTTCACCAAGTGTTGGACACGGTGCTAAGGGGCATCGACTGCACGGCGTGCTACATTGACGACGTAATCGTCTACAGCATTTTCAACGAGTCACGCGTGAGAGACGTTCAGAATGTGCTAGGGGCAATAAAGGCGGCAGGGCTCACCTGTCACCCGGGGAAATGCCGTTTCGGGGAGAAGACAATGAAGTACTTGGGATTTGAGGTCTCGAAGGGCACCCTGAGCATACAAGAGGCGAAGGTGGCGGTGCTGGACTAGGTTGGAGCACCCAGTGACAAAAGTGGCCTGAGGGCCATACTCGGGTTCCTGAACTACTACCGAAAATTCGTCCCAAACGTCAGCAAGCGCGCAGCGCTTCTGAACCAGCTGCTCAAAGATAGCAAGTGGGAGAAGAGGAAGAGAAAGCCATGAGGGACATGCTACAGGCGGTGAAGACATGTCTGGTGCTAGTGCTGCCGAGGAAGGACCAGCCGTTTCTGCTGTACACTGATTGGAGTAGCCTCGGAATAGGAGCAGTGCTTAGCTAGTAGACCGACTGGGGAGAGCGTATGGTTGCCTTCACCAGCAGGAGCTTCAGCCCCATGGAAGCAAACTACAGATCTTACAAAGGCGAAGGCCTGGCGTGTGGGCGGTGAACCACATCCGCAAGGGAAGCCATTCACTCTGATCACGGACCAACAGCCATTGACCTGGCTCATGACCAATCATATGCTAACTTGAAGGAAAGCCAGGTGGGCAATGCGACTGCAGGAGTTCGACTTCAAGATTCAACACCGCCCCAGGAAGACGCTGCAGCACGTGGACGGCCTGTCCCGGAATCCACCGCCAGCAGAAGGGGGCAAGCGGAGAACACCAGCGGCGTGCCTGATGGCACTCGCGGTGGCAAGCAAGGGAGCAGAAACGAAAGGAGAGTAGAGCAAGGGCCCAGAGGACATCAAGCAGGATGAAGAGGCACTGCAGAGGGTGAAGGGAGAAACGGGAGAGGAGGGAGAAGTCTCGGACCGAGCCTGAGCCAGAGGTCAACACTATCCCTGGTAACAGAAGCAGCTACAGATAGAGACGAAGGAAGGCTGGAAGCTGGTGCCTCCACCAGGCCAGCGCAAGGCGCTGATCGATACTCTTAGTACCAACCATATGGGTAAATAACGCACCTACTCTTGGTACCAACTATATGGGTAAGTAACGCACTTACTTCAAATACCAACCATATGGGTAAGTAGCGCACTTACTCTTGGTACCAACCATATGGGTAAGTACCGTACATACTCTTAGTACCAACCATATGGGTAAGTAACGCACTTACTCTTGGTACCAACAGTATGGGTAAGTAACGCACTAACTCTTGGTACCAACAATATGGGTAAGTAACGCACTTACGCTTAGTACCAACTATTTGGATAAGCAATGCACTTACCTTTAGTACCAACCCAATGGGTAAGTAACGCACTTACTCTTGGTACCAACAATATGGGTAAGTAACGCACTCACTCTCAGTACAAACCATATAGATAAGTAACGCACTTACTCTTAGTACCAACCATATTTGGGTAAATAACGCACCTTCTCTTGGTACCAATTGTATGGGTAAGCAACGCACTTACTTTTAATACCTACCATATGGGTAAGTAACGCACTTACTCTTGGTGCCAACCATATAGGTACGTAACGCACTTACTCTTGGTACCAACTATATGGGTAAGTAACACACTTACTTTTCATACCAACCATATGGATAAATAACGCACTTGCTTTTAGTACCAACCATATGGGTAAGTAACGCACTTCTCCCGGTACCAACCAGATGGGCAAGTAATACACTTACTTTGAATACCAACCATATGGGTAAGTAACGTACCTGCACTTAGTACCAACCATAAGGGTAAGTAACGCATTTACTCTTGGTGCCAACCATATGGGTAAGTAACGCACTAACTCTTGGTATCAACCATATGGGTAAGTACCGTACTTACTCTTAGTACAAACCATATGGATAAGTAACGCACTAACTCTTGGTACCAACAATATGGGTAAGTAACACACGAACTTTTAGTACCAACCATATGGGTAAGTCACGCACTTACTCTTGGTACCAACCATATGGGTAAATAACGTACCTACTTCTAGTACCAACTATTTATGTAAGTAACGCACTTACCTTTAGTACCAACCATATGGGTAAGTAACGCACTTACTCTTGACACCAACAAAATGGGTAAGTAACGAACTTACTCTTAGTACCAACCATATATAGGTAAGTAACGCACTTACTCTCAGTACCAACCATATAGGTAAGTAACGCACTTACTCTTCGTACCAACAATATGGGTAACTAACGCACCTTCTCTTGGTACCAACTGTATGGGTGAGTAACGCACTTACTTTTAATACCAACCATATGGGTAAGTAGTACACTTACTTTTAATACCAACCATATGGGTAAGTCACGCACTTACTCTTAGTACCAACCATAGGGGTAAGTAACACACTTACTCCTTGTACCAACAATATGGGTAAGTAATGCACTTACTCTTACTACCAGTCATATGGGTAATGGGTAAATAACGCACCTACTCTTGGTTCAAACTATATGGGTAATTAACGCACTTCTAATACCAACCATATGGGTAAGTAACGCACTTACTCTTGGTACCAACCATATAGGTAAGTAACACACTTACGTTTAATACCAACCATATGGGTAAGTAGTACACATACTTTAAATACCAATCATATGGAAAAGTAACGCACTTGCTCTTCGTACCAACCATATGGATAAGTAACCCACTTACTCCTGATACCAACCATATGGTTAAGGAACATATTTACTCTTGATACCAACCATATAACTAAGTAACACACTTACTCTTAATACCAACCATATGGGAAAGTAACGCACTTACTTTGAATACCAACCATATGGGTATGTAACGTACCTACGCTTAGTACCAACCATAAGGGTAAGTAACGCACTTACTTTTAGTACCAACTATTTAGGTAAGTAATGCACTTACATTTAGTACCAATATACGGGTAAGTAACGCACTTACTTTTGGTACCATTAATATGGGTAAGTAACGCACTTACTCTTAATATCTACCATATGGGTAAGTAACGCACTTACTCTTGGTACCAACCATATAGGTAAGTAACACACTTACTCTTGGTACCAACCATATGGGTAAGTAACACACTTACTTTTAATACCAACCATATGGATAAGTAACGCACTTGCTTTTAGTACCAACCACATAGGTAAGTAAAGCACTTACTCCTGGTACCAACCAGATGTGTAAGTAATACACGTCCTTTAAATACCAACCATATGGGTAAGTAACGCATGTACTCTTTATACCAACCTTATGGGTAAGTCAGGCACTTACTTTGAATACCAACCATATGGGTAAGTAACGTACCTACGCTTAGTACCAACCATATGGGTAAGTAACGCAATTACTCTTGGTAACAACCACATGGGTAAGTAACGCACTTACTTTGAATACCAACCATATGGGTAAGTAACGTACCTGCACTTAGTACCAACCATAAGGGTAAGTAACGCATTTACTCTTAGTGCCAACCATATGGATAAGTAACGCACTAACTCTTGGTACTAACCATATGGGTAAGTACCGTACTTACTCTTAGTACCAACCATATGGATAAGTAACGCACTTACTCTTGGTACCAATAGTGTGGGTAAGTAACGCACTAACTCTTGGTACCAACAATATGGGTAAGTAACACACGTACTTTTAGTACCAACCATATGGGTAAATAACGTACCTACTCGTAGTACCAACTATTTATGTAAGTAACGCACTTACCTTTAGTACCAACAATATGGGTAAGTAACGAACTTACTCTTAGTACCAACCATGTAGGTCAGTAACGCACTTACTCTCAGTACCAACCATATAGGTAGTAACGCACTTACTCTTCGTACCAACAATATGGGTAACTAACGCACCTTCTCTTGGTACCAACTGTATGGGTGAGTAACGCACTTACTTTTAATACCAACCATATGGGTAAGTAGTACACTTACTTTTAGTACCAACCATATGAGTAAGTCACGCACTTATTCTTAGTACCAACCATAGGGGTAAGTAACGCACTTACTCCTTGTACCAACAATATGGGTAAGTGATGCACTTACTCTTACTACCAGTCATATGGGTAATGTGTAAATAACGCACCTACTCTTGGTTCAAACTATATGGGTAACTAACGCACTTCTAATACCAACCATATGGGTAAGTAACGCACTTACTCTTGGTACCAACCATATAGGTAAGTAACACACTTACTTTTAATACCAACCATATGGGTAAGTAGTACACTTACTTTAAATACCAACCATATGGATAAGTAACGCACTTGCTCTTAGTACCAACCATATGGGTAAGTAACGCACTTACTTTGAATACCAACCATATGGGTATGTAACGTACTGTCAGAAATGTGAAGGAAGGAATGATTGAATTAGCAAGCAGGTGGGTACAAGTAGGAAAGCCTAAACACAGACTACCCCACTACAGCCTACACAGACTATGTCATAAATTTGACACACCCCCATAGGCAAAGTGGGGGAGAACCAGAGGTCACAAGACCAATCAAGAAAAGCAAAGCAAGCTCAGGGTGGATCACGACGTCACCACGCATTCTGAGCACAAGCAAATGGCCACAAGGCCAGTTCACATGGAGAGTTATATAAAGGAGAACAGGCAGTACAGTGATCACAACCTAGCAAAGTCAAGAAGTGAGCAAGTGAGGCCAAGTAGGCACAAGGCCTAGAACATTACAGAAACGCTGATGATCACAAGGCTGAAGTGCCTTGGTGAAGACATCAGCTGTGTTGGCCTGAGAGGCCACGTAGACAAGACGAAGCTGACCACGCTGCTGCAACTCTCGAGCAAGGAAGTAGCGTAGAGCGATGTGCTTCGTTCTGTACTCCAGTCTGTGCTCCTGACACAAGGCAATCATGGCCTTGTTGTCGACGTACAGAACTGGAGGAGAATGAGGCGGCTCGCCCAAGTCGGTCAGCAGGTAGGTGAGCCAGCGTAACTCCTGTGCAGCCATGGCCCCTGCGTAGATCTCAGCCTCACAACTGGAGCTGAGAACAGAAGACGAGCGGGTAGACCGCCACGAAACAGAGCCGGAGCCAAGGCTGAAGGTGTAACCATGTGACGACCGCTGCGTAGCCAAGTCGTCAACCCAAGAAGCGTCTGCGTGACCAGTGAGGACAACTCGAGCCCGTCCTCCAAGCACGAGCCCCATGCCCGATGTACTGCACAAGTAACGCATCACCCTCTTAGAGGCCTTCCAGTGCTCTGGTCCGTGTCTCCCGGGCGCAACGTAGCGAGCCAGGATGCTAAGAGGGTAAGCGAGGTCAGGTCGAGTGCAGGTCATCAGGTACATGAGGCAGCCCACAAGCTCTGGATACGGGCCACTTGGCTCTACGGACTCATCCGAAGGCAGAGCTGAGAGCGAGTGACCGGTAGGCTGAGGAGTGGCCTGTGGCGAGGAGTACTCGAAGCCGAAGTGCTGAAGGACCTGCTGCACCATGTGTGACTCAGTCAAGGTAATGGTGCGCTGTGCTCTGTCCCGGGTGATCTGCAAGCCAAGATAGCTGCGCAGCTCGACCATGTCAGTGCACGTGTGTCTCTTTTGCAGCTCCAACTTCACGTGGGCGAGTCTCTCAGTGTCAGCAGTGGCAAAGACCAAGTCGTCGACGTACACGAGGATGTAGAACGGCGGCAGAGAAGTGTCGGTGCGTAGAAACAGCGACGGGTCAGCAGTAGAAGGTGTAAACCAAAGAGCCGCAAGAGTCGTCCTCAGTGTGTCGTGCCACTCATGAGGCGCCTGGCGGAGACCGTAGACTGGCCGCCGGAGGCTCCACTGGGTACCAGCAGGAAACGACCCAGTGAAGCCCGGTGGGTGGCGCAACCAGATCTCCTCGTGCAGGCTGCCCTGTAGGAAAGCAGTGCTGAAGTCAAGAGAGTGAAGCTCGTAGTCACACTGAGCGGCGACGTGCAGCAGAACCCGAAGAGTGGTCATCTTCGGGGTGGGGGAGAAGGTCCGGAAGAAGTCAACTCCCTGTCGCTGACTGAAGCCACGTGCAACGTAACGCGCCTTGAAGACAGGCGGAGAACCTGGCGGCCGCTTCACCCTGAGAATCCACAGGCCACTGACGATGTTCGCCCCAGGTGGGGGAACCTCGTCAACGTAAGTGCCTGTGGACATCCCGGATGCCATCTCTGTGTCCATGGCTGTCTGCCACTGAGAGGAGTAGGGACCCTCTATCGCCTCTGCGTAAGAGCGCGGGGTCGGGATGTCTGGTGCATCCGGGTCTCTCTCAGGTGTAATCAGCATGGACACGAGATGAGGTACAGCAGCTGCAAAACACTCAAAGTCCTCCTGCCTGTCCTCAAGGACGTCCGTGCCAAGAGCACACTCACCCCCGACGGACGGAGGAGAGACAGACTCAGACTCAGCAACAAGACTAGCAGCGTAGTCTAGACGACAGGCGGCAGCAAAGTCAACAAGCTCAGCAACTAGGACAGACGCAGCAGTGGACTCAAACGAAGGGTCAGTGACAACAGTAGCGAGAAGACGCGTGACAGTAGGACTGGCGGCACGAGCAAGGTCTGACGGCGGGTCAGCAACGTCAGGAAGAGAGGACGCAGGAGGAGACGGCAGAGGGACACAATGTGGAGCAGTGGAAGGACGAAGTGCCATCTGGTGCGTGCCTGGGACAGGAGGAGGACGCTGACGCGGAACACGATGACAAGTGCGAACAGCGCGAACAGGCGACGCAGGACGAGACTCAGGCGACTCAGGACGAGACTCAGGCAACACAGGACGAGACTCAGGCTCACGAAGCTCCGTAAGACCCCTAGTCGGCCCAGAGTAAGGAGAGGGACCAGGCAGTGGAGAGGCTGGCTGTAACTGCGACTGCGACTGGACAGGCTGTGGACACAGTAACGGAGGAGTAGGACCAGTAGAAGGCGGGAGACCAAGAACCTGCTGAAGGAGGGGAACGAAGTATGGCCGCGGCCGCGCAGCGCCTCCTGAACCAGCAGAGACATCACCAGTACCCCGAGCGCCAGGGTCTCCAGCTCCAACTCCCGTAGCACCACCAGCTCCAGCACCAGTAGCACCTCCAGTAGCAACAGCTCCAACTCCTGCAGCACCACCAGCTCCAGCAGCTCCAGTACCTCCAGTACGAGCACCTCCAGGACCAGCGGCTCCAGCACCTCCAGCAGCTCCAGCACCAGCAGTACCTCCAGCAGCTCCAACTCCAGCAGCTCCAGTACCTCCAGTACGAGCACCTCCGGGACTAGCGGCTCCAGCACCTCCAGCAGCTCCAGCACAAGCAGTACCTCCAGCAGCTCCAGCTCCAGCAGCTCCAGTACCTCCAGTACGAGCACCTCCGGGACGAGCGGCTCCAGCACCTCCAGTAGTAGGCCCCCGAGCTCCAGCAGCACGGCTACAGCGCCGAGCGTACCACTCGCGTAGCTGCTGTGGAGAGATGGACTCCCGCCGTGACAAGACACCCAGAGGACCTCCAGACTCAGCACACTCAGGCTCAGCACCCCCAGACTCAGCACCCCCAGGCTCAGCACCCCCAGGCTCCACACGCTCAGGCTCAGCACCCCTAGGCTCCGCACCCTCAGGCTCAGCACCCCCAGGCTCCGCACCCTCAGACTCAGCAACCCCAGGCTCAGCACCCTCAGGCCCCGCACCCGCAGGCTCAGCACCCCTAGCAGCACCAGAGTCGACAGCTACCTCGACAGGCTCGACAGGGTCTACCTGGGACACACCTGAGGGGGCAGGACCCTGAGGGGGGAGGGGGTCTACCGGAGGAGCACCCGGTGCTAGGAAGAGCGGCGGGGGGGGGAGAGGGGCAGTGCGGTAGGGAAAGAGACGGTAGTAAGATACCGACTCGTCAAACGTGACGTCCTGAGAGGACAGAACACGACGCGAGGTGGGGTGGTAAAACTGCCACCCAGGCGCGTCAGGGGGGAAGCCAAGGAAGACGCAGGGAACAGCACGGGAGGAGAGCTTGTCTGCGGAAGAATCGCGGACAAAAGCTCGAGATCCCCTGACACGGAACACAGACGCATCGCCAACCTTCCCCGTCCACAGCAGAGTAGGTGTGGTCTCCGGCAAGGAGACACGAGGCTGAAGGTTGAGCTGATGCGCAGCGTACTGAACCGCGAACGGCCACAGCAAATGGGGAGCCGCATGGATCATGGACGTACGAGCGACGTCCATGACCATGCCAATGCGGCGCTCAGCAATCCCATTTTGCTGTGGGGAGGCCGGAAGCGTGAACGTCTGGCGGATGCCCTCCGCACGACAGAAAGCCCTCAGAAGGTCGGAGGAAAACTCACCACCTCTGTCTGAGTGCAGACGCAGAACAGGAAGGTCCGAGCCGAAACTCTCGCTGAGCTGGCGACGGGCAGCGCGGATCCAGTCGATCAACACCTCAGTGACCTCACCCTTGCGGCGCAAGGGGAAGACTGTGGTGTAACGCGAGTAGTCGTCAACGACCAGCAGGAAGTAACGCTCGTGACCCTGTCCACGGACGCGGGCTGGGCCCCACACGTCCATGTGGAGAGTCCGCAGGGGAGCCTCTGTCGGAGGGAACTCGGAGGAGTGAGGAGCGGCGCGCTGCCGGCCCTCGACGCAAGGAGCACCGGTAGGGGCAGGCCCCGGAGGAAGGGGAGGGAGGGACCGGGGGAGACCAGAGACAAGAGTACGGGAGGCCATACCTCGAAGACGAGGCAGGGAGGGGTGACCAAGGCGGTGGTGCCACAGGAGAGTCTCGTGTGACAGAGGACGACACGAGCAGGGGGCAGAGGCCGGACTAGACCTGGACGCAGCAGCAAACACCTGACCAGACGCTGCTACCTGACCAGACGCAGTAACCGGAGGAGACGCAGTACTCAGTGTGTACAGGCTCGACCCAGGCCGACGGGTGAACGTGGCCAGGTGGCGGCCCGTCCGAGAGCAAGTACAGTGGGTCACACGCTGACCTCCAGGGGTGAACTGGTCAACCCACATGTCCTGGAGGTCAGCTCCACTCACCAAGTTCGTAGAGAACGAGGGGAGGTATAGTCCCGACAGTAAGCCCGACGGGGCCGCAGGACACGGTAGAACCGTGGAGGAGTGCGCAAGGACTGGGCCCTCAGAGGGGTCAGCCAGGGAGACTGCAACTGGCCGACTGAGCGGCGTGAGTGTGGTGCTGTCGCGAAAGAAGGAGCGCGAAGCACCTGAGTCAAGTGTGAAGGTGTGCAAGGCCTCAGCAGGCGCAGTACCAAAGAGAGCTGACTCACCAGCACCTGGAGCAGCAGACTCACTAGCACCTGGAGCAGCAGACTCACTAGCACCTAGAGCAGCAGCCTCAATGCCCGGGTCGGGCGGAACACACAGGTAATAGTCACCCTCAGCACTATCAGTCACAGCATACATGGCAGCAAGGATAGCATCGAAATCAAGATCAAAGATAGCAACATTCTGCATAAGCAGATCACCCCAGCGAGGGAGCTCAGCGCCGTCAGGAAACTGGGCGCGCCAGGCGTCAGTCAGGCGACCGAAGCAACGCTGCGAAGTGTGGGGCAGTCCGCACGTCTCCCCACGGCGCCTGCCGGTGCGAAGAACATAAGTGCAGGGACCAACACCCCCAGACCTCCCACGCCCAGCGTACCACTCACGAAGCTGCTGGGGCGACAGGGTCTCACGGGAACGCGGCTGCTGCTGGTGCTGGCTACCGCCAAAGCCTCCACGCTGCGCGGCTCCACCTCGACCAGCACCACCGCCGCCGCCACCTCCACCACCGCTGCCGCTGCCTCCACCGCCGCTGCCGCTACCTCCACCACCCCCACCGCCGGCACCGACGCCCCCACTCCCGCCACCACCCCCACCTCCACCGCCACCCCCTCCGCCTCCTCCACCGCTTCCACCGCCGCCCCCACCGTCCCCTCCACCACCCTTGCTCCCCTTGCCCTTGCCGTAGCGGCGCCTCCCACTAGGAGTAGACGCAGCCCCGACCTCCTCAGTGCCAACGAGGTCGACAGCAGCAGCAGAAGCAACAGAGGGGAGAAGGGGGATGGGGGAACACCCCTCAAAGAAAGGGGCGCGAGGGTCGCCGCGAGAAGCACCTACAGCAACGATACTCTTCTCAGCTGCAGTGAGGCGCTCCTCTAGCAGGTCGACGGTGAGCTCGGTGGGGCAAAGGGAGAGAAAGTGGTTTCTGACTGAAGAAAGGGAGTCAGGGAGACGGGTGACTAGGTAGTAGAGGGTGATGTACATGGGGGGGGGGGGGTTCTTGGCGCAGAACTTGGTGGGAAGCGCAGCGCGGTAGCGGGCATCACTAGTGCGGAGGTGAGTAATGAGGTCAGCGACTGTGGCAAAGGCGGCCAGGTCAGGGAACAGGTACGGTAGCATGAGGCGGCTGAGGGCAGCAGTGGCAGGGGAGGAGTAGCGCGCTACGACAGCGTCATACAAAGACTTAGCAGTCTTGTACTGGCCAAAGTGCGCGCGCTCAGCAGACGGCAGGTGACTACGAACAGCAAGGCGAGCAACAGCGTCACGAGTAGTGCACTGCGAGCGAACCGTACTGTCAGCAGTGGCAGCAATTGCAGGAGAGACACCGGACGTGTGATCGAAAAACGAGACTCCGTCCTTAGAGTCGCACTGAAGAAAGAGCTGCAAGTCGTCTACCCAAACGTCAAAGTCAACCGCACGACCCTCAGCATCAAAGGTAAGAACATTAGGGCTAGCCATGGCGGCAGTAGCAGCAGTAGCAGCAGCGGCAAAAGAAGCAGCAGTAGCAGCAGGAGCAGTGCGGGCAGGGCAGCGCGGCTCAGTAGGGCAGGGCGGCGCGGCTCGGCTGGGCGGCGCGGCTCGGCTGGGCGGCGCGGCTCGGCTGGGCGACGCGGGTGCTTACCAGGGGCGGGTGCAGGGCAGGACCGCAGCTGGCGGGTAGGTCAGGGCCGCGACTGAGGCGGCTGTAGGGCAGGGCCTCGACGAGGCGGCAGCAGGGCAGGGCCGCGACTGGTGGCGGCAGGGCAGGGCCGCAACCGGGCGGCAACAGGGCAGGGCCGCGACTGGGGCGGCTGCAGGGCAGGGCCGCGACTGGGCGACGGTAGAGCAGGGCCGCGACGAGCGGCTGAGGGCAGGGCCGCGACGGGTGGCGGCAGGGGAGAGGCCGCGACGGGCGGCGAGGTCAGGGTCGCGACGAGGGGCGGCAGGGTAGGGCCGCGACGGGCGGCTAGGTCAGGCCGCGACGAGGCGGCAAGGCAGGGCCGCGGGTGGCGGAAGGGCAGGGCCGCGACGAGGCGGCGAGGTCAGGGCCGCGACGGGCCGTTAGGGCCGTCAGGGCAGGGCCGTTAGGGCCGCGACGGGCCGTTAGGGCAGGGCCGCGACGGGCCGAGAAGGCAGGGCCGCGACGGGCGGCACTAGGGCAGGGCGCGCGACGGCGCAGGTGAGGCAGGCGCGAGGCGCGCTTCGGGCAGGGCAGGAAAAAAAAAATAATCGTGGTGGGCCCTAAAAAAAACGTTCCCACTAGAGAACCTGCTCTGAAACCATGTCAGAAATGTGAAGGAAGGAATGATTGAATTAGCAAGCAGGTGGGTACAAGTAGGAAAACCTAAAAGTGTTGTACCCCATATTGACTACCCCACTACAGCCTACACAGACTATATCATATAAGTTTGACACGTACCTACGCTTTGAACCAACCATAAGGGTAAGTAACGCACTTTCTCTTGGTACCAACCATATGGGTAAGTAACGCACTTTGAATACCAACCATTTTGGTAAGTAACGTACCTACTCTTAGTTCCAACCATATGGGTAAGTAACGCACTTACTCTCAGTATCAACCATATAGGTAAGAAACACACTAACTATTCGTACCAACCATATGGGTAAGTAACGCACTTACTCTTGGTACCAACAATATGGGTAAGTAACGCACTTACTTTTAGTACCAACTATTTAGGTAAGTAATGCACTTACATTTAGTACCAATATTCGGGTAAGTAACGCACTTACTCTTGGTACCAACCATATGGGTAAGTTACACACTTACTTTTAATACCAACCATATGGATAAGTAACGCACTTGCTTTTAGTACCAACCATATGGGTAAGTATAGCACTTCCTCCTGGTACCAACCAGATGTGTAAGTAATACGCGTCCTTTAAATACCAACCATATGGGTAAGTAACGCATGTACTCTTAATACCAACCTTATGGGTAAGTTAGGCACTTACTTTGAATACCAACCATATGGGTAAGTAACTTACCTACGCTTAGTACCAACCATATGGGTAAGTAACGCAATTACTCTTGGTAACAACCACATGGGTAAGTAACGCACTTACTTTGAATATCAACCATATGGGTAAGTAACGCATTTACTCTTAGTGCCAACCATATGGGTAAATAACGCACTAACGCTTGGTACCAACCATATGGGTATGTACCGTACTTACTCTTGGTACCAATAGTGTGGGTAAGTAACGCACTAACTCTTGGTACCAACAATATGGGTAAGTAACACACGTACTTTTAGTACCAACCATATGGGTAAGTCACACACTTACTCTTGGTACCAACCATATGGGTAAATAATGTACCTACTCCTAGTACCAACTATTTATGTAAGTAATGCACTTACGTTTAGTACCAACCATATGGGTAAGAAACGCACTTACTCTTGATACCAACAATATGGATAAGTAACCAACTTACTCTTAGTACCAACCATATAGGTAAGTAACGCACTTACTCTCAGTACCAACCATATAGGTAAGTAACGCACTTACTCTTCGTACCAACAATATGGGTAACTAACACACTTAATTTTAATACCAACCATATGGATAAGTAGTACACTTACTTTAAATACCAACCATATGGATAAGTAACGCACTTGCTCTTAGTACCAACCATATGGATAAGTAACGCACTTACTCCTGATACCAACCATATGGTTAAGGAACATATTTACTCTTGATACCAACCATATAACTAAGTAACGCAGTTACTCATAATACCAACAATATGGGTAAGTAACGCACTTACTTTGAATACGAACCATAGGGGTATGTAACGTACCTACGCTTAGTACCAACCATAAAGGTAAGTAACACACTTTCTCTTGGTACCAACCATATGGGTAAGTAACGCACTTTGAATACCAACCATTTTGGTAAGTAACGTACCTACTCTTAGTTCCAACCATATGGGTAAGTAACGCACTTACTCTCAGTATCAACCATATGGGTAAGAAACATACGAACTCTTCGTACCAACCATATGGGTAAGTAACGCACTTACTCTTGGTACCAACAATATGGGTAAGTAACGCACTTACTTTTAGTACCAACTATTTAGGTAAGTAATGCACTTACATTTAGTACCAATATACGGGTAAGTAACGCAATTACTCTTGGTACCAATAATGTGGGTAAGTAACGCACCTACTCAAAGTTCCAACCATCTGGATAAGTTTCGCACTTACTCCTAATACCAACCATATGGGTAAGTATGGTATTACTCTTGGTACCAACAATATGGGTAAGTAACGCACTTACTTTTAGTAGTGCGGAGAGACACTCTACACCGGGAGCTGGACTACGGGGAAGGCACGGGTTCTAGGAGTGATCGTAGCGTTCCTTATCGTTCTCTAGCACTTGTGCGGTCACGGAGCAATTTGGCAAGAGTTTCACTAGGGAAAGTTGAATTACAGAATGAGTGAATAAGCAATGGCAAGAGTGACAACATCAGAGCCTAGCAACCTAGCAGCCAGGTAGGTCGACCGCTAGCACAACAAGGTCGACAGCCTGCCAGCGTTGCATAGAGGAACCACGCAAGTGCTGCAGAAAGGCGGTCTGCCAACAGAGCAGGTCGACGGCGGGCCAACGCTGCAGCAAGGCGGCCGTCTAGCGTTGCACCCGCAGATGACAGCAGTGCACACGCGCGCACCTATTTCACAGGTGCCTGCAGACAGTTGGTCCGACATGCACCGTCACGCGTCATGTCGGCTGTTCTCTGCACCTGATGAGCCACATCGACTTCAAGATACCAGCCTGAAGTCGCCTTCGCCATCGCAGCCTCGGCGGCGTTCGCGTGCCTCCGCAGAACCTCGTCGAGCAGGTTACATGGTCGATCAGGTCGACCACCCGACGCCCTGGTCGACGATCCCCCTCGTCAACCACTCCTTCCGTCGAAAAACACCCTGGTCGACGGAACATGGTCAGCTGCTGCCGTCGAACTCCCATCGTCGATAGCCTCTTCGACAGTCTCGCGCAGGTCGACGATCGCCTTCGTCGACCACACCCAATGCAAGTAACGGACCCCTTCGTCGACCACGCCAGTCGAACTCTTGTTGCCGGCTTCCAGTTATCAGCGGCTTCGCAGCAGTCTTCGGCAGGTCGACCAACTCCGTCGACCTGCACACGTCGACCTCTGCGAATGGTCGGCCGCACCTCCCCCGCACCCGACCACAACGTCAACTTCGCCCAAGCGAGGGCGGGGCCAACACTCTATTCTCGTCAACAAGTACGAACCATATGGGTAAATAATGCACCTTCTCTTGGTACCAACCGTATGGGTAAGTAACGCACTTAATTTTAATACCAAACATATGGGTAAGTAATGCACTTACTCTTGGTACCAACCATATGGGTAACTAACGCACTTACTCCTGGTACCAACCATATGGGTAAGTAACGCACTTACTATAAATACCAACCATATGGGTAACTAACGCACTTACTCTTTGCACCAACCATATAGGTCAGTAACGCACTAATTCATGATACCAACAATATGGGTAACTAACACACTTTCTTTAAATACCAACCACATGGGTAAGTGGTACACTTTCTTTAATACCAACCATATGGGTAAGTACCGTACTTACACTTAATACCAACCATATGGGTAAGTACCGTACTAAATCTTAGTACCAACCATATGGGTAAGTAACGCACTTACTCTGGTACCAACCATATGGGTAAGTACCGTACATACTCTTAGTACCAACCATATGGGTAAGTAACGCACTTACCTTTGGTACAAACAATATGGGCAAGTATCGCACTTATTCTTAGTACCAACCATACGGGTAAGTACCGTACTTACTCTTAATACCAACCACATGGGTAAGTAACGTACTTAATCTTAGTACCAACCATATGGGTAGGTAACGCACTTACTCTTGGTACCAACTATATGGGTAAGTAACGCACAATCTCTTGGTACCAACGTACCTACTCTTGGTACCATTTATATGGGCAAGTAACCCACTTACTTTTAATACCAACCACATGGGTAAGTACTGCACTTACTCTTGGTACCAACCGTATGGGTAAGTAACGTACCTACTCTTGGTACCATCCATATGGGTAAGTAATGCACTTCCTCTTAATACCAACCATATAGGTAAGTAAGGCACTTACATTTAATACCAACCATATGGGTAACGCACCTTCCCTTGGTACCAACTATATGGGTCTGTAACGCACTTACCTTTAATACCAACTTTATGGGTAAGTAACACACTTACTCTTGGTACCAACAATATGGGTAAGTAACGCATTACTCTAAATACCAACCATATCGATAAGTAACGCACTTACTCTAGTCAAGTGAGACACTTTCTTTTAATACCAACCATATGGGTAAATAATGATGATTATGTAGGTGGTTGTGGTATTTTTCTCTAGCTAGTTGTGGGCTAAGGGCTTGGGCAAAATGTGCTTGTTAGACTTGTTGCGGGCTGGAATTGAACTCGCACCCAACAAGCACCAACAAACCTTGGTATTCACTACAACACATTTGGTGTTGCTAGTTTGGCACTTTGAGTTGTTAGGGATTGTTCTAGGGCGAGGGTTGGGTTGGTAGGGTTTGACAAACTCGTCACTTTGCAGATCTGAACTCTTGATATAGCGATTTGTAGATCTAATCCATGGTTGCCAAGTAATTGCGCCAGGCGCACTCAAATCGCGATAGCTATCGGCCTAGATCTTGGTTGACGCGTGCATTACCAATCTGGAAAGTAGAAAGTAAGACCTTTCCAACGCGTACCTGCTCCTATTTTAAGGTTACGTGAGCTGCACGCAATGTTCCGTCGAAGTCGGCGGACTTAATCTCTTGTTACGCTCTCTAGATTTGCGCGTTTTCTATCGGTGGTATCAGAGCTGGTTAGGCCTGCGACATTCCCTCCTTTCATCATAATTCGAATTGGTTTAAAGACCTCCAGATCTAGGGTTGGTTATGGCCCAGAAACTAGATGGCCCTCCTAGGTTCACCGGCTAGGATTTTTTGCTATGGCGGTTCCAGTTTACGCTTTGGCTGGGTATTAAAGTCCTAGAGGGCGTTTTGGAGGGATCGGAGCGAAGACCTGAAGCTGATGAAGGAGAGGCATCTGCTGGAGTGTCTAGCCAAGTGGGAGCAGGGGCTGGGGGAGCCTCTAGCTGTTGGGTGAAAATTCACTTTGCATGACATCCTGCTGTCTGTTTGTACGAATATGCGTGTGCGAATGCATTTGCGTGTGAGTGGTGTGTCGTGTGTTTGTTTCCTTTCGCAATTTTTGCTTGATGCATTTGCAGGTACTCGCGCAATGTGCGCTTCGGCACAACATTGTACGCGCTATGAACAGTGCAAGCAGAAAGGACGAGCTCGCAAAGGAACCCAAGATGGAAGCTTTGCAGTTCGGTTGAGTTGATTGCGCAGATTCAGTTCTATCCAACTCGGGACTTTTGTCATGGGGAGGGCATTCGCCAGACGTTCACGCTTCCGGCCTCTCCGCAGCAGAATGGGGTTGCTGAGCGCCGCATTGGCTTAGTCATGGAGGTCGCTCGTACCTCCATGATCCATGCCGCTGCCCCGCATTTTCTGTGGCCGTTTGCGGTCCGATACGCTGCGCATCAGCTCAACCTCTGGCCCCGTGTCTCCTTGCCGGAGACCTCGCCGACACTGCGTTGGACGGGAGAGGTTGGCGACGCGTCGGTGTTCCGGGTCTGGGGATCTCGTGCCTTTGTCCGCGATACGTCCGCGGACAAGCTCTCCGCTCGCGCCATTCCCAGTGTCTTCCTTGGTTTTCCCCCTGACGCGCCTGGCTGGCAGTTTTACCACCCCACCTCGCGCCGTGTCCTGCCCTCTCAGGACGTCACGTTCGACGAGTCGGTTCCCTTTTACCGTCTCTTCCCCTACCGCACTGCCCCTCTCCCCCCCCCGCCGCTCTTCCTTGCACCAGGTCCTCCTCCGGTAGACCCCCTCCCCCCTCAGGGTCCTGCTCCCTCAGGTGTGTCTCAGGTAGACCCTGTCGAGCCTGTCGAGGTCGCTGTCGACTCTGGTGCTGTTAGGGGTGGTGTTGCTAGGGGTGCTGAGCCTGCGCGTGCGGAGCCTGGGGGTACTGAGACTGAGCGTGCGGAGCCTAGGGGTGCTGAGCCTGAGCGTGCGGAGCCTGGGGGTGCTGAGCCTGAGGTTGCTGAGTCTGAGGGTGCTGAGCCTGGGGGTGCTGAGCCTGGGGGTGCTGAGAGTGGGGGTGCTGAGCCCGGGGGTGCTGAGTCTGCTGGAGGTCCTACAGGTGTCTCGTCACGGCGGGAGCCTCTCTCTTCACCGCAGCTGCGCGACTGGTTTGCTCGGCGCTGGAGTCTTCGGAGTGGCGCTGCTGGAGCTGGGGGGTCTGCCGCTGGAGGCCCTGGAGCTGGAGGTACTGGAGCTGCTGGAGTTGGAGGTGCTGCCGGAGCAGGAGCTGCTGGAGGTGCTGGAGCCACTGGTCCCGGAGGTGCTTGTACTGGAGGTACTGGAGCTGCTGGAGCTGGAGGTGCTGCCGGAGCTGGAGCTGCTGGAGGTGCTGGTCCCGGAGGTGCTCGTACTGGAGGTACTGGAGCTGCTGGAGCTGGAGGTGCTGCTAGAGCTGGAGCTGCTGGAGGTGCTGGAGCCGCTGGTCCCGGAGGTGCTCGTACTGGAGGTACTGGAGCTACTGGAGCTGGAGGTGCTGCTGGTGCTGGAGCTGCTAGAGCTGGAGGTGCTGCTGGTGCTGGAGCTGCTGGAGCTGGAGGTACTCGTACTGGAGCTGGAGGTGCTGCTGGTGCTGCAGCTGCTGGAGGTACTGGAGCTGCTGGAGCTGGTAGTGCTGCAGGCGTTGGAGCTGGAGACCCTGGAGCTGGAGGTGCTGGCCCTGGAGGTGCTGGTGCTATCGGTGCTGGTTCTGGAGGCGCTGTGCGGCCGCGACCGTACTTCGTTCCTCTGCTTCAGCAGGTTCTTGGTCTCCCGCCTTCTACTGGCCTTCCTCCCCCCTTACTGTGTCCACCGTCTGACCAGTCGCAGCCGCAGTTACAGCCAGCCTCCCCACTGCCTGCTGCTTCTCCTTACACTGGGCCGACAGGAGGTCTTGCGGAGCGTCGTCAGCCTGAGTCTCGTCCTGCGTCGCCTGTTCGCGCTGTTCGCACTGGTCGTCGTGTTCCGCGTCCGCGTCCTCCTCCTGTCCCCGGCACGCACCAGATGGCACCTCTTCCTTCCTCTGTTCCACTGCGTGTCCCTCTGCCGTCTCCTCCTGCGTCCTCTCTTCCGGACCCGCCGTCAGACCTTGCTCGTGCTGCCAGTCCTACTGTCACACGTCTTCTTGCTACTGCTGTCCCTGACCCCTCGTTTGAGTCCACTGTTGCGTCTGCCCTAGTTGCTGAGCTTGTTGACTTTGCTGCTGCCTGCCGCCTAGACTACGCCGCTAGTCTTGTTGCTGAGTCTGAGTCTGTCTATCCTCCGTCCGTCGGGGGTGAGTGTGCTCTTGGCACGGACGTCCTTGAGGACAGGCAGGAGGACTTTGAGTGTTTTGCAGCTGCTGTACCTCATCTCGTGTCCATGCTGATTGCACCTGAGGGAGACCCCGATGCACCAGACATCCCGACCCCGCGCTCTTACGCAGAGGCGATAGAGGGTCCCTACTCCTCTCAGTGGCAGACAGCCATGGACGCAGAGATGGCATCCTGGAAGTCCACAGGCACTTTCGTCGACGAGGTTCCCCCACCTGGGGCGAACATCGTCAGTGGCATGTGGATTTTCAGGGTGAAGCGGCCGCCGGGTTCTCCGCCTGTCTTCAAGGCGCGTTACGTTGCACGAGGCTTCAGTCAGCGACAGGGAGTTGACTTCTTCCAGACCTTCTCCCCTACCTCGAAGATGAGCACTCTTCGGGTTCTGCTGCACGTCGCCGCTCAGCGTGACTACGAGCTTCACTCTCTTGACTTCAGCACTGCTTTCGTACAGGGCAGCCTGCACGAGGAGATCTGGCTGCATCGCCCACTTGGCTTCACTGGGTCGTTTCCTGCAGGTACCCAGTGGAGCCTCCGGCGGCCAGTCTACGGTCTCCGTCAGGCGCCTCGAGAGTGGCACGACACACTGAGGACGACTCTTGCGGCTCTTGGGTTTGCTCCTTCGACTGCTGACCCGTCGCTGTTTCTACGCACCGACACTTCGCTGCCGCCGTTCTACATCCTCGTGTACGTCGACGACTTGGTCTTTGCCACTGCTGACACTGCTGCACTGGCCCACGTGACACAGACCTGGGTGAGCTGCGCAGCTATCTTGGCTTGCAGATCACCCGGGACAGAGCACGGCGCACCATCACTTTGACTCAGTCACACATGGTGCAGCAGGTCCTTCAGCGCTTCGGCTTCGAGTACTCCTCGCCACAGTCCACTCCTCTGCCTACCGGTCACTCGCTCTCAGCTCTGCCTTCCGATGAGTCCGTAGAGCCGAGTGGCCCGTATCCAGAGCTTGTGGGCTGCCTCATGTACATGATGACCTGCACTCGACCTGACCTAGCTTACCCTCTTAGCATCCTGGCTCGCTACGTTGCGTCTGGGAGACACCGACCAGAGCACTGGAAGGCCGCTAAGAGGGTGATGCGCTACTTGTGCAGTACGTCGGGCATGGGGCTCGTGCTTGGAGGTCGGGCTCGAGTTGTCCTCACTGGTCACGCAGACGCTTCTTGGGTTGACGACTTGGCTACGCAGCGGTCGTCACAGGGTTACACCTTCAGCCTTGGCTCCGGCTCTGTTTCGTGGCGGTCTACCCGCTCGTCTTCTGTTCTCAGTTCCAGTTGTGAGGCTGAGATCTACGCAGGGGCCATGGCTGCACAGGAGTTACGCTGGCTCACCTACCTGCTGACCGACTTGGGAGAGCCGCCTCGTTCTCCTCCAGTTCTGTACGTCGACAACAAGGCCATGATTGCCTTGTGTCAGGAGCACAGACTGGAGCACAGAGCGAAGCACATTGCTCTGCGCTACTTCTTTGCTCGAGAGTTGCAGCAGCGTGGTCAGCTTCGTCTTGTTTACGTGGCCTCTCAGGCCAACACTGCTGATATCTTCACCAAGGCACTTCAGCCTTGTGATCATCAGCGTTTCTGTACTGTTCTAGGCCTTGTGCCTACTTGGCCTCACTTGCTCACTTCCTGACTTTGCTTGTACTGCGATCTATATACTTATACCTGCATGTTTACTACACTGCTTGTTCTCCTTTATATATAACTCTGCATGTGAACTGGCCTTGTGGCCATTTGCTTGTGCTCAGAATGCGTGGTGACTTCGTGATCCACCCTGAGCTTGCTTTGCTTTTCTTGACCGGTCTTGTGACCTACTCTTAGTAACAACCATATGGGTAAGTAACGCACTTACTCTTGGTACCAACCATATGGGTAAGTAACGCATTTACTCTTGGTACCAACTATATGGGTAAGTAACGCACTTACTCTTGGTACCAACCATATGGGTAAATAACGCACCTACTCTTGGTACCAATAATATGGGTAAGTAACGCACTTACTCATTATACCAACCATATGGTTAAGTAACGCACTTCCTCTTGGTACCAACTCCGGAGATAAACTCTACAACGGAGCTAGACTATGGGGGAAGGCACGGTTGTGAGAGGGGTCATAGCGTTCCTTAGCGTTTGCTCGTGTTTTCTTTACGCACACATTCACGGGGAGAATTGGCAAGAGTTTCACTAGCAAAAGTTGAGAACAATGGTAAAAACAACATTGGCAAAGTTGACTACATCAGGAGCAAGTCTGCCTAGCATACAAGCAGGTCGACCTCCAGCGTAGCATGATCGATCGCGTTCCAGCACTGCAAAGTCGACCACACTCCATCAGTGCAAAGTGGCGACTTGCCAACGTTGCAAGTCGACGGCGTGCCAACGCTGCAGCAAGGCGGCTGCACAGCGTTGCACCCGCATGACAGCAGCGCACCTACTTCGCATGTGCTCGTAGATGATTGGCGTGCTGTGCACCGTCACGTGCACAACGTAGACGCCAAGTCGACCACGGGTCCTTGACTGCTCCTGATCAGCCACGTCGACCTCGGAAGACCACCTCCGAGGTCGGCTTCGCCATAACCAACTGAGCGAATGTCGCGCACCTCCGCAGAACCCCGTCGCTCGGGTAACTTGGTCGACCGGGCAACCACGCCGACCAACTGCTACTCCTCGTGCCCGTCGACCACCCAGGTCGGCCACTCCCCAAGGTCGACCACCTCTGGTCGACCAGGTCTGCTAGTCGCCGACTGCACCCAGCCGACTTCCCCAGGTCGGTGCCATGAAGTCGGCGCCCTTCCCAGGTCGACGACCCTGTCGTCGACCACCACAAGAAGTCGGCCGCCGGCTTCCCAAACTTGGCGGCTGTGCAGTGGCCCCGTGCAGGTCGACCAAGCCTGTCAACCTGCGCGCCCAAGTCGACGTCGCCCACTTCAGCAGGTCGGCTGCACCTCCCGCACACCCGATCTCGAAAGTCGGCTCCGCCCAAGCGAGGACGGGGCCAACACACAACTCCCGTTAACACAAACCATATAGGTAAGTAACGCACTTACTCTTGGTACCAACCATATTAGTAAGTTACATACCTACTCTTGGTACCATCCATATGGGTAAGTAACACACTTATTCTTAATACCAACCATATAGGCAAGTAAGGCACTTACTCTTGGTACCAACAATATGGGTAAATTACGAACCTACTCTTGGTACCAACTATAAGGGTAAGTAACGCACTTACGTTAAATGCCAACCATATGGGTAAGTAACGCACTTACTCTTGGTACCAACAATATGGGTAATAACGCACCTACTCCTGGTACCAACTATATGGGTAAATAACGAACTTATTTTTAATACCAACCATATGGGTAAGTAGTACACTTACTTGTAATACCAACCATATGAGTCTTAGTACCAACCATATGGGTACGTCACGCACTTATTCTTGGTACCAACAAAATAGGTAAGTAACGCACTTATTCTTAATACCAACTATTTAGGTAAGTAACGCACTTACTTTTAGTACCAACCATATAGGTAAGTAACGCACTTACTCGAGGTACCAACAATATGGGTAAGTAACGCACTTACTCTTAGTACCAACCATCTGGATAAGTTACACACTTATTCTTAATACCAACTATATGAGTAAGTAACGCACTTCTTCTTAGTACCAACCATACGGGTAAGTAAGGCACTTACTCTTGGTACCAACCATATGGGTAAGTAACGCACTTACTCTAAATACCAACCATATGCGTAAGTAACGCACTTAGTCTTAATACCAACCATATGTGTAAATAACGCACCTACTCTTGATACCAACTATATGGGTAAGCACATGGAGCGGCGACAAGCTTGGCTGCAGCACATGGTGAAGCGCGGGAAGTTTTCGCTGAGGTACATCCCGACCGCTGAGCAGCCAGCCGACTTCCTGACGAAGGCACTGCACTACCCGGCCTTCAACTGGTGTTCCGTTGCAATCGGCCAGGTGCGCCTGGTCGACGTGGGCGACGGTGACAACGACGTGCAGCAGTAGGTGCCATGCCCTCTTGCATGGCTGGTGCGGTGACCGGCGTGCTGTGTGTTGGGTGCACGCCGACGGGCTATTCTCCGAGCAGTGCTGCCGTGTGGGCTGGGTGCCCAAGCGTGAACGCGGCAGGGGAGTGTCAACGGGAGTTGTTGTTGGCCCCGTCCTCACTTTGGCGGAGCCGACTTCGTGGTCGGGTGTGAGGAGTGAAACCGACCTGCAGCAGTGGGCGAGCTGGTCGACGGGTCTGGTCGACCTGCACGGGAGCCACTGCAAGGGCGCAGACTTTGGGAGGGCGCCAACTTCGGCTGGTCGACTTGGGAGGTCGACCAGTAGAGGGCGTCGACTTGGGTGACGCCGACCAGGGGAAGCCGACTTGGTGTGGTCGGCTGACAGGTGTGCTGGTCGACCTGGAGTTGGTCGACCAGGTGGGTTGTCGACCTGGAGCTGGTCGACCAGGGGTGTGGTCGACCTGGTGTGGTCGAGAGAAGGTGGTCGTCGACTTGGGAGGTCGACGGGCACACGAGGAAGCAGTTGGTCGACGTGGTGGTTGCCCGGTCGACCAGGTTACCTGAGTGACGAGGTTCTGCGGAGGAGTGCGACGGTCGCCCAGGTGGTAGTGGCGAGACCGACCTCGGTGGTGGTATCCCGAGGTCGACGTGGCTGGTGGGCGCAGTCGCTGGCGTGGAGTCGAGCTGGGCGTCTGCGCCGTGCACGTGACAAGGAGAGGTGCACCAACCAGCTACATGCACCTGCGAAGCAGGTGCATCGTTGTTCTGCGGGCGCAACGCTGTACAACCGACTTGCTGCAGCGTTGGCACACCGTTGACTTGCAACGTTGGCAAGCCGCGACTTTTCTCTGCGGGAGCGCGGTCGACCAAGTCGTGCTGGCATGCGGTCGACCGTGCTGTGCTGGAAGTCGACCAGCAGCTTTGCTAGGTCTGATGTAGTCTTGCATGCCAATGTTGTTGCTACTATTGTTCTCAACTTTTGCTAGTGAAACTCTTGCGGTTTTTGCCCCGTAAATGCACAAGTGCTAGAGAACGACTAAGGGAACGAACGCAGACATCCCTCCTACCCCGTGCCTAGCCCGTAGTCTAGCTCCCGTTGATAGAGTTATCTTTGCAAGTAGGGCAGTTATTCTTGGTACCAACTATATGGGTAAGTAACGCACATTATTTTGGTACCAACCATATGGATAAGTAACGTACCTACTCTTGGTACCAATTATATGGGTAAGTAACGCACATACTCTTGATACCAACCATATTGGTAAGTAAATCACTTATTCTTGGTACCAACAATATGGGTAAATTAGGCACCTACATTTGGTACCAACCATATATGTATGTAATGCACTCATTTTTTATACCAACCATATGGGTAAGTAACGCACTTACTCTTGGTACCAACCATATGGGTAAGTAAGGCTCTTACTCTTGGTAACAACAATATGGGTAAGTATCACACTTACTTTTAGTACCAACCATATGGGAAAATAACGCACTTACTATTGGTACCAACAATATGGGTATGTAATGCACTTACTCTTGGTACCAACAATATGGGTAAGTAACACACTTACGCTTAGTACCAACTATTCGGGTAAGTAACGCACTTACTTTTGATACCAACCATATGGGTAAGTAACACACTTACTCTTAGTACAAACCACATGGGTAAGTAACGCACTTACTTTTAATACCAGCCATATGGGTGGTGAAAGGGGTGTGGGACAGTTGGGGAAGGTTGACCGGAGGTAGCCGACTTGTCGTCCGCAGCGCCTGAAGTCCAGAGAGCCACGACCCCCTGTGGCCGTGTAGTCCGGGGCTCTGCGCCCGGTAGCCACAGTGTGAGCACTCCTGGTAGTCCAGAGAGCCACGACCCCCTGTGGCCGTGTAGTCCGGGGCTCTGCGCCCGGTAGCCACAGTGTGAGCACTCCTGGGAGCACAGTGAGCCAGCTGCGCCTGTCGCCGTGTAGCCCGGGTTTAGCCTGGTAGCGTCAGTGCTGTGCACTCCTGTTGCCCGTGTGTCTGCAGCTTCAGCCGTCGCCTCTCATCTTCTCGTCCTCCATAGTTTCTCCTCCTCCTCACTTGCCCTTTGTGATAGCCTCTAGCTTTGCTTATCCTTGTGAACTATTGCACTGCCTGCTTGTTGTGTTGATTGTACCCCACTTTGACTATGGGGGTGTGTCAGAATGTCGATGTTTGTCTAGCCTGCAGTGGGGTACTCTATAGCGAGTACAACCCAATTAGGGTTTCCTATATGAATCTTAACTGCTGCTAGTGAAAACCTCTCTTTCCTGTTTCTCGTTTTCGCCTGCGGTTTCGACACCTCCCCCTTGCTGCGCAAGGGGAAGACCGTGGTGTAACGCGAGTAGTCGTCAACAACCAGCAGAAAGTAGCGCTCGCGGCCCTGTCCACGGACGCGGGCTGGGCCCCACACGTCCATGTGGAGAGTCTGCAGGGGAGCAGTCGTCGGGGGAAACGAGGAGGAGTGAGGAGCGGCGAGCTGCCGCCCCTCGACACAGGGAAGGCAGGGAGGGGCAGGCGATGGTGGGAGGGGAGGCAGAGACCTGGGAAGACCAGAGACAAGGAGACGGGAGTGCATGCCACGGAGGCGTGGCACGGAGGGGTGACCAAGGCGGTGGTGCCAAAGGAGCGTCTGGTGCGACAGGGCGCGACACGAGCAGGGGGCCGCTAGCTGACCAGACGCATACGCAGACGCAGCTACCTGGGGAGGCTCAGTAGTCAGTGTGTACAGACTCGACCCAGGCCGACGGGTGAACGTGGCCAGGTGACGGCCAGTCCGGGAGCACGTACAGATCGCCACACGCTGTCCGCCAGGGGTGAAGGTATCAACCCATTCATCCTGAAGGACGGCGTTTCTCACCAAGTTCATAGAGAACGAGGGGAGGTGAAGACCTGACAGTGAGCCAGACGGAACCGCCGGACACGGGAGTGCGGAGATAACTTTAGCAACGGGAGCTAGGTTGCGGGCTAGGCACGAGTGCTCGTGTGATCTCTGCGTTCGTTCGTTCCTTAGTCGTTTCCTTATGCGCACACTGCTTGCTAGTTCACGGGGAAAGTTGGCAAGAGTTCCACTTGGAAAAGTTTAGAACAATGGTTGGTACAACATTGGCAACACAGACTACATCAGAGCTAGCTAGGATGCTGGTCGACCTCCAGCGCAGCATGGTCGACCGCGCTCCAGCGCAGCAGTGCTCGCACCGCTCCAGCGATGCAGAGTAGCGGTGCGCCAACGTTGCAAGTCCACGGCATGCCAACGCTGCAGCAAGTCGGCTGCACAGCGTTGCACCCGCAGGACAACGGTGCACCTGCTTCGCAGGTGCGCGCAGCTGGTTGGTGCGCACTTCCCTGTCACGTGCACAGCGCAGACGCCTGGCAGACTCCACGCCAGCGACTGCGCCCACCAGCCACGTCGACCTCGGGATACTACCCCCGAGGTCGGCCTCGCAGACTCCACCCCGGCGACACTCGCGCACGTCGCCCGGGTATCCCGGTCGACCGGGCAACCATGCCTGGCCGATCAGCGCAGTCCGAAGCCGGCCACGCATGCCCGGCGTCCCCAGTCCGGCGTCCAGACGCCCAGGACGCCGTCCGAACCCCCTGGTCGGCGTCCAGACGCCTAGGACGCCGTGCAGACCTCCAGGGCGGCGTCCAGCCTCCCAGGACGCCGGCCAAACTCCCAGGTTGGTGTCCTGGCCCCCAGGACGCCCAGGTCGGCGCTCTAACCCCCAGGACGCCGTGCAGGCGTCCACGACGTCGACCAGGCGCCCAGGTCGGCGTCCAGCTTCCCAGGACGCCGTCCAGGCGTTCGGGACGCCAACCAGGCGTCCAGGGCGGCGTCCTCCTGCTCGGAGCCCTCTAGCCAGGCTCCCTCCAGCTCGGCGCCCCCTGCAGTGGCCCCCGTGCCCACTGCTGCAGGTCGGCTGCAACCCCCGCACATCCGACCACAAGGTTGGCTCCGCCCAAGCGAGGACGAGGCCTAACAACACTCCCGTTGACACTCCCCTGCCGCGTTCACGCTTGGGCCCCCAGCCCACACGGCAGTACAGCTCCGAGAATAGTCCGTCGGCGTGCACCCAACACACAGCACGCCGGTCACCGCACCAGCCATGCAAGAGGGCATGGCACCTACTGCTGCACGTCGTCGTCGCCGTCGCCCACGTCGGCCAAGCACACCTGGCCGATTGCGACGGAGCACCGGTTGAAGGCCGGATAGTGCAGCGCCTTTGTCAGGAAGTCGGCCGGCTGCTCAGCAGTCGGGATGTACTGCAGCAAGAACTTCCCGCGCTTCACCATGTGTTGCAGCCAGGCCTGTCGCCGCTCCATGTGCTTGAGGTTGCCTGTCAACCCCATGCCCTCGGCGACCGTGATGGCCGACTTGTTGTCCACCCTCAGGACAGTCGGCTTCCCGGCGTCCAGCTGCCGGAACTCTGCGAGAAGGAAGCGAAGTCGGCGTCCCTCCTTCCCGGCTTCGGTGGCCGCCACGTACTCCGACTCGGTCGACGACAACGTCGCGCACTTGATGCGCTGGCTCGACCAGGAGACTGCGGCTCCTCCGTAGACGAACACATAGCCGCCCGTGCTCGTCCTGTTCTGCTTGTCACCGGCGTCGTCGGCGTCCATGTAGCCGACCAGCTCCAGCGACTCAGGTCCACCGCCGAACTCCAGAGCGGTGTCACGCGTGTTGGCGAGGTAGGCGAGGCAGCGGTCGACCTCGCGCCAGTGCTGGTCGCTCCTCACCGTGAGGCCGCTCCCCAGCTTGCTGCAGGCGAAGGCGACGTCCGGCCTCGTCGTCGTCGCTGCGAACTGCAGCGAGCCGACCTTCTGCCGGTACTCCTCCTCCTGGCGTTCCTGCGCCTCCTCGTCGTCGAAGGTGAGCTCGGCGTAGGCGTCGACCGAGACCGGCGTCTTCGGGGTGCGCCCGGTCTGCTCCTCGTCGATGAAGCGCCTACGCAGCTTGTCGGCGTAGCCCTGCTGGTGCAGCCACAGCTTCCCCGCCGACCTGTCGTGGACGATCTCCAGCCCGAGGTACTTCTGCACCGGCGAGATCTCACGCAGCTCGAAGGCGGCTTCCAGCAGCGCCTTCAGCTCCTGCAACATCGCGGCGCTGCTGCTGGCGGCGAGCAGGTCGTCGACGTAGACCAGCACCCAACAGGCCACTCCGTCGGCGCCGACCTTGAAGTACAACGCCTCGTCGACCTGGCTCTTCTTCCACCCGGCGCCGACCAGCACGTCGTTGAGCGCCAAGTACCACAGCAGCGGCGACTGCTTCAGGCCGTACAGGCTCTTCAGCAGCTTGCACACCCGGCCGGTTCCGTCGTTGAAGTAGTCCGGCTGGGACATGTACAGCACCCGATCGAGCTTGCTCTGCAGGAAGGCGTTCTTCATGTCGAGCTGCATCAGGTTGAGGTTGAGGACGGCGACGATGCTGAGGAAGATCCTCAGCGTGACGTAGCTCCCCACCGGCGCGAACGTCTCGTCGTAGTCGGCGCCGTACACCTGGGTGAAGCCCTTCACGACCAACCTTGCCTTCTCACGCTCGACGGTGTCGTCGACGTGGTACTTCGTCGTCAGCACCCACCGATTCTTCATGATGTTCACTCCCGGCGGGCGTTCGACCAGCTCCCACGTGCCCATGTTGATGAGGCTGCGGATCTCCTCTTCCATGGCGGCCTTCACCGCCGGGCCCTTCCAGCTTGTCAACGCCTCCTTCACCGTCATCGTCGAGATGTCCCAACGGTGCTCGGGGTCGGCCTGCATGTCGGGGTCGAGCTCCGGGAACTCCTCATCCTCCTTGGCGTCGTCGTACAGCAGGTCATCGTCGTCCACGTCGTACACCGTGGTGAAGGCAGCGGGGACGAAGAAGTCTGGTGGCCTTCGAAGTCGGCCTGTACGCCGTGGTCCCGGCTGGACCTCCTCGGCGTCCCCTTCATCGTCGCCATCGTCGCTGTCCTCGGCGTCCTGCTGCACCTCAGTCGGCGTCCCAGCCGACTTCTCCCCTGCGGTCGGCTCCCCTGCCGACTGCCCGGTCGCCGACTGCTCCTTGGTCGGCGTCGCTGCTGCCTGCTCCCCTGTCAGCTGCTGTTCTGCAGGCGGCGGAGTGTCCTTCACCGGGAGGCTCCGCCCGAGTGTCAGGCGGCGGAGTGTCCTGCTGCAGGCTCCGCCCAAGCGAGGACGAGGCGGCGTCTCCTTCACCGGCGTCACCAAAGTCGGCTGCACCACCTGCTGCCTCCCAGTCGGCGTCAGCTTCGCTCCCACGCCGACTTGCACGGCATCACGTCGGCCACCGGCGATGCTTGGGGCCGGCGCCACAGGTGACGCCCCACTTCTTCCCTCATCACCGGAGGCCGACGTCGGGAGCCCATGCAAGTCGGTAACAAGGGGAGGGGCAGGCGAGGGGCAGGGAGTGGGGACGACCTCGGCGTCCTCACCAGCAAGCTCACCGACCTCGGCGAGCAGCGGCAGCGTCGCCGTCGAGGTGTCCGTGGGCGGGTGGACCGGCATCCGGCCGGACGCCGGCCCGTGCGCCGACTTCCACACCTCCAGCGACAAGCTCTCGTAGAACACCACGTCCGACGTGGTGACCACCCGGTTGTCGGCGAGGTCGAGGAGCTCCCAGCCCTTGCTCTCCTCCGACACGCCGAGGTGGAGGCCCCACCGGGCCTTGGGCTGCAGCTTTCCACCACGCTGCTGCTCGAGGACCAAGAACTGCGCCATGCAGCCCCACACCCGTGCCAGCGACAAGTCGGGCTTCTTCCCGGTGAGCAGCTGGTACGGCGTCGTCCCCGGCGGCAGCGCCGACCGCTCAAGGCAGTTGCGGACCCAGACAGCCTGCCGCAGAGCTAGGTGCCACCAGTGGTGCTGCACGCCCATGTGCAGCAGCATCGTGCGCACCGACTCCACCACCGTCCTCATCTCCCGCTCCGCCATGCCGTTCTGCTGCGGGGTGTACGGGCAGGTCAGGTCGTGAACGATGCCCTTGCCGTTCACGAAGTCGGTGAACTGCTTCCCGAGGAACTCCCCTCCCCGGTCAGAGCGCAGCATCAACACCGACTTCTTCGTCTGCCGCTCAGCCACCGCCAGCCACTGCACGAACTCCCGCAACGCATCGGACTTCTTGGCGACCGGGCGCACCCACACGTAGCGGGTCTTGCGGTCCTTCAGCAGCAAGAAGTACAGGCTACCATCCTTGGCAGCCACGCGAAACGGCCCGCACAGGTCGATGTGCACGACGGCCAGCACTTCGTCGGCGTCGGAGCCTTTGTCGGGGAAGGTGTGCCGCGCCAGCTTCCCGCCGACGCACGAAACACACGGTGAGTCGGCGCCAGACGCCGATTTGAGGTCCAGCCTGGTGGCGACCTCGTGCTTCGCCGAGCTCCGGATGGTGTCCATGCCGACGTGCGCAAGCCTCGCGTGCAGTTTGTCCGGCGTTGCCTTCGTCCTCGAGACGATCGCCCGCAGGGCCACTACCTCCGTGGGGGGCGTCGTCTGCTTGGCCGAGCAGGGGCGCAGGTCGGTGCAGAGTACACGCCCGGTGTACGTTGCCCGGCCGAGCACCTCTCCCGCCACTGAAACGAGGAGCATCCCGTCGCCGTTCTCCTGCAGCTTCACGCCGTGCTCCTTCAGCTGGCCGGCTGAAAGCAGATTTGCCGGGACGCCGGGCACGTACAGCACGTCGGGGATGAGAACCTGCTTCCCGGCCTCCCCTTGCAGAGCGACAGTGCCGCGGCCCTGAACGTCCTGCAGCGCCCCATTGAAGCCGCGCACGTGCTTCACGTCGCCGCTCGGCCCCAGGTTGACGAAAGCCTCCTTCGTTCCCATCAGGTGGTGCGAGCAACCGCTGTCGAGCAGGACCACCGCCGGGTTCGCCTGCACAGCTGCCGCCACCGCTTGGAAGTCCTCACCGGCCTCCGGCGCCAGCGAGACGGTCGGCTCCACGACGCCGACCAACGAGCACGGCGCCGTCTTGTCGTCCTTCGCCTTGCCGCCAGCAGAGGAATCGGCGTCCTTCATCGTGGTCGACTTGGTCGACTGCTTCTCCTTGCGTGGCTGATTTCCTCGACCGGGACGACGGTTAGCCGACCTACCGCGGCCTCCCTTGGCGTCGTCGTCGTCGGTATCGCTGCGGTCCGGGCACTCGAAGGAGAGGTGATCGGGGTCGCCGCACAGCCAGCATTCCCGGCGTCGGCCTCCTCCTCCACGACCGCTATCCTTAGCCGACTTCTTCTTGTCGGCGTCCTTGCTCGGCTTCCACCCGCTGCTACCACCTCCGCCAGGCTGCCCACGCTGCCCCGGTCGGCCTCCTTGCCTCGCTGGGGCGACGAAGTTTGCCTGCGCCAAGAGCTCCTGGGACCGCTTGGCCTCCTGCATTGCCTCGTCCTGCAGGATGTACGAGGTCAAGTTGTCCTCGTTGAGCGTCGTCCTCGTGCTCGGCGCCATTTACAGCCGCTTCAGGAGGTTGTAGCTGCTCGAGAGTCCCTGCATCACGTGGGTGACGTACGACGCCGTCGAGTACTGGGCGCCGGCCATCCTGATGGTGGCGAGAATTCGCCGGGCTCGATTGCAGTAGTTGGTCGCCGTCTCCTCGTCGCCCATACGCAAGTGCGTCAGCTGCCCCTCCAGCTGGGAGATGAACAAGTCGTCGGTGACTTGGTAGGTCGACTCAATGAGGTGCCACGCCCGGTGCCCGGCGTCGAGGTACTCCCGACACCACTTCAAGGCGATCTGCACGCCCGTCGAGCAGCACCGCGAGATGACCGTGAAGGTCAACAGCTGCACGGCGCGAAACTCCGCTCGTAAGTCGGCGCGGTGCTCCTCCGGCGTCGCCACGGTCCCTCGGGCGAAGCCAATCAGCCCGGCCATCTCCAGCTGGGGCTCGATGGCTTCCTTCCAGGTGAGAATGTCTGGTCGACCAACGAGCGGCGGAGTGACCAAGATCCTGTCCGGCGTGAACTTGAAGTAGCCGTAACTCAGTGCAATCCCGCCCGCCGTCACCTGGGTCGCCGACATCGGCGACAATCCACTTCGACGCCCACCGGCGTCGACCTGCGAGGAGCTTGCAGCCGCCGACGACTGCATCCCTCGCGCCTGAACGACGCCGGCTTCACCGGCGTGAATCACACCTCTCTGCCTCGACGTGCCTCCCGCACTGCTGCCGACCTGACCTCCACCGGCGTTGACGCCCACGTCTACGCCGCCGTCGTTGTTCACCGGTCGAGGAGAGGCAGGCCGAGAAGGGGGGTGCTCCGCCGCCTACACGGAGCGGAGTCCTGCCTCGACGACTGCCCAGGGTATCGCCCCGTACTCCTGGGCATCATGGCGTCTCCTCGCATCCTCCAGCTGTGCCTCGAGGGTGTCCATCACCTCGGCGTCACCTACGCGCACGCTAGTGACTGCACGGCTGCCGGTCTACGAACACGGTTGGTGTGAGGTCGGCTAGACTGAACTACGTCGCGGTGTCGTCCACGCTCACCGCACCATGCGGAGATAACTTTAGCAACGGGAGCTAGGTTGCGGGCTAGGCACGGGTGCTCGTGTGATCTCTGCGTTCGTTCGTTCCTTAGTCGTTTCCTTGTGCGCACACTGCTTGCTAGTTCACGGGGAAATTTGGCAAGAGTTCCACTAGGAAAAGTTTAGAACAATGGTTGGTACAACATTGGCAACACAGACTACATCAGAGCTAGCTAGGATGCTGGTCGACCTCCAGCGCAGCATGGTCGACCGCGCTCCAGCGCAGCAGTGCTCGCACCGCCCCAGCGATGCAGAGTAGCGGTGCGCCAACGTTGCAAGTCCACGGCATGCCAACGCTGCAGCAAGTCGGCTGCACAGCGTTGCACCCGCAGGACAACGGTGCACCTGCTTCACAGGTGCGCGCAGCTGGTTGGTGCGCACTTCCCTGTCACGTGCACAGCGCAGACGCCTGGCAGACTCCACGCCAGCGACTGCGCCCACCAGCCACGTCGACCTCGGGATACCACCCCCGAGGTCGGCCTCGCAGACTCCACCCCGGCGACACTCGCGCACGTCGCCCGGGTATCCCGGTCGACCGGGCAACCATGCCTGGCCGATCAGCGCAGTCCGAAGCCGGCCACGCATGCCCGGCGTCCCCAGTCCGGCGTCCAGACGCCCAGGACGCCGTCCGAACCCCCTGGTCGGCGTCCAGACACCTAGGACGCCGTGCAGACCTCCAGGGCGGCGTCCAGCCTCTCAGGACGCCGGCCAAACTCCCAGGTCGGCGTCCTGGCCCCCAGGACGCCCAGGTCGGCGTCCTAGCCCCCAGGACGCCGTGCAGGCGTCCACGATGTCGACCAGGCACCCAGGTCGGCGTCCAGCTTCCCAGGACGCCGTCCAGGCGTCCGGGACGCCAACCAGGCGTCCAGGGCGGCGTCCTCCTGCTCGGCGCCCTCTAGCCAGGCGCCCTCCAGCTCGGCGCCCCCTGCAGTGGCCCCCGTGCCCACTGCTGCAGGTCGGCTGCAACCCCCGCACATCCGACCACAAGGTTGGCTCCGCCCAAGCGAGGACGAGGCCTAACAACACTCCCGTTGACAGGGAGAACAGTGGAGGATCGTGCAAGAACTGGGCCCCCAGAGGGGTCAGCCAGAGAGACTGCAACAGGTGCAGGAAGTGGTGTGACTGTGGTACTGTCACGAAAGAAACAACGGGAAGCACCTGAGTCAAGCGTGAAGTTGTGCAAGGCCGCAGCAGGCGCAGTACCAGAGAGAGCAGACTCACTAGCACCTAGAGCAGCAGCCTCTATACCTGGGTCAGGCGGCACACACAGGTAACAGTCACCCTCAGCACTAATAGGCAAAGCATACATGGCAGTAAGGATAGCATCATAGTCAAGAGCAAAGATATCCACACCCTGCCTAAGCAGCTCTAGCCAGCGGGGGAGCTCAGCCGCGTCGCCAAACTCTGCACGCCAAGCGTCGCTCAGACAGAAGAAGCAGCGAGACTGTGTGTGACCAACTGTCCCGCAAGTCTGACCAGCCCGATCACCTGTGCGTATGACGTACGGGCAGCTAGCAGTACTCCGAGACGCCCCACGCTGTGCGAACCACTCACGAAGCTGCTGGGGCATAAGGGTCTCGCGCGGACGCCGCTGCAGCTGCGTCTGGCCACCGCAAGAAACTCCCCACTGAACAGCTCCACGGCGACTGCCACTACGGCCGCCGCCACCACTCTAACTAGCGTACCGCTCACGAAGCTGCTGGGGCGTGAGGGTCTCGCGCGGACGCCGCTGGAGCTGCATCTGGCCACCGCCAGAAACTCCCCACCGAACAGCTCCACTGAGACTGCCAGTACGGCCGCCGCCACCACTCCCACTGCTGCCACCACCGCCGCCACCACTCCCACCGCTACCTCGAAGAGACGTCATAGCGGGCACTAGGGTAGGTCGGGGCGGCGCACGGTTAGAGAAGGGCGGCGCGCGGCCAGAGTAGGTCGGCGCCCTGCGAGTAGGGCGGCGCTCGGGCAGGGGAGGGCGCGCGGGCAGGCAAGGGCAGCGCGCGGGCTGCAGAGGGCGGCGCGCGGTCTGCCAAGGCGAACGCGACGGGCAGGGGCAGGACGGAGCGAGGGCAGCAGGGCGGCGCGCGGGCTGCAGAGGGCGGCGTGCGGGCAGGCAGGGGCGGCACGCGGACAGGCAGGAGCGGGGCGGACGGGCGACGCGGCGGACTGGGGCAGCCCGCCCGGGCGACGCGACGGGCAGAGGCAGGGCAGACGGGCGACGCGACGGGCTGGGGCAGCCCGCACGAGCGACGCAACGGGCAGCAGGGGCGCACGTGCGGCGCGACGCGACAGGCAGCAGGGGTGCACGGCGCGACGGGCAGCAGGGGCGCGCGACGTGACGGGCAGCAGGGGCGCGCGACGCGACGGGCACCAGGGGCGCGCGACGCAACGGGCAGGGCGTGCGCAGGGCGGCGCGACGCGGGACAGGGCAGGGCGTGCGCGGGCAGCGCGACGCAGGGCAGGGCGTGCGCAGGTCGGCGCGACACGGGGCAGGGCAGGGCGTGCGCGGGCAGCGCGACGCAGGGCAGGGCATGCGCGGGGCGGCGCAACGCAGGGCAGGGCAGAGCGCGCACTAGGCAGCGCAACGCAGGGCATGGCAAGGCAGCGCGGCAGCCAGCAGGGCGGCGCGCGGGCAGGGTAACGCGACTGGTGGGGCAGCGCGACGGACACGGTAGGGCGCTACGGGCAGGGTAACGCGCTACGGGCAGGGAACTATTCGTGGACCCTAAAACAAAAACGGTCCTAGGTCAGGACCTGCTCTGAAACCATGTCAGATTAATGAACGAGAATGAATGAACTAGCAGCATGCAGGAGTACAAGTAGAAAACCCTAATTGGGTTGTACCCCATATGGGCTACCCCACTACAGCCTACACAACATGCATCATATAAGTTTGACAGAAGTAACGCATTTCCTCCTGGTACCAACAATATGGGCAAGTAACGTACTTACACTTAGTACCAACCATATGGGTAAGTAACGCACTTACTCTAGGTACCAACAATATGGGCAAGTAACATACTTAATCTTAGTACTAACCATATGGGTAAGTAACGCATTTATTCTTGGTACCAACAATATGGGTAAGTAACGCACTACTTTTAGCTCCATATGGGTAAGTAACGCACTTACTCTTAATACCAACCATATGGGTAAGTAACGCATTTTCTCTTGGTACCAACAGTATGGGCAAGTAGAGTACTACTCTGAGTACCAACCATATGGGTAAGTGACGCACTTTCTCTTGGTACAAACAATATGGGCAAGTAACGTACTTACTCTTAGTTACAACTATTCGGGTAAGTAACGCACTTACTTCTAGTACCAACCATAAGGGTAAGTAACACATTTCCTTCTGGTACCAATAATATGGGCAAGTAACGTACTTACTCTTAGTGCCATATGGGTAAGTAACGCACTTAGTCTTGGTACCAACAATATGGGCAAATAACATACTTAATCTTAGTACCAACCATATGGGTAAGTAACGCACTTATTCTTGGTACCAACAATATGGGTAAGTAACTCACTTATTCTTAGTACCAACCATATAGTTAAGGAACGCACTTACTCCTAGTACCAACCTATGGGTAAGTAACGCACTTACTGTTGGTACCAACAATATGGGTAAGTAACGCACTTACTCTTAGAACCAACCATATGGGTAAGTAACGTACTTACTCTTAGTACCAACCATATGGGTAAGTAACGAATTATTCTTTAGTACCAACCACATGGGTAAGTAACGTACAAACTCTTGGTACCAACAATATAGGTAAGTAACGCACTTACTCTTGGTACCAACAATATGGGAAAGTAACGCACTTACTCTTAGTTACAACCGTATGGGTAAGTATTACACTTATTCTTAATACCAATTATATGGGTAAGTAAGGCACTTACTCTTGGTACCAACAATATGGGTAAGTAACGCTCTTACTCTTAGTACCAACCATATGGGTAAGTAACACACTTACTCTTGGTACCAACAATATGGGTAAGTAACGCACTCACTCTTTGTTACAACCATATCGGTAAGTAACGCACATACTCTTAATACCAACCACATAGGTAAGTAACGCATTTTTTCTTGGTACAAACAATATGGGCAAGTAGAGTATTACTCTTAGTACAATATAGGTAAGTGACGCACTTACTCTTGGTACCAACAATATGGGCAAGTAACGTACATACTCTTAGTACCAACTATTCGGGTAAGTAACGCACTTTCTTCTAGTACCAACCATATGAGTAAGTAACACACTTACTCTTAATACAAACCATATAGGTAAGTAACGCACTTACTCTTGGTACCAACAATATGGGTAAGTAACGCATTTACTCCTAGTACCAACAATATGGGCAAGTAACGTACTTACTCTTAGTACCAACCATATGGGTAAGTAACGCACTTATTCTTGGTACCAACAACATGGGCAAGTAACGTACTTACTCTTGGTACCAACAATACGGGTAAGTAGCGCACTTATTCTTAGTACCAACCATATGGGCAAGTAACGCACTTACTTCTAGTACCAACCATATGGGTAAGTTGTTGGTGTAAGGGCCTAATAAACGCAGGCAACTAAGACTCAATCAAACTTAAAACCTCTCGTCGGGGTCACCTCCAAGGGTCCTTGGGTGCCTGGTACAAGACCAGCCCCTATCCTCGGGTCCGAGTTTGTAGAGAGAGGAGTCAAGAATGACTTCGCAAAAAATAACGAGACTACCTTGTACGTAGCGCAGCGTGTCGTGCAGATCGTCGATCGGATGAAGCAGAGAATTTGCTATATCGAAGCTCGCTCCAAGAGCTTTAAAATAAGCCAAGTTGCCTCACGAAAAGTTATGCCATAGCAGAGTTATGGCTCGGACAGCGTTGGTCTAGCGTCATAGTGCTAGCGTACTAGCGTTGACTCGGTAGCATTCCGCCGTTGCACCGCGTAGAAACGAAATTCCAGCAAGGAAGGAATTCGCTTGAATCAATTTGACTATATGCAGGTACAAACAGAGAAATAATAAATAGTTCTAGCTAGCAAGGACCTTGGGAATCAACCTGGGAACAACCAGGGATGATCCCAAATAATTCCAAGCAACAGAACCAACCTGGCTGGAAAAAACAGCAGGTGGTAGGTTGGTAAACAACCTTTGGTTCTGTTTTTCCTACCTGGGAAAACAACAACCAGGTTCAGGTCCTAAAAACAGAACCTGTTTTGTCTTTGCCCAACCAGCCAAATGCTGGTTCCGCTGGTTTCCCCTGGCCCTGTAGCATGCAGATACAGACAAACAACATCCAACCTTCACCTAATTGTACCCCTATAGTGCCTACCCTGCTACACTATAGTCAGCCAAGCAAAACAGTACAATTTCGAGTTGGATATAACTGAATCTGCGCATTCAAATGAACCGAACTGCAAAGCTTCCATCTTGGGTTCCTTTGCGAGCTCGTCCTTTCTGCTTGCACTGTTCATAGCGCGTACAATGTTGTGCCAAAACGCACATTGCGCGAGTACCTGCTAATGCTTCAAGCAAAAATTGCGAAAGCAAACAAACACACGAACATTCCATTCACACACAAGTGCATTCGCACACGCATACTCGTACAAACAGACGGCAGGATGTCGTGCAATGTGAAATTTGCACCCAACACACTCCCCCTCAGCCTGCTGGCTGCATCCTCATCATTCCATGCTAGTTTATGCTCATTCCACTCATGCGCACACAAAGCCAATGAGGCTCATCCGCAAGCCTCTTGGTGAGGAAGTCTCCTGCTCCTCGGCTTCAACCCCTTCATCCTCTGCAGCCTTCACAAGCTTGAACTCAGCTGGCAAAGGAGTTGCAACCTTGCGCTCATTCTCAATCCCATACTTCTCCCCCAGCTCCTTAATAAGCTTCTCCTGGTGCACTTCAACCACCTGTGATCTAGATCCCTCTCCACGTGCATCCCGAGGTAGTACTTTATGTTGAGTGATGCTACCATTCGCATTCACGTCTGTCTGCCTCCCATCATATGTTCGTGCGTTGCATGCGTGTTGTGAGTGTGTGCAAGAATTTGTGTTGTGTGCGGTTTGGTTTTTCTGAGTGTGTGTGTGAATGTTATTTGGCTTGAGCAGATATCTGAAGTGACTCCTCTGCTCAAGAGCTTTCCGAGGAACCAAGTATCGCTTCAATCGGAGCACGAACAAGAAAGTTACGAACGTTGGAGTTCGTATGCTTTTGATATTTGGTTGTGGTGACTATGGGAAGTTGTGGGGTTGACTCAATATGGGGTACAGACTTTTGGGGGTTGGGAAATTCGTCTTTTCTACTGTAGTTGCTGCCAAATGGTTGGGAGAAACCAAACCAGGTTGGCAAGTGTGGCCAAGTTGGGTTGAGGTGGATTGTGGAGGTTGGGATAGTGACAAAGGTCAAAGTTGGGTTGCCTATGGGGAAGGGAATTGTATGGCATGGGGTTTCCTTGGTTGGGGACTCTCTTGGGACCTTCCCTCTCGTCCTCCTCATCCCTTCCACCTGGTTTAGTGCTACTCTAACTTTCTTGTGTGAACTTGTGAGATCATTGTGATTGAGTTACGTTTTCTATGGCAGCATACCCCCTAGTGCGCCGAAGTTCATAACTCGAGTTATACTCCATATTCTGATACTATTCAAATTGGGAAAGATAGCCACGGTCAAGGGCTACAACATACTCGAGTTTGAAAGAATTCTAACAGTGGACCTTTCGTCGACGACGTTTCTTGTGACGACGACTTTTCTGTCCAGAATTGTAGTTGACGATTTTGAGATATTTCAGCCCCTAATCTTCATAGACTCCGTCCTTAATCTCTAACAAGTGGTATCAGAGCAGATTAAGGACCTTGTGGGGAGTCTACTGAAGTGTGAAGACCCTCCTAGACCCACCATGGCCTGTGGGCGTGCCTAAGTGGAGTTTTGGAGGTTGGATGTGACTTCCGCTAAGGGGAAACTCTGCCGAAATTTCGTTGGCGCTGACACTTGTGAAGATTGTGTGGATCTACATTGTGACCAGCAAAAGGGGGAGCTGAAACCTCTGATTGGGAGCAGAGGAGATGAATCAAGGGAGTGGAGATGCAGCTGAGAAGAGGAGTGAGCCGCCACCATCCAAGATTGAAGCTTTGGATGGCTCCAACTATGAGGAATGGAGCGGGCGGATGCGGAGCGCCTTCAAGCGCTACAAGCTGCTGAAAATTGCAATGGGAGAGGAGAAGATGCCGGGGGAAGGAGATGCCCGCGATCGGTGGATTGAGAAGAGCGCGGTGCTGTACGACCTCATCCTCCAATCGGTCAACAACGACATGTTCCAGCACATCAAGGATTTGGTGGAGTTGGATGATTCCGGACCGAAGGCATGGAAGCTACTACGCGACGTGATTCAGCCCAACACGCTGCCGATGGTGATTGTGTTGGAGAAGGAGTTGGCTGCCCTCTCCATGAAACCGGGAGATGATGTGAAACCGGTCCTTGACAAGATCAAGGACACCTATGCGAGGATGGCAGCGGCGGGCAGCGAAGTGTCGCAGATGCAACAGTGCACCAAGATTATCTCGGTGCTCGACAACTCGTGGGACAACCTCATCCCCACCCTCAACGTTCAGCAGGACAAATGGACGCCTGAGTGGCTACGGCAGCAGATTCTGCAGGAGGACTTCCGCAGACGCCACACGGGAGGTGGTGCTGCCAACAAAACTGCTGAGGGGTATGGAGCTGCAGGAGGCAGCAGAGGAAGAGGGGGAGGGAGAGGCCGAGGCCGTGGGAGAGGCTTTGGCAGAGGGAGAGGCCGAGGTGACTACAATGAGGGGCATGGGAGCTCTGGTGGCAGGTGGAGCACCCGAATGGAGGGTGCGTGCTGGTACTGCAAGAAGGCTGGACACCCGTGGTTCAAGTGTTTCAGCCAGCCTGAGGGATGGGCCCCTCCAGGCATGAAGCCGCCAAGTGGTGAACGTGCACGCGGTGGCGCTGTGCAAGGTTCAGGTGCACAAGGTGATGGTGCACAAGGTAAAGCCGACCCTGGGATGTTCCTCATGGTTGAGGATGTGCAAGGGAGTGGGGGTGATGTGGGTTCAGTTGGGAAGGTTGTGATGCACCCCCTCACTCACTGGGTGATCGATTCAGGTTGCACGAGTCATATGACCCCACGGGCAGATTTGCTTGATGAGGTAAAACCTCCTGGGAAGATCAAGTTTGTGGCTGCCGCTTCAGGTGCTTTGCTCCCTGTGATTGGTGTTGGGAATGCCAAGGTGATGGGAGCCAATGGAGAGCTTGTGGGGCTTGGGAATGTGCTGTTGGTTGAAGGTTTGTCCGCTAACCTTCTTTCTGTGCGCCGGCTGCAGAAGAGCAAGGCTGAAGTTACCTTCGGCCCAACCAGCTGCCGTGCAAAGCTTGGGAAGTTGCTGCTGTGGAACTTGGGGGAGAAGAGCAGCTGCATCAAGGACTTGTGGCAGCTGCCCATCATCCCTTGGAAGGGGAAACCACCAGCAACGGCAAAGGCAGCGGCAGCGGCTAAAGCAACTGCGGGAGGAGAGGAGACTGCACCAACTGCTGGGGCCCTGGATGCAGTCAAGAAGGTGCAGCAGCCACAACAGCCACATGGTGAGGTGCTTGCTGGTGTGGATGCGACAGCTGCATGGGCAAAGGCTTCATCTGGGAGTGGTGAGGCTGATTGGGAGACGTGGCATGAGAGGCTGTGCCATGTGAACATTCCTATGCTGCAGAAGTTGGTAAAGGATGGGTGCTTGAAGGGGCTGGAGGTGAAGGGGGGAGCAAAGGAGATTGGGAGCTGCCCTACCTGCCTTGAGACCAAATTCACGAAGTTTCCCTTCAGAAGCAGCACAGGACCAGCCAAGGCACCACTTTCACTAGTGCACATGGATGTGGTGGGCCCCACGAGGGCCCTTTCTCTCTCGGGCAGCCGCTACTTCTTGACGATTGTGGACGACCACACGCGTGCGGTGTGGGTGTACCCTCTCAAGACTAAGGGGGAGGTGGCAGCGGCTGTTCTTAAGGAGTGGATGCCGAGAGCAAAAGGGAAAGCGGACACAAGGTGAAGGTGATCCGCACTGACAACGGAGGAGAGTTCATCGGCGCTGATTTTGAGAAGGAGCTGAAGCAGAAGGGGATCCAGCATCAGCTCACAGTGCCTTACAACCCTCAGCAGAATGGCGTGGCTGAGCGGTTCAACCGGACCCTGCAGGAAGGTGCTCGCACTCTCCTTGGGCGTGCAGGGCTGCCGGATCCGTTTTGGGTGACAGCACTGCGGCAGGTCGTTGTTGTGAAGAACAGGGTGCTGGCGACTGTGGGGACAAGCAGTGGGTCCCCTACACCAAGTGGTATGGGATTGCACCAGCTGTGAACATGCTGAGAGCCTTTGGGTGCATGGTGGTGTTTCATGTGCCTAAGGAGAAGAGGGGAAAACTGGAAGCTTCTGGGAGATGGGGTGTGCACTTGGGGCTTGCTAAGGATCACAAGGGCTGGCTGATTTGGGACTTGACCAGCCAGCAGCTGACTGTGTCAAGGGATGTGAAGTTCCTTGAGTCCTTGTACTACAAGGAGTGGAAGCAGCAGCAGCAGCAGAAGCTTCCAACGACACCGCTAATTGTCGAGGCCGATGAGGTGCAGCGGCCTTCAAGGCAAGTGGAGGTTTCTGTCTCTGAGAATGAGATCTCTGGGGTGACAGAGGATGGGGGAGAACCTGAGGTGGAGGAGCAGCAGCAGCAGCAACAGCAGCAGCAGCCGCAGCAGCAGGAGGAGCAAGGTGCTCCACAAGGTGCCGGACGTACGGCTGACCGTCCTAGGAGGGATGTGCGCCCTCCTAACAGGCTGACCTATGCAAGCCGTGGCAAGCCAAAGGTGGTAAGGGCTGGGAGTGTGGCTGAGCAGTGTGATGAGGATGAGATAGCACACTGCTACTGGGCAGCCGTCCCTGAGCCCAAGACGCTAGCTGAGGCATTGAGCGGGCCCGATGCTGAAAAGTGGAAGCAGAGTGTGAAGGAGGAGTATGATTCTCTGCTAGAGAATGAGACGTGGGAGCTGTGTGAGCTGCCACCTGGGAAGAAGGCCATTTCTTCCAAGCTGATTTTCAGGCACAAGTACGGACCTGATGGGGCGCTGACCCGCTACAAGTCAAGGCTTGTGGCTAAGGGGTTTCAGCAGACAAAGGGAAAGGACTTCAACGAGCTCTATGCTCCTGTGGGGAAAGGCACAACACTTCGGGTGTCATTGGCAATGGCAGCAAACCGTGGATGGCGGGTGAAGCAGATGGACATCACCACCGCCTTCCTCAATGGGATCATTCTGGAGGAGCTGTACATGTTACAGCCTGAGGGTTTGGATGATGGGAGCGGCAGGGTGTGCAGGCTGAAGAAGGCCATCTATGGCCTGAAGCAGGCTCCTCGTGCATGGTACCACAAGTTAGAGGAGACTCTGCTGGCTGGGGGTTTCAAGAAGAGTGAGTGTGATCACAGCTTGTTCCTGCTGCAGGAGAAGGAGCAGTTTCTCATGCTCCTGGTGTATGTGGATGACATCCTGCTCTTCTCTGAGTCGTCTGCAATGATTGAGCATGTGGAGGAGATGCTGGAGATGCAGTTTAAGTGCTCCAAGATGGGAGATGTGAAGTACTATTTGGGCATGCATGTGGAGAGGGACCTTGACAAGGGAGTGTTGAGGTTGCACCAGAGAAAGTATTGTGAGGGGCTGGCTGAGAAGTATGGGCTGCAAGATGGAGGAAAGCCAGCCACCCCACTGCCTTCGGGGTTCACTGTGGAGCCCTGTGCTGAAGAGGAGGTGGTGGGTGAGAGTGACAGGAAGCTGTTTCATTCCATGGTGGGGGCACTCAATTATGCGGCTAACCACACGCGGCCTGACATTGCCTTTGCTACATCCAGGCTTGCAAGTGTGGTTTCACGCCCCAGTCATGAGCAGCTGGAAGCGGCCAAGAGGTTGGTCCGCTATGTGAGCGCTACGGCATTAGTGGGCTTGGAGTACAGTGCTGTGCGACAGAGGCTGCAGAGGGGTGCAGCTGATTTGGGCAAGGGGGAGATGCTCCTGACCTGCTACACCGACGCTAGCTTCAACTCTGTGAAGGCGGATGGCACCAGCATTGGAGGCTATGTGTGCCTGTTTGGAGGTGGTGCAGTGAGCTGGCGCAGCAAGAAGCAGAACGAGGTGGGGCAGTCCTCGTGTGAGACAGAGTACATGGCTCTGCATCATGGGGCAAAGGAGGTGGTGTGGCTGAGGCGTTTGTTGGAGGAGATCGGAGTGTGCCAAAAGGAGCCAACTGTGATTTTCTGTGACAACGAGTCGGCTGTGAAGCTTGCTAAGAATGCTTGCCTTCATGGGCTGACGAAGCACATCAGGCCTAAGTGGCATTGGGTGAGGAGGCTCCTGGACAAGGAGGTGCGGCTGGAGATTGTGAAGACCCATCAGCAGGCGGCTGACATTCTCACCAAGCGCTTGGCTGAATCTGAGCATTGGAAGGGCATGAAGCTTGCTGGGATGAGTGTGCATTGAGGATGCATGCTTGAGCTATGGCATGTGGGATGATGGTTGGCAGCCAGAGGGGGAGTTTGTTGAGTGATGCTACCATTCGCATTCACGTCTGTCTGCCTCCCATCATATGTTCGTGCGTTGCATGCGTGTTGTGAGTGTGTGCAAGAATTTGTGTTGTGTGCGGTTTGGTTTTTCTGAGTGTGTGTGTGAATGTTATTTGGCTTGAGCAGATATCTGAAGTGACTCCTCTGCTCAAGAGCTTTCCGAGGAACCAAGTATCGCTTCAATCGGAGCACGAACAAGAAAGTTACGAACGTTGGAGTTCGTATGCTTTTGATATTTGGTTGTGGTGACTATGGGAAGTTGTGGGGTTGACTCAATATGGGGTACAGACTTTTGGGGGTTGGGAAATTCGTCTTTTCTACTGTAGTTGCTGCCAAATGGTTGGGAGAAACCAAACCAGGTTGGCAAGTGTGGCCAAGTTGGGTTGAGGTGGATTGTGGAGGTTGGGATAGTGACAAAGGTCAAAGTTGGGTTGCCTATGGGGAAGGGAATTGTATGGCATGGGGTTTCCTTGGTTGGGGACTCTCTTGGGACCTTCCCTCTCGTCCTCCTCATCCCTTCCACCTGGTTTAGTGCTACTCTAACTTTCTTGTGTGAACTTGTGAGATCATTGTGATTGAGTTACGTTTTCTATGGCAGCATACCCCCTAGTGCGCCGAAGTTCATAACTCGAGTTATACTCCATATTCTGATACTATTCAAATTGGGAAAGATAGCCACGGTCAAGGGCTACAACATACTCGAGTTTGAAAGAATTCTAACAGTGGACCTTTCGTCGACGACGTTTCTTGTGACGACGACTTTTCTGTCCAGAATTGTAGTTGACGATTTTGAGATATTTCAGCCCCTAATCTTCATAGACTCCGTCCTTAATCTCTAACAAGTGGTATCAGAGCAGATTAAGGACCTTGTGGGGAGTCTACTGAAGTGTGAAGACCCTCCTAGACCCACCATGGCCTGTGGGCGTGCCTAAGTGGAGTTTTGGAGGTTGGATGTGACTTCCGCTAAGGGGAAACTCTGCCGAAATTTCGTTGGCGCTGACACTTGTGAAGATTGTGTGGATCTACATTGTGACCAGCAAAAGGGGGAGCTGAAACCTCTGATTGGGAGCAGAGGAGATGAATCAAGGGAGTGGAGATGCAGCTGAGAAGAGGAGTGAGCCGCCACCATCCAAGATTGAAGCTTTGGATGGCTCCAACTATGAGGAATGGAGCGGGCGGATGCGGAGCGCCTTCAAGCGCTACAAGCTGCTGAAAATTGCAATGGGAGAGGAGAAGATGCCGGGGGAAGGAGATGCCCGCGATCGGTGGATTGAGAAGAGCGCGGTGCTGTACGACCTCATCCTCCAATCGGTCAACAACGACATGTTCCAGCACATCAAGGATTTGGTGGAGTTGGATGATTCCGGACCGAAGGCATGGAAGCTACTACGCGACGTGATTCAGCCCAACACGCTGCCGATGGTGATTGTGTTGGAGAAGGAGTTGGCTGCCCTCTCCATGAAACCGGGAGATGATGTGAAACCGGTCCTTGACAAGATCAAGGACACCTATGCGAGGATGGCAGCGGCGGGCAGCGAAGTGTCGCAGATGCAACAGTGCACCAAGATTATCTCGGTGCTCGACAACTCGTGGGACAACCTCATCCCCACCCTCAACGTTCAGCAGGACAAATGGACGCCTGAGTGGCTACGGCAGCAGATTCTGCAGGAGGACTTCCGCAGACGCCACACGGGAGGTGGTGCTGCCAACAAAACTGCTGAGGGGTATGGAGCTGCAGGAGGCAGCAGAGGAAGAGGGGGAGGGAGAGGCCGAGGCCGTGGGAGAGGCTTTGGCAGAGGGAGAGGCCGAGGTGACTACAATGAGGGGCATGGGAGCTCTGGTGGCAGGTGGAGCACCCGAATGGAGGGTGCGTGCTGGTACTGCAAGAAGGCTGGACACCCGTGGTTCAAGTGTTTCAGCCAGCCTGAGGGATGGGCCCCTCCAGGCATGAAGCCGCCAAGTGGTGAACGTGCACGCGGTGGCGCTGTGCAAGGTTCAGGTGCACAAGGTGATGGTGCACAAGGTAAAGCCGACCCTGGGATGTTCCTCATGGTTGAGGATGTGCAAGGGAGTGGGGGTGATGTGGGTTCAGTTGGGAAGGTTGTGATGCACCCCCTCACTCACTGGGTGATCGATTCAGGTTGCACGAGTCATATGACCCCACGGGCAGATTTGCTTGATGAGGTAAAACCTCCTGGGAAGATCAAGTTTGTGGCTGCCGCTTCAGGTGCTTTGCTCCCTGTGATTGGTGTTGGGAATGCCAAGGTGATGGGAGCCAATGGAGAGCTTGTGGGGCTTGGGAATGTGCTGTTGGTTGAAGGTTTGTCCGCTAACCTTCTTTCTGTGCGCCGGCTGCAGAAGAGCAAGGCTGAAGTTACCTTCGGCCCAACCAGCTGCCGTGCAAAGCTTGGGAAGTTGCTGCTGTGGAACTTGGGGGAGAAGAGCAGCTGCATCAAGGACTTGTGGCAGCTGCCCATCATCCCTTGGAAGGGGAAACCACCAGCAACGGCAAAGGCAACGGCAGCGGCTAAAGCAACTGCGGGAGGAGAGGAGACTGCACCAACTGCTGGGGCCCTGGATGCAGTCAAGAAGGTGCAGCAGCCACAACAGCCACATGGTGAGGTGCTTGCTGGTGTGGATGCGACAGCTGCATGGGCAAAGGCTTCATCTGGGAGTGGTGAGGCTGATTGGGAGACGTGGCATGAGAGGCTGTGCCATGTGAACATTCCTATGCTGCAGAAGTTGGTAAAGGATGGGTGCTTGAAGGGGCTGGAGGTGAAGGGGGGAGCAAAGGAGATTGGGAGCTGCCCTACCTGCCTTGAGACCAAATTCACGAAGTTTCCCTTCAGAAGCAGCACAGGACCAGCCAAGGCACCACTTTCACTAGTGCACATGGATGTGGTGGGCCCCACGAGGGCCCTTTCTCTCTCGGGCAGCCGCTACTTCTTGACGATTGTGGACGACCACACGCGTGCGGTGTGGGTGTACCCTCTCAAGACTAAGGGGGAGGTGGCAGCGGCTGTTCTTAAGGAGTGGATGCCGAGAGCAAAAGGGAAAGCGGACACAAGGTGAAGGTGATCCGCACTGACAACGGAGGAGAGTTCATCGGCGCTGATTTTGAGAAGGAGCTGAAGCAGAAGGGGATCCAGCATCAGCTCACAGTGCCTTACAACCCTCAGCAGAATGGCGTGGCTGAGCGGTTCAACCGGACCCTGCAGGAAGGTGCTCGCACTCTCCTTGGGCGTGCAGGGCTGCCGGATCCGTTTTGGGTGACAGCACTGCGGCAGGTCGTTGTTGTGAAGAACAGGGTGCTGGCGACTGTGGGGACAAGCAGTGGGTCCCCTACACCAAGTGGTATGGGATTGCACCAGCTGTGAACATGCTGAGAGCCTTTGGGTGCATGGTGGTGTTTCATGTGCCTAAGGAGAAGAGGGGAAAACTGGAAGCTTCTGGGAGATGGGGTGTGCACTTGGGGCTTGCTAAGGATCACAAGGGCTGGCTGATTTGGGACTTGACCAGCCAGCAGCTGACTGTGTCAAGGGATGTGAAGTTCCTTGAGTCCTTGTACTACAAGGAGTGGAAGCAGCAGCAGCAGCAGAAGCTTCCAACGACACCGCTAATTGTCGAGGCCGATGAGGTGCAGCGGCCTTCAAGGCAAGTGGAGGTTTCTGTCTCTGAGAATGAGATCTCTGGGGTGACAGAGGATGGGGGAGAACCTGAGGTGGAGGAGCAGCAGCAGCAGCAACAGCAGCAGCAGCCGCAGCAGCAGGAGGAGCAAGGTGCTCCACAAGGTGCCGGACGTACGGCTGACCGTCCTAGGAGGGATGTGCGCCCTCCTAACAGGCTGACCTATGCAAGCCGTGGCAAGCCAAAGGTGGTAAGGGCTGGGAGTGTGGCTGAGCAGTGTGATGAGGATGAGATAGCACACTGCTACTGGGCAGCCGTCCCTGAGCCCAAGACGCTAGCTGAGGCATTGAGCGGGCCCGATGCTGAAAAGTGGAAGCAGAGTGTGAAGGAGGAGTATGATTCTCTGCTAGAGAATGAGACGTGGGAGCTGTGTGAGCTGCCACCTGGGAAGAAGGCCATTTCTTCCAAGCTGATTTTCAGGCACAAGTACGGACCTGATGGGGCGCTGACCCGCTACAAGTCAAGGCTTGTGGCTAAGGGGTTTCAGCAGACAAAGGGAAAGGACTTCAACGAGCTCTATGCTCCTGTGGGGAAAGGCACAACACTTCGGGTGTCATTGGCAATGGCAGCAAACCGTGGATGGCGGGTGAAGCAGATGGACATCACCACCGCCTTCCTCAATGGGATCATTCTGGAGGAGCTGTACATGTTACAGCCTGAGGGTTTGGATGATGGGAGCGGCAGGGTGTGCAGGCTGAAGAAGGCCATCTATGGCCTGAAGCAGGCTCCTCGTGCATGGTACCACAAGTTAGAGGAGACTCTGCTGGCTGGGGGTTTCAAGAAGAGTGAGTGTGATCACAGCTTGTTCCTGCTGCAGGAGAAGGAGCAGTTTCTCATGCTCCTGGTGTATGTGGATGACATCCTGCTCTTCTCTGAGTCGTCTGCAATGATTGAGCATGTGGAGGAGATGCTGGAGATGCAGTTTAAGTGCTCCAAGATGGGAGATGTGAAGTACTATTTGGGCATGCATGTGGAGAGGGACCTTGACAAGGGAGTGTTGAGGTTGCACCAGAGAAAGTATTGTGAGGGGCTGGCTGAGAAGTATGGGCTGCAAGATGGAGGAAAGCCAGCCACCCCACTGCCTTCGGGGTTCACTGTGGAGCCCTGTGCTGAAGAGGAGGTGGTGGGTGAGAGTGACAGGAAGCTGTTTCATTCCATGGTGGGGGCACTCAATTATGCGGCTAACCACACGCGGCCTGACATTGCCTTTGCTACATCCAGGCTTGCAAGTGTGGTTTCACGCCCCAGTCATGAGCAGCTGGAAGCGGCCAAGAGGTTGGTCCGCTATGTGAGCGCTACGGCATTAGTGGGCTTGGAGTACAGTGCTGTGCGACAGAGGCTGCAGAGGGGTGCAGCTGATTTGGGCAAGGGGGAGATGCTCCTGACCTGCTACACCGACGCTAGCTTCAACTCTGTGAAGGCGGATGGCACCAGCATTGGAGGCTATGTGTGCCTGTTTGGAGGTGGTGCAGTGAGCTGGCGCAGCAAGAAGCAGAACGAGGTGGGGCAGTCCTCGTGTGAGACAGAGTACATGGCTCTGCATCATGGGGCAAAGGAGGTGGTGTGGCTGAGGCGTTTGTTGGAGGAGATCGGAGTGTGCCAAAAGGAGCCAACTGTGATTTTCTGTGACAACGAGTCGGCTGTGAAGCTTGCTAAGAATGCTTGCCTTCATGGGCTGACGAAGCACATCAGGCCTAAGTGGCATTGGGTGAGGAGGCTCCTGGACAAGGAGGTGCGGCTGGAGATTGTGAAGACCCATCAGCAGGCGGCTGACATTCTCACCAAGCGCTTGGCTGAATCTGAGCATTGGAAGGGCATGAAGCTTGCTGGGATGAGTGTGCATTGAGGATGCATGCTTGAGCTATGGCATGTGGGATGATGGTTGGCAGCCAGAGGGGGAGTTTGTTGAGTGATGCTACCATTCGCATTCACGTCTGTCTGCCTCCCATCATATGTTCGTGCGTTGCATGCGTGTTGTGAGTGTGTGCAAGAATTTGTGTTGTGTGCGGTTTGGTTTTTCTGAGTGTGTGTGTGAATGTTATTTGGCTTGAGCAGATATCTGAAGTGACTCCTCTGCTCAAGAGCTTTCCGAGGAACCAAGTATCGCTTCAATCGGAGCACGAACAAGAAAGTTACGAACGTTGGAGTTCGTATGCTTTTGATATTTGGTTGTGGTGACTATGGGAAGTTGTGGGGTTGACTCAATATGGGGTACAGACTTTTGGGGGTTGGGAAATTCGTCTTTTCTACTGTAGTTGCTGCCAAATGGTTGGGAGAAACCAAACCAGGTTGGCAAGTGTGGCCAAGTTGGGTTGAGGTGGATTGTGGAGGTTGGGATAGTGACAAAGGTCAAAGTTGGGTTGCCTATGGGGAAGGGAATTGTATGGCATGGGGTTTCCTTGGTTGGGGACTCTCTTGGGACCTTCCCTCTCGTCCTCCTCATCCCTTCCACCTGGTTTAGTGCTACTCTAACTTTCTTGTGTGAACTTGTGAGATCATTGTGATTGAGTTACGTTTTCTATGGCAGCATACCCCCTAGTGCGCCGAAGTTCATAACTCGAGTTATACTCCATATTCTGATACTATTCAAATTGGGAAAGATAGCCACGGTCAAGGGCTACAACATACTCGAGTTTGAAAGAATTCTAACAGTGGACCTTTCGTCGACGACGTTTCTTGTGACGACGACTTTTCTGTCCAGAATTGTAGTTGACGATTTTGAGATATTTCAGCCCCTAATCTTCATAGACTCCGTCCTTAATCTCTAACACTTTACCTCCCCAAGAGTCTTGCACTTGAAGTTCTCCATCAGCTGCTGCTCACGTTCTGGATCTCCTTCATGCTGCTGCCGAGGAGAAGAATGTCGTCCACATAGGCCAGAAACATCACCAGCTTCTCTCCCTCGCCCTTGAGAAAAAGGCTCTCTTCACAGCTGCTGGTCCTGAATCCCATCCCCTCTAAAGCAGCTGCCAACCTCTGATACCAGCAGCGATGCGCTTGCTTCAAGCCGTAGATTGACTTGTTGAGCTTGCACACCCTGCCCGTACCATCCTCATACCCAGGCGGCTGTGTCATTTACACCTCCTCCTCTGGAATTCCATTGAGGAATGCCGTTGATATATCCATATGAATGATGTATTCCCACTAACGGCTGCATCTGCCAACAAGACATGGAGGGTAGGGGGTTTAGCAGTGGGGGCAAATATCTCATTAAAGTCCTGCTTCTCCTTCTGCATAAACCCCTTAGCCACCAGCCTACTCTTGTAGATGGTGACCTTCCCCTTGTCATCGGTCTTGATCCTCAACACCCACTTGCATTGTACCGCTTTCTTCCCCTCAGGCAGCACCACCAGTTCCCAAGTCCCATTCTCTTGCAGGCTCTGGTACTCAGCATCCATAGAAGCTAACCACTTGTCCCTATCTGGTCCAGCTAATGCCTCCTCCATGCTAGCTGGTTCCTCTGGTGCAGGGGCAAAAAAACAGTACGCAGGCTCGTCCTCCTCATCCGGGTCATAGCCTTGAGGCAAAATCATCAACGCCTCTTCGTTCCCCAGCTGCTGCTATGCTACAACAGCTCCTGCAGTCAGCTTCATAGTAGCCATACGGGTACGTCATGGCCTAGAGATGGGTGTCTCCCACCCCTTCATAACGACACCCTTCGGCTTCCTCCTTTGTGCTAGTGTAGGAGCCTTAGCTATGCCCTGCTGCTGCTCACCCTCAGGTCCAGCAGCTCCACTAGTGCTACCGCTAGTCTCCAAACCATCTCCTCCACTAGCAGGTGCCTGCTGTACCTTCTCTCCATCACCACCCTCTGCAGCTGCCTCCTCTCCCTCCTCCCACACACTAGGAGTTAGGTCCAGCTGCATGGTGATCTGCTCCATCTCCAGTGAGACCTTGGCCTCCGGCTGATTCTTCCATCACCCATACATCAGGTCCTCAACAAACTTCACATCCCTGCTGTCAAACAACACACCCTTGCGTGGTTCCAACAGCAGCCATCCCTTGCTCTCAGCAGCCAGCCCCAAATCCACACACCAGATTGCACTCGCCCTTAACTTACTTCGGTACTTCTTGGGGACGTGGGCGACTGCCATGCAACCAAACACCCTCAGCATGTCCACCGGCGGCTTCCTCCCAAGCCACCTTTCCAACGGCACCCAGGAATCATCCCCAACCTTGGTGAGCACCCTGTTCCTGCAGAGATAACTACTACAACGGGAGCTAGACTACGGGCTAGGCACGGGTGCTCGTGTGATCTCTGCGTTCGTTGGTCCTTAGTCGTTTTCCTAGTGCACACACTGCTTGCTAGTTCACGGGGTAGATTGGCAAGAGTTTCACTAGAGAAAGTTGACAACAATGGTACAAAGTTGGCATGGCAAGACTACATCAGAGCTAGCATTCAGGTCGGTCGACTGCCAGCACAGCATGGTCGACCGCGTTCCAGCACGACTTGGTCGACCGCGCTCCAGCAGTGCAAAGTTGACAGCGTGCCAGCGCTGCAGGTCGACGGCGTGCCAGCGTAGCTCCCGCAGTACAGCATTGCACCAGCTTCGCAGGTGCTCGCAGATGATTGGTGTGCTGAGCCTTGTCACTTGCACAACGCACACACCAAATCAACCTGGCACTGACGACTGCATCTAATCAGCCACGTCGACCTCGGGATACCACCACCGAGGTCGGACTCGCCAACTTTGCCTGGGCGACCGTCGCACTCCTCCGCAGAACCTCGTCACCCAGGTAACCTGGTCGACCGGGCAACCGCGTCGACCAGCTGCTCCTGTATGTGTCCGTCGACCTCCCAAGTCGACGACCACCCCAAGTCGACCTCACCAGGTCGACCACGCCCCTGGTCGACCAGCTCCAGGTCGACGTCACTCCTGGTCGACCAGCTACACGTCGACCAGCACTCGTGGTCGACCAGCTCCATGTCGACCAGCGCAGTTGTCAGCCGACCACCCAATTCGGCTACCCGAAGTCGGCGTCACCAAGTTGACGCCCTGCTACTCGCCGCCCAGCTGCTCGGCGTCCTGAATCGAGGTCGACGTCGGCCCCTCCTTCGTCGACCACCCTGTTAGGTCGACCACCAGGTCGACATCACGCCTGGTCGACCAACCACCAAGTCGACCAGTAGGCCTGGTCGACCAACTACCAGGTCGACCAGCAATCCTATCAGCCGACCACCCAAGTCGGCTGCCCCAAGTTGGCGTCACCAAGTCGACGCCCTCCGCAGGTCGACTTCCCAGGTCGACCTCCCTGTAGTCGGCGCCACCCTGAAGTCGGCGCCCGTGCAGTGGCTCTCGTGCAGGTCGACCTCCTCGTCAACCAGCTCGCCCACTGCTGCAGGTCGGCTGCTCCCCTCACACCCGACCACGAAGTCGGCTCCGCCCAAGCGAGGACGGGGCCAACACACAACTCCCGTTGACACTCCCCTGCCGCGTTCATGCTTGGGCCCCCAGCCCACACGACAGAACTCCTCGGAGAATAGCTCGTCGACGTGCACCCACCATACAGCACGTCGTCCACCGCACCAGCCATGCAGGACGGCATGGCACCTACTGCTGCACGTTGTCATCTTTGTCGCCCACGTCAGCCAAGCGCACCTGGCCGATGGCGAGGGAGCACCGGTTGAAGGCCGGATAGTGCAACGCCTACGTCAGGAAGTCGGCCGGCTGCTCGGTGGTCAGGATGTACCTCAGCGAGAACTTCCCGCGCCTCACCATGTGCTGCAGCCAGGCCTGTCGCCGCTCCATGTGCTTGAGGTTTCCCGTCAACCCCATGCCCTCGGCGACCGTGATTGCCGACTTGTTGTCCACCCGGAGGACGGTCGGCTTCCGGGCATCCAGCTGCCGGAACTCTACAAGGAGGAAGCGAAGACGTCGTCCCTCCTTGCCGGCTTCGGTGGCCGCCACGTACTCCGACTCGGTCGACGACAACGTCGCGCACTTGATGCGCTGGCTCGACCAGGAGACTGCGGCCCCTGCGTAGACGAACACGTAGCCGCTCGTCACGTCGGCCACCGGCGATGCCCTTGGTCGGCGCCGAGGGCGACGTCCCACTACTCCCCTCATCGTACCCCGTGGTAAAGGCAGCGGGGACGAAGAAGTCGGGCGGTCTCCGAAGTCGGCCTGACTTCCGGGGTTCAGGCCGAACGTCCACCACGTCACTCTTGGTGGACTCCTCGGCGTCCCCTCCTTTGTCACTGTCTTCACTGCCCTCGTCGTCCTGCTGCACCTCGGTCGACTTCCTAGCCAGCCTCTCCCCTGTGGTGGGCTCCTCTGCTGACTGCCTGGTTGCCGACTGCTCCGTGGTCGGCTTCACTGCTGCCTGCTCCCCTGTCGGCTGCTTCTCCTCGACTTGCTCCTCCCCTATCAAGTCGACTTGCCGCTCGTCACGTCGGCCACCGGCGATGCCCTTGGTCGGCGCCGAGGGCGACGTCCCACTACTCCCCTCATCGCCGGAGGCCGACACAGAGGTCAGCCCACGCAGGTCGGCCAGGAGGGGAGGGGCAGGGGTCGTAGAGGGAGGGGAAGGAGGGTGGACGTCCACGACGTCCTTCGCAGCAAGCTCACCAACATCGGCGAGCAGAGGCAGCGTCGCCGTCGAGGTGTCGGTCGGCGGGGTGGTCGGTGTCCGTCCTAATACCGGCCCATGCTCCGACTTCCACACCTCCAGCGACATATCCTCGTAGAACACCACGTCCGACGTGGTGACCACCCGGTTGTCGGCGATGTCGAGGAGCTCCCAGCCATTGCTCTGTTACGATAAGAATGAATTGATAGAAAATGTGAAGTACAACCCTAGATATAGCAAACCCTAATCATGCAAGTAAGTAGAAATGTAACACCTAGACTAACCTAAACAACACATATAAAATATATGTTGACACACCCCCATAGTCAAGGTGACGGAAGTCCTGTAGAAACAACAAGAGCAAGCAACGGTCACAAGACCAGTCTACAAGAACAAGACAAATCTCAGGGTGGAGCTCAAAGTCACCACACACTCCGAGAGCAAGCAAGGGGCCACAAGGCCAGTCCACATGCAGGTATATAGCAAATATAAAGAGATGCAAGAGTACAAGACATGCAGGACAAGGCATCTCTAAGCAAGCAAGTGAGGACGGGCAGGCACAAGGCCAAGCTGGGTGCAGAAACGCTGGTGGTCACAAGGCGGCAACGCCTTGGTGAAGATATCTGCCGTGTTGGCCTCAGAGACCACACGTCGAACGAGTGCCTGTCCACGCTGCTGCAACTCACGCAGAAGGAAGTAACGAAGCTGGATGTGCTTCGCCTTCCCAACCAGTCGGGGCTTCTCACACAACAGGACAGCAGACCTGTTGTCGGCGAACAAGACTGGGGGAGAGCGAGGCCGCTCACCAAGGTCGGTGAGAAGGAAAGACAGCCAGCGAAGCTCCTGAGCGGCCATGGCCGCAGCGTACACCTCTGCCTCACAGCTGGAACCGGCGACGGACGACGCCCGAGTCGACCGCCACGAAACAGCACCTGCCCCGAGGCTAAAGGAGTACCCCTGTGTAGACCGACGCGTCTCCGCGTCGTCGGCCCACGACGAGTCCGAGTAACCTGTGAGTGTAACTGGCTGCTTCCCTCCAAGGACAAGTCCCATGCCTGATGTACTCGCCACATACTTCGCCACCCTCTTAGCAGCGTACCAGTGGGAAGGTCGGTGTCTCCCAGGCGCAACAAAGCGCGCAAGGACGCTAAGAGGGTAAGCTAGGTCTGGGCGAGTACAGGTCATCAGGTACATGAGACAACCCACCAGCTCAGGATATGGACCACTGGACTCAAATGACTCGTCCGAAGGTGGAGTCGTGAGCCCATGATCCACACCAAGAGGGGTGAGCTGTACCTTGGAGAACGGGAAGCGAAACCGCGTGAGGATCTGCTCGACCATATGCGACTGAGTCAGCGTAATGGTGCGAGCTGCCCTGTCCCTGGTGATCTGCAGGCCAAGCTAGTGCTGCAGCTCACCAAGGTCAGTGCAAGTGTGTCTCCTCTGCAGTTCCTCCTTCACGGAGGCCAGCGCGCGTCGGTCGGGAGTGGCGAACACTAGGTCGTTGACGTAGACCAGGACAAAGAACGGGGTCGAGCCACGGCGAACGAACAGTGACGGGTCAGCAGACGACGGAAAGAAGTCAAGAGCTGCAAGGGTCGAGCGAAGTGTGTCGTGCCACTCACGTGGGGCCTGACGCAGGCCGTAGACTGGTCGACGCAGCTGCCACTGGGTCCCAGGTGGGAAAGAGCCAGTGAAGCCAGGCGGGCGACGCAGCCAGATCTGCTCGTGCAGGCTCCCCTGAAGGAACGCGGTGGAAAAGTCCAAGGAGTGCAACTCGTAGTCGCGCTGGGCTGCAATATGCAGCAACACCCGAAGAGTACTCATCTTCGGGGTGGGAGCGAAGGTCTGGAAGAAGTCCACCCCCTCTCGCTGACTGAAGCCTCTCGCAACATAGCGCGCCTTGAACACAGGTGGTGATCCAGGCGGCCGCTTCACCTTGTAGAGCCATCGGCCACTGACGACATTCGTCTCAGGTGGTGGGACTACGTCGACGTAAGTGCCTGTGAACCTATAAGATGCCATCTCTGCCTCCTCAGCTGCTATCCAGTACGAAGCCCAGGGTCCCGAGACCGCCTCGGCGTGAGTGCGAGGGATCGGGATGTCAAGGGCGTCTGGATCCCCCTCAGGGGCAAGCAGCATGGCGCAGAGATGAGGAACAGCGGCCGCAAGGAAACCAAGCTCGAACTGCCTGTCCTCTACGACCTCCAGGGGAAAGACAGGAGCACCCCCAGAGGACGGAGAACGTGCAGGGCCACTCACCAAGTGAGCGGCGTAGTCAAGGCGGTGGGAAGAGGCAAAGCCAGAGACAGTGGTAACGAGTGCTGAGACAGACGACAGAGGTGCAGTCGGGTGAGTGACCAACGCGGACAAAACACGGGAGACGACAGGACGGGAGGCACGGAGGTAGTCGGACAACGGGTCGTGAAGCACAGTGAGGGACGACTCAGGGGGCTGTGGAAGGACAGGAGGAGGTGGAACACGAGAGCGGAGAACAAGGTGAAACGGACCGTCTGCACGGTAACGGGACCGACGGGGCTGTGGAGACACAGCACGACTGAGGGGAGGACGACGAGTCCACTGGGAGGAGGAAAGGGACTCAACTGGTGGAACAGAAGGGGACGGTAGGGGACCACGAACAAAGCGTGCAGGTGCTGGGTCGGGGAGGTCGCGTAGTCGCAGTCGCTGCTGCTCCGCCTCCTCTGGCGTCTGCTGCGACGGTACCGGCCCCTGCTGCTGCTCCTGTGGCTCCGCCTCTGCCCTCTCCTGCTGCGGCTGCAGCTGTACCCGCTGCTGCGACCGGGACTCCTGCGCTACCCTCTCCTGCTGCTGCCGTGACTCCTCCTCTACTCTCTCCTGCTGCGTCTGTAACTGCACCTGCTGCTGCGGGTGGGACTCCTGCTCTACCCTCTCCTGGTGCGGCCGTGACTGCTCCTCTACTCTCTCCTGCTGTGTCTGTAACTGCACCTGCTGCTGCGGGCGGGACTCCTGCTCTACCCTCTCCTGGTGCGGCCGTGACTCCTCCTCTACCCTCTCCTGCTGCGGCTGCAGCTGCACCCGCTGCTGCGACCGGGACTCCTGCGCTACCCTCTCGTGCTGCTGCTGTGACTCCTCCTCTACTCTCTCCTGCTGCTGCTGCTGCTGCTGCTGCTGCTGCTGCTGCTGCTGCTGTGCCCTCTCAAATCGCTCATGCTCCTCCCTCTCCAACCGGAGGAGACGCTGCTCACGGGTCAGGAAACGTACAGTGCGCGGTGTAGGCGCCACAGTGCCAGTGCCTCCAGCTCCAGCACCCCCAGAACCAGCACCTCCACCACCGACACCCCCGGGGCCTCCAGTACCTCCCGCAGGAACACCCCCAGGCTCCGCAGCAACCGACCGCAGAGAAGAAGGAGGAGGAAACTGCGGGACGGACGGGAAGCCAGGGGGTGAGGCAGGGCGAGGCCGCCGAGTCGAGGCTGCCGTGTCCTCCACAGGAGTGACCTCCACGCCCACAACCCCTGCACCCCCAGAGCCGACACCACCAGCTCCTGCAGCCCCAGTACCCTCACCCTCCGCAACTGCACCTCCCGCACCCCCAGACACGACAGGGACTGGACGCTGCGGGGGGGAAGACTGCGGAGTGACGTGCGACACACCTGACGGGGCAGGACGCGAAGGGGGGGGGGCTACCAGGGCGACTGGTGGGGGCTCAAGGGTGAGGAACAGCGGGGGGGAAAAGGCCTCAGTACCTCGGTGGGGGTGACTCCTGTAGTAACAGACAGACTCGTCGAACGTGACGTCCTGCGAAGCGAAGAACTGGTAGGTGACCGGGTCGTAGAACACCCAGCCGGAGGCGTCCAAAGGGAAGCCAAGAAAGACGCAGGCACGAGTGCGCGGAGACAACTTGTTCGCGCCAGGGGCGCGAACGTGAGCCAGACAACCCCAGACGCGGAAGTCAGCTGCTACGCCCGGAGAACCTGTCCAAAGGGAGACCGGCGTCACCCTTGGCCGTGCGTCACTGGGCCACAGGTTCAGCTGGTGCGCGGCGTAGCGGACTGCCTGGGGCCACAAGAACTGGGGGGCACCGGCATGGCACATGGAGGTCCGGGCAACCTCCATGACCAGGCCGATGCGTCGCTCGGCTACCCCGTTCTGCTGCGGTGATGCTGGTAGCGTGTAAGACTGGATGATCCCTCGACCCTGACAGAACGTCTCCAGGCGAGTGGAAGAAAAATCACCACCACGGTCCGAGTGTAGGCGAAGCCCACACAGGCCCTGGGCGCCACCCCACGCTAGTAGCCACGGCTCGAGGACGGTAGGCACGTCGGCCTTCCGTCGCAAGGGGAAAACCGTGGTGTAGCGGGAGTAGTCGTCCACCACAATCAGGAAGTAGCGCTCCTGACGTGGGCCAAGGACCGGAGAGGGGCCCCAGACGTCCAAGTGCAGGGTCTCGAAGGGAGCCGTGGTGGGGGGGAACGAGGAGGAGTGAGGGGCAGCGCGCTGCCGACCCTCGACGCAAGGAGTGCACAGCGGCGCAGGCGAGCGGGGAAGCGGTGCAAGCGACCCTGGGAGACCTGAGACCAGACGGTAACGTGCCATCCTACTGAGACGCGGGAACGACGGGTGACCTAGACGGTGGTGCCAGAGGACCGACGGGTGGGTGAGGGACCGACAGTCACACGACACAGCAGCTACCTGACCTGACCTGACCTGACCCGACTCAGTGTGGTGGGACCCAGTGTGTAGTGAGTACAGACCAGATCCCGGCTCTCTGTGGAATGTGGCCAGGGGCGCCCCAGTGGCACCGACAGTGCAGGAGGCAACAGGCTCGTCCAGTGGGAAAGTAGTGACTACGCCTAGGTCGTGAAGGTGACTGACACCCACCAGGTTCCTAGAGAACGAGGGGGTGTAGTAACCTGTAAGAAAACCTGAGGGAGCCGCCGGACACGGAAGAGTGGTGGTGCTGCTAGCAACTACACGTCCCACAGAGGGGTCAGCCAAGGCGATAGTGACTGGAGTGCGCAGTGGTGTGAGGTCGGTACAGTCGCGAAAGAAACAGCTGGACGCTCCAGAATCTAGGGTGAAGGAAAGCTGTGCAGTCTGTGGGGTCGCACCCGAACCAGCTACAAAGGCTAGTGCTAGACTAGTGGTAGCTGCAGCTTCTACACAAAGACCCTCAGAGGCGCCGGGACTGGAAACAACACACGCACCAAGACTGGAAACACAGGTCTCTACTCGTGCAGCCGGAAAGGGTCCTAGACCAGGCAGGTGAGACTCAACTGGTGCAGTAGTGCGCTGGCGAAGGCGCGAAGGCCAGTGCGGTGTAATAGCGTGAGGACCAAAACGCTCACGGTGGAGGTCGTCGAGTCGACGGTAGCAGCTGGACGCAGTGTGGTCAGGACTCCAACAGGTAGTGCCAGCACCAGGGCCTGTCAGGGCCCGGTACCCGCAGGGGCCGACGTCTCGCCCACTGCTAGCTGAGCCACTACTGGGGGCGCCACACTTTGGACCCGCAGGCCCCCACTGACGGGAGTGCTGCGGCTGGCCCTGCTGCTGTAGAACCCTAGTACATGCCATGTGAGCCTATGCTGCTGCTGGTTCTGCTGGGGGCAGCCTAAGCTGCTGCTGGTGCGCTGGGGGCAGCCTGTGCTGCTTCTGGTTCTGCTGAGAGGCAGCCTAGGCTGCTAATGGTTCTCCAGGGGGCAGCCAATGCTGCTGCTAGTGCGCTGGCAGTTGCCTAAGCTGCTGCTGGTGCGCTGGCGGTAGCCTAAGCTGCTGCTGGTGCGCTGGGGGCAGCCTATGCTGCTGCTGGTTCGCTGGGGGCAGCCTATGCTGCTGCTGCTGGTGCTCTGGCGGCAGCCTATGCTGCTGCTGGTTCGCTGGGGGCAGCCTATGCTGCTTCTGGCTCTGCTGGGGGCAGCCTTAGCTGCTACTGGTTTTGCTGGGGGCAGCCAATGCTGCTGCTGGTGCGCTGGTGGCAGCCTATGCCGCTTCTGGTTCTGCTGGGGGCAGCCTACGCTGCTGCTGGTGCGCTGGGGGCAGCCTATGCTGCTGCTAGTGTGCTGGTGGCAGCCTATGCTGCTGCTGGTTCTGCTGGTTCTGCTGGTTCTGCTGGTTCTGCTGGTTCTGCTGGTTCTGCTGGTTCTGCTGGGGGCAGCCTACGTTGCTGCTGGTGCGCTGGGGGCAGCCTATGCTGCTGCTGGTGTAGCTGGCGGCAGTGTAATCAGCTGGGGCTACTGACGGCGGGTGTGGTAGATCGTGGGGAGGCAGGTTTCAGGTGGGGAAGCTGTTAAGGCAGCGGGCTACGGGTGAGGCGGCGGTTCTGTGCAGTTCTGTGCGGTTATGTGCAGTACTGTGCGGTTCTGTGAGGTTCAATGCGGTGGAGAGGACTGGGTGGGGCAGCTGATTCCGGGTGAGGTGCCTGGAACGGGTGGGGCACCAGGTTTCCAGGTGGGGCGGCGGTTGTCAGGTCTGGGGCGGTGGTTTTCAGGTGGGGAAGCTGTTAAGGCGGCGGTTCTGTGCGGTTCTGTGCAGTTATGTGCAGTTCTGTGCGGTTCTGAGGGGGATTTCAGGTCTGGGGGCCGGTTACGACGGTGGGCTGCACGTGCGCGCGGCTACGACGTACTAGCGCGGAGCTGCGGGTGCGACTAAGGCTGCGCGCGCAGCTACGTGCGTTCGTCTGCTGCGCGCTAGAGGACTGGGGGGCAACACGCGGGGTAAAACGAGTGGGGCGCGGGGCTAAAAACCGAGTGACGCTCGGCAAAAAAAACGGGTGGGGCGCAGGGCAGAAACGGGTGACGCGCGATGTCGACGGGGGGCGCGACCTACTCGGGCTCTACGGGGCAGGGCGCTTCGGGCTATGGGTCGCTACGAGGCGCGCGGGTGGTGGGCCCATAGACTATCGAGAGAAATTTCGCCTAAGGGAAAAAAATCGCCTAGGGGAAAAATCGCCTAAGGGAAACCTAGCTCTATACCATGTTACGATAAGAATGAATTGATAGAAAATGTGAAGTACAACCCTAGATATAGCAAACCCTAATCATGCAAGTAAGTAGAAATGTAACACCTAGACTACACATATAAAATATATGTTGACATGCTCTCCTCTGACACGCCGAGGTGGAGGCCCCACTTGGCCTTCGGCTTCAGCTTCCCACCACGCTGCTGCTCGGGGACCAAGAACTGCGCCATGCAGCCCCACATTCGGGCCAGCGACAAGTCGGGCTTCGTCCCGGTGAGCAGCTAGTACGGCGTCGTCCCCGGCGGCAGCGTCGACCTCTCAAGGCAGTTGCGGATCTAGACGGCCAGCCGCAGAGCGAGGTGCCACCAGTGGTGCTGCACGCCCATGTGCAGCAGCATCGTCCGCACCGACTCCACCACCGTCCTCATCTCCCGCTCCGCCATGCCGTTCTGCTGCGGGGTGTACAGGCAGGTGAGGTCGTGGACGATCCCCTTGCCATCCACGAAGTCGGTGAACTTCTTCCCGAGGAACTCCTCTCCTCGGTCTGAGCGCAGCATCAGCACCGACTTCTTCGCCTGCCTCTCCACCAACACCAGCCACTTCTGGAACTCCAGCAGCACATCCGACTTCTTGGCGACCGGCCTCACCCACACGAAGCGGGTCCTGCGGTCCTTCAGCAGCAGGAAGTACAAGCTGCCGTCCTTGGCAGCCACGCGGAACGGCCCGCACAGGTCGATGTGCACAACGGCCAGCACGTCGTCGGCGTCGGAGCCTTGGTCGGGGAAGGTGTGCCGCGCCAGCTTCCTGCCGACGCACGAGACACACGGTGAGTCGGCGCCCGTCGCCGACTTGAGGTCCAGCCCAATGGCGACCTCGTTCTTCGCCGAGCTCCTGATAGTGTCCATGCCGACGTGTGCAAGCCTTGCATGCAGCCTTTCCGGCGTCGACTTTGTCGCCGAGACAATCGCTCGAAGAGCCACGACCTCCGTCGTGGGCGACGTCGACCTCGTTGAGCAGGGACGCAGGTCGGTGCAGAGGACACGCGCCTGGAGTACGTCGCCCGACCGAGCACCTCTCCCGCCGTCGAGACGAGCAGCATCCCGTCGCCGTCCTCCTGCAACTTCACGCCGTGCTCCTTCAGCTGGCCGGCCGACAGCAAGTTCGCTCGCACACCCGGGACGTAGAGCACGTCGGGGATGAGCACCTGCTTCCCGGCCTCCCCTTGCAGGGCGACAGTGCCGCGGCCCTGGACGTCCTGCAGCGCCCCATTGAATCCGCGCACGTGCTTGATGGAGCCGCTCGGCTGCAGGTCGACGAAGACCTCCTTCGTCCCCATCAGGTGGTGAGAGCAGCCGCTGTCGAGCAGGACCACCGCCGGGCTCGCCTGCACTGCTGCCGCCACCGCCTGGAAGTCCTTGCCAGCCTCCGGCGCCAGCGAGACGGTCAGCTCCACGACGCCGACCAGCGAGCACGACGCCGTCTTGTCGTCACGCCCCTTGCCGCCAGCAGAGGAGTCGGCGTCCTTCGCCGAGGTCGACGTCGTCGACTGCTTCTCCTTGCGCGGCTTGTTTCCTCCTCGACGAGGACGACGGCTTCCAGACCTGCCGCGGCCTCCCTTGGCGTCATCGTCGTCGGAGTCACTGCGGTCGGGGCACTCGAAGGAGAGGTGGTCGGGGTCGCCGCACAACCAGCATTCCCGACGTCGACTTCCTCCTCCTCGACCGCTGTCCTTGGTCGACTTCTTCTTGTCGACCTCCTTGGCCGGCTTCCAGCCACCGCTACCACCGCCGCCAGACTGCCCGCGCTGCCCCGGTCGGCCACCTTGCTTCCCCGGGGCGACGTAGTTTGCCTGCACCAAGAGCTCCTCGGACTGCTCTGCCTCCTGCATCGCCTCGTCCTGCAGCATGTACGAGGTCAAGTTGTCCTCGTTGAGTGTCGTCCTCGTGCTCGGCGCCATTGACAGCCTCTTCAGGAGGTTGTAGCTGCTCGAGAGTCCCTGCATGACGTGGGTGACGTACGACGCCGTCGAGTACTGCGCGCCGGCCATCCAGATGGTGGCGAGAATTCGCCGGGCTCGGTTGGAGTAGTCGGTCGCCGTCTCCTCGTCGCCCATACGCAGGTGCGTCAGCTGCCCCTCCAGCTGGGCGATGAACAAGTCGTCGGTGACTTGGTAGGTCGACTCAATGAAGTGCCACGCCCGGTGGCCGGCGTCGAGGTACTCTCGGTACCACTTCAGGGCGATTTGCACGCCTGGCGAGCAGCACCGCGAGATGACCGTGAAGGTCAACAGCTGCACGGCGCGGAACTCCGCTCGTAAGTCCGCGTGGTTCTCCTCTGGCGTCGCCACGGTCCCTCGGGCGAAGCCGATCAGCCCTGGGGCTCGATAGCTTCCTTCCAGGTGAGAATGTCTAGTCGACCAACGAGCGGCGGGGTGACCGAGATCCTGTCCGGCGTAAACTTGAAGTAGCCGTAGCTCGGTGCAATCCCGCCCACCGTCACCTAAGTCGACGACATCGGCGACAATCCGCTTCGTCGACCTCCGACGTCACCCTGCGAGGAGCCTGCAGCCGCCGCCGACTGCACCCCTCGAGCCTGAACGCCGCCGGCTTCACCGGCGTGTATCACACCTCGCTGCCTCGACGTGCCTCCCGTACTGCTGCCGACTTGACCACCACCAGCGTTGACGCCCACGTCGACGCCGCCTTCGTCGTGTACCGGTCGAGGAGAGGCAGGTCGAGAAGGGTGCTCCGTCGCCCACATGGTGCGGAGTCCAGCCTCGACGACCGCCCAAGGCAGGTCGCCATACTCGTTGGCCTCGTGCTTTCTCCTTGCGTTCTCCAGCCGTGCCTCCAGGGTGTCCACCACCCCTGAATCACCTACGGCTCCTACCATAGTGACCACCGCACAGCTGCCGGCCTACAACAACGAATTAGGTAAGTGATTTCTACGTCGACCTGACTGAAAGGTAAGTCGTGTGCCGTCCACGCTCACCGCACCATGCGGAGATAACTACTACAACGGGAGCTAGACTACGGGCTAGGCACTGGTGCTCGTGTGATCTCTGCATTCGTTGGTCCTTAGTCGTTTTCCTAGTGCACACACTGCTTGCTAGTTCACGGGGCAGATTGGCAAGAGTTTCACTAGAGAAAGTTGACAACAATGGTACAAAGAAGTTGGCATGGCAAGACTACATCAGAGCTAGCATTCAGGTCGGTCGACTGCCAGCACAGCATGGTCGACCGCGTTCCAGCATGACTTGGTCGACCGCGCTCCAGCAGTGCAAAGTTGACAGCGTGCCAGCGCTGCAGGTCGACGGCGTGCCAGCGTAGCTCCCGCAGTACAGCATCGCACCAGCTTCGCAGGTGCTCGCAGATGATTGGTGTGCTGAGCCTTGTCACCTGCACAACGCACACACCAAGTCAACCTGGCACTGACGACTGCATCTGATCAGCCACGTCGACCTCGGGATACCACCACCGAGGTCAGACTCGCCAACTTTGCCTGGGCGACCGTCGCACTCCTCCGCAGAACCTCGTCTCCCAGGTAACCTGGTCGACTGGGCAACCGCGTCGACCAGCTGCTCCTGTATGTGTCGACCTCCCAAGTCGACGACCACCCCAAGTCGACCTCACCAGGTCGACCACGCCCCTGGTCGACCAGCTCCAGGTCGACGTCACTCCTGGTCGACCAGCTCCACGTCGACCAGCACTCGTGGTCGACCAGCTCCATGTCGACCAGCGCAGTTGTCAGCCGACCACCCAAGTCGGCTACCCGAAGTCGGCGTCACCAAGTTGACGCTCTGCTACTCGACGCCCAGCTGCTCGGCGTCCTGAATCGAGGTCGACGTCGGCCCCTCCTTCGTCGACCACCCTGTTAGGTCGACCACCAGGTCGACATCACGCCTGGTCGACCAACCACCAAGTCGACCAGCAGGCCTGGTCGACCAACTACCAGGTCGACCAGCAATCCTGTCAGCCGACCACCCAAGTCGGCTGCCCCAAGTTGGCGTCACCAAGTCGACGCCCTCCGCAGGTCGACTTCCCAGGTCGACCTCCCTGTAGTCGGCGCCACCCTGAAGTCGGCGCCCGTGCAGTGACTCTCGTGCAGGTCGACCTCCTCGTCAACCAGCTCGCCCACTGCTGCAGGTCGGCTGCTCCCCTCACACCCGACCACGAAGTCGGCTCCACACAAGCGAGGACGGGGCCACCACACAACTCCCGTTGACAGTTCCTAGCTACGGTAGCGTGCCAGACAGCATGGGGCCACATGGAATTGCCCACCCCTGATTCTATGAGCAGCGCCCTAGCTGTCTCCAGAATTGTCCGGTTTGCCCGTTCTGCTACACCGTTGGACTGTGGGGTGTAAGCCGTGGTCAGCTCCCTCTAGATGCCCTGCTTCTTAAGCCAGGCCGTCATCTCAGCTCCAAGGAACTCACCACCCCGGCCTGTCCTAATCCGCTTCAGCACACACTATGACTGCTTCTCCACAAACGGCAGCCAATCATCTCGCACCGTGGAGGCTGCGTGTTCCTTCCGCTGCAGCGGGTATGCCCACATAAGCCTGCTCCAGTCATCCACAATCGAGAGGAAATACCGCCCCCCCTTATGCCCCTGAGCCGGCAGCGGCCCCACCAAGTCCATGTGGACCAGCTCCAAAGGCTTCTTGCTCCTTCCAGCCACGCTATGGAAGGGGAAACGGGTGAATTTTGAGAGCAAACAGATTTCACAGTTGTCATCGGGTGGCTGTCCGTCCAGCTTCAAACTTTTGACGGCTCCATCCTTCTCTAGCTGCTTCAACAAGGGCATTGCCACATGCCCCAAACGTCGGTGTGCCATTGCCCAATCTGTCTCCCCAGACCTGGCCGACACTCTCACACCAACCCCTCCAACGGCGTTGCACTCCCCCTGGGATGTAGGCCCCTCTTAGCCTGCCAACCCACTGTGCCACGCCAACGCCGGCAACTGCCACATGGATCTGTACACGTCCTTACACATTAAGTACTAGCCAGCCGAGGACCGCTCCTCCCATTCTTCCTGCAGTGTGGGGTCACTCGGTCTAGGCTCCTCCCCGACCATTAGTTTCAGCAATCCAATCTGACGGAAATATAATTGCATTTTCCAGGCCCAATCATCATAGCCCTCACCATTGAACTTCTCGACGGTGAAGTTGTTCAGCATCTACTTGATCAGCGAGCCCTGGTTTGTTCGCGCTCCCATTGGCGCCGAAACACCAGAATCCTTGCTGCCGCTACGATCTTACGCATTTATTCTTAGTACCAACCATATGGGTAAGTAACGCACATACTCTTGGTACCAACCATATGGGTAAGTAACGCACATACTTTTTGTACCAGCAATATGGGTCAGTAACGCACTTACTCTTAATACCAACAATATGGATAACTAACACACTTTTTCTTAGTACCAACCATATGGGTAAGTAACGCACATATACTATTGGTACCAACCATATGGATAAGTAACGCACTTACTCTTGGTACCAACAATATGGGTAACTAATGCACTTACTCTTGGTACCAATAATATGGATAAGTAATGCACTTACTCTTGGTACCAACAATATGGGTAAGTAACGCACTTACTCTTAGTACCAACCATATGGGTACGTAACACACTTACTCTTAGGACCAACCATATGGGTAAGTAACGCACTTATTCTTAGTACCAACCACCTGGATAAATGACACACTTACTCTTGGTACCAACAATATGGGAAAGTAACACAGTTACTCTTAGTACCAACCATATATGTAAATAACGCTCTTACTCTCAATACCAACCATATGGGTAAGTAAGGCAATTACTCTTGGTTCCAACAATTTGGGTAAGTAACGCATTTACTCTTTGTACCAACTATATGGGTAAGTAACGCACTTACTCCTAGTACCAACTATATGGGTAAATAACGTACTTACTCTTAGTACCAACCATATAGGTAATAACGTACTAACTCTTGGTTCCAACAATATGGGTAAGTAACACACTTATTCATAGTACCAACCATATGAAGAGGTGACACACTTCCTCTTAGTTCCAACAATCTGGACAAGTAACGCGCTTACTCTTAGTACCAACCATATGGGTAAGTAACGTACTTACTCTTGGTAACAACAATATGGGTAAGTAACGCACTTACGCTTAGTACCAACATATGTGTAAGTAACGCACTTACTCTTAATACCAAACATATGGGTAAGTAACGTACTTACTCTTAGTACCAACCATATAGGTAAGTAACGTACTAACTCTTGGTACCAACAATATGGTTAAGTAACGCACTTACTCTAAGTAAGAGCCATATGAAGAGGTAATACACTTACTCTTAGTACCAACAATATGGATAAGTATCGCACTTACTCTTAGTACCAACCGTATTTATGAGTAGCGCACTTACTCTTGGTACCAACAATATGGGTAACTAACGGAAGTACTCAGAGTACCAACCATATGGGTAAGTAACGCACTTACTCTTGGTACCAACTATATTGGTAAGTAACACACTTACTCTTGGTACCAACAATTATGGTAAGTAATGCACTTACTTTTAGTACCAATCACATGGGTAAGTAACGCACTAATTCTTGGTACCAACAATATGGGTAAGTAACGCACTTACTCTTAGTACCAACCATACATCTCAAAAATCGGGAAAGGGATTTCAGTATGCGGTTTTCCGTTCTGCAAACAGTAGGCGGAACGAATCCCCGAATGGTATGTGAATGTATAGTAGACCGTTACCAAAATTTGTTTAGTATGTAAAACGCTACTGGATAACGATTTTATACATGCTAAACATATAATATTTCTAAGCCCAATCGTCATAGCCCTCACCATTGAACTTCTCGACGGTGAAGTTGTTCAGCACCTCCTTGATCAGCGAGCCCTGGTTTGTTCGCGCTCCCCTTGGCGCCGAAACACCAGAATCTTGGCTGCCGCTACGATCTTGGGCTGAAGATTCACCAGCTCCCGCCGAGGTATTTCCCGCCATAGCTACCTATAACGAGGATCGCTATAACGCAGATCTGATACCAGCTTGTTGGTGTAAGGGCCTAATAAGCTCAGGCTATTAAGACTCAATCAAACTTAAAACCTCTCGTCGGGGTCACCTCCAAGGGTCCTTGGGTGCCCGGTATAAGACCAGCCCCTATCCTCAGGTCCGAGTTTGTAGAGAGAGGAGTCAAGAATGACTTAGCCAAGAATAACGAGAGTACCTTGTACGTAGCGCAGCGTGTCGTGCAGATCGTCGATCGGATTAAGCTGAGAATTTGCTATTTTGAAGCTCGCTCCAAGAGCTTTAAAATAAGCCAAGTTGCCTCGCGAAAAGTTCTACCACTGCAGAGTTATGGCTCGGACAGCGTTGGCCTAGCGTCATAGTGCTAGCGTACTAGCGTTGACTCGGTAGCATTCCGCCGTTGCACCGCGTAGAAACGAAATTCCAGCAAGGAAGGAATTCGCTTGAATCAATTTGACTTTATCCAGGTACAAACAGAGAAGGAATAAATAGTTCTAGCTAGCAAGGACCTTGGGAATCAACCTGGGAACAACCAGGGATGATCCCAAATAATTCCAAGCAACAGAACCAACCTGGCTGGACAAAACATCAGGTGGTAGGTTGGTAGACAACCTCTGGTTCTGTTTTTCCAACCTGGGAAAACAACAACCAGGTTCAGGTCCTAAAAACAGAACCTGTTTTGTCTTTGCCCAACCAGCCAAATGCTGGTTCCGCTGGTTTCCCCTGGCCCTGTAGCATGCAGATACAGACCAACCACATGGGTAAGTAACAAACTTATTCTTAGTACCAACCACATGGGTAAGTAACGCACTAACTATTGGTACCAACAATATGGGAAAGTAACGCACTTACTCTAAGTACCGACCATATGGGTAAGTAACGCACCTACTGTTAGTACCAACCATTTGGGTAAGTAACGCACTTATTCTTAGTACCAACTACATGGGTAAGTTACGCACATACTTTTGTACCAACAATATGGGTAAGTAACGCCCTTACTCTTAATACCAACAATATGGATAACTAACGCACTTTTTCTTAGTACCAACCATATGGGTAAATAACGCACATATACTATTGCTACCAACCATATGGATAAGTAACGCACTTACTCTTGGTACCAACAATATGGGTAACTAACGCACTTACTCTTGGTACCAACAATATGGATAAGTAATGCACTTACTCTTAATACCAACCGTATGGGTAAGTAATGCACTTACTCTTAATACCAACCATATGGGTAAGTAAGGCACTTACTCTAGGTACCAACAATATGGGTAAGTAACGCACTTACTCTTAGTACCAACCATATGGGTACGTAACACACTTACTCTTAGTACCAACCATATGGGTAAGTAACGCACTTATTCTTAGTACCAACCACCTGGATAAATAGCACACTTACTCTTGGTACCAACAATATGGGAAAGTAACACACTTACTCTTAGTATCAACCATATATGTAAATAACGCTGGAGGTGCTAGTGCTGGTGTTCCTGGAGCTGGAGGTACTGGAGGTGCTGACACTGGAGGTGCTAATCGGCAAGAGTCGCTCTCGCCGCAGCAGCTTCCCGGTGGTGGAGGTGGAGGTACTGGTTCTGGGGGTGCTGTTACTACTTGAGCTCGAGGTTCTGGGGGTGCGACTACTCAGCCGCAGCAGTCTGCGAATAGTCACCTTCTCAGTCTCCCGCCTGATGTTACTGAGTTCCCTGTTGCTGGCACTACTCCTCCGTTACTATTTCCACCGCCTGACAGTCTCAGCCATAGCTACTGCCTCACTCCCCACTGCCTGCTCCTGCTCCTTACACTGCAGTGACAGAGTCCCTCACTGAGAGTAGAGAGCATGCGTCGCGTCCTGTCACGCCTGTCCGTACTCGTCGTGCTGTGCGTCCTCGTCCTCCACCTGTCCCTGGCACGCACATCATGAAACTTCGTCCTTCCTCTGTTCCACAGTGTGTTGTCCTGCCGTCGCCTCCCGCATCTTCTCTTCCTCACGTTCCTGACCCTGAGTCTGACCTTCTCCTCACGTGCCCGGTTGTGACTGACCCTTCCTTTGAGTCTGTTGTTGCGTCTGCCTTAGTTGCTGAGCTTGTTGACTTTGCTGCGTTTGGTCCGCCTTGACTACGCTGTGAGTCTTGTTTTTTACTCTTCCTGTCGTCCATCTGTCGGGGGTGAGCTTGCCCTTGGTTGTGATGTCCTTGAGGACGGGAAGTTTGAGCTGGAGTGCCTAGCGGCCGTTGCACCTTATCTCGCGTCCACGCTACTTTTCCCTAAGGGAGACCCGAATGCACTGGACATCCCGACCCCGCACTCTTACGCAGACGCGATCACGGGTCCGTACTCCTATCAGTGGCAGATAGCCATGGACGCAGAGATGGCTTCCTGGAAGCCCACAGGCACCTACGTCGACGCAGTTCCCCCACCTGGGGCGAACATAGTCGATGGCATGTCGATTTTCAGGGTGAAGCGGCCACCGGGTTCTCCGCCTGCCTTCAAGGCGCGTTACGTTGCACGAGGCTTCAGTCAGCGTGAGGGGGTCGACTTCTTCCATACCTTCTCCCCCACCTCGAAGATGACCACTCTTCGGGTACTACTGCACGTTGCAGCACAGCGCGACTACGAGGTGCACTCCCTCGACTTCTCGACAACTTTCTTGCAGGGCAGCCTTCACGAGGCTATCTGGTTGCGCCGCCCACCTGGCTTCACTTGGTCCTTTCCTGAGGGTACCCAGTCGAGTCTCCGGCGACCAGCCTACGGTCCCCGTGTTGAGTCAAATTAAGCCGCAGGCTCCACACCTGGTGGTGCCCTTCCGTCAATTCCTTTAAGTTTCAGCCTTGCGACCATACTCCCCCCGGAACCCAGAGACTTTGATTTCTCTCAAGGTGCCGGTGGCGTCGTGGATGTAACATCCACCGATCCCTAGTCGGCATCGTTTATGGTTGAGACTAGGACGGTATCTAATCGTCTTCGAGCCCCCAACTTTCGTTCTTGATTAACGAAGACATCCTTGGCAAATGCTTTCGCAGTGGTTCGTCTTTCATAAATCCAAGAATTTCACCTCTGACAATGAAATACGAATGCCCCCAACTGTCCCTTTTAATCATTACTCGGGTCCTGGAGACCAACGCAATAGGACCAGAGTCCTATGCGGTTATTCCATGCTAATGTATTCAGAACGTGGCCTGCTTTGAACACTCTAATTTTTTCAAAGTAACATCGCCGTGCCCACGCCCCAGCCAGTGAAGGCCAGGACGCGTTCCCGACAGGTAGAGCGGAGGAGACAGTATCAACCGAAACGGCAGACCGAGACCTCCGCCCGGATATCCAACTACGAGCTTTTTAACTGCAACAACTTAAATATACGCTATTGGAGTTGGAATTACCGCGGCTGCTGGCACCAGACTTGCCCTCCAATAGATCCTCGTTAAGGGATTTAAATTCGACTCATTCCAATTACCAGACTCGAAGAGCCCGGTATTGTTATTTCTGCGTCAGGCGCCCCGTGAGTGGCACGACACACTGAGGACTCCAATTGCGGCTCTTGGTTTCGCTCCCTCGACTGCTGACCCTTCGCTGTTTCTGCGCACAGGCACTTCTCTGCCGCCGTTCTACGTTCTTGTGTGCGTCGACGACTTGGTTTTTGCTACTGCTGAGACTGAGGGATTGGCCCTAGTGAAGGCGGAGCTGCAGGAGAGACACACCTGCACTGACATGGGTGAGGTGCGGAGCTATCTTGGCTTGCAGATCACCCGGGACAGAGCACGGCGCACCATCACCCTGACTCAGTCACACATGGTGCAGCAGGTCCTTCAGCGCTTCGGCTTCGAGTGCTCCTCACCACAGCCCAATCCTCTGCCTACAAGTCACTCGCTCTCAGCTCCACCTTCGGACGAGTCCGTAGAGCCGAGTGGTCCGTATCCAGAGCTTGTGGTTTGCCTCATGTACCTGATGACGTGCACACAACCTGACCTCGCGTACCCTCTCAGCCTTCTGGCTCGCTATGTGGCTCCTGGTAGACACCGGAAGGTGCATTGGGAAGCTGCTAAGAGGGTACTGCGTTATTTGTGCAGTACATCGGGCATGGGGCTTGTGCTTGGAGGACAGGGTTTAGTTGTTCTAACCGGTCACTCAGACGCTTCTTGGGCTGACGACCAGACGACTCACTGGTCGACAGAGGGGTACAGTTTCACCCTCGGCACTGGTTTTGTCTCGTGGAGGTCCACTTGCTCGTCTTCTGTACTTAGTTCTAGCTGTGAGGCCAAGATCTACGCTGGGGCTATGGCTGCACAGGAGCTCCGCTGGCTAACCTACCTGCTGACGGACTTGGGAGAGCGGCCTCGTTCTCCTCCAGTTCTGTACGTCGACAACAAGGCCATGATTGCCTTATGTCAGGACCAGAGACTGGAGCACAGAACGAAGCACATTGCTCTTCGTTACTTCCTCACGCGAGAGCTGCATCAGCATGGTCAGCTTCGTCTTGCTTACGTGGCCACACAGGCCAACACTGCTGATGTCTTCATCAAGGCACTTGGGTCTGGTGATCATCAGCGTTTCTGCACTGCTCTTGGGCTTGTGCCCACTCTGCCCCACATACTTGTCTCTTGATCTTGCCTTGCACTTGTTGTACTCAGATATATATGATTATACCTGCATATTTGCACTTGCTAGGTTGTGATCAGTGTACTGCAATTGCAATTATAAACTCTGCATGTGAACTGGCCATGTGGCCGCTTGCTTGTGCTCAGAATGCGTGGTGATCTTGAGATCCACCCTGAGCTTTTGCTTTGCTTTGTTCTCTTGCTTGACTGGTCTTGTGACCGTTGGTTGTGTTTGCTATCCACGACATTGCCTATGGGGGTGTGTCAAATTGCATTTGTATGTCTCTAGGCTGTAGTGGGGCATACTCTAAGGGGTACAACACTTTAGGTCAACCATACTTGTATCACCTTGCTGCATAATCCACATCATTCCTGTTTTCTATTCTGCACCAAGGCCCTTCCGTCTGGTGACCACCACAGGTTTTGTCTACTGTTAGTCCTTGTTGAGGTAGGCCCTCATTTGTTGTAGTCGTTCCTCTTGTTTCTTCCTCTGTTTGTTCTTGTGGTTCTATATACTTGAGAACTCTTGAACTGGCCTTGTGGCCGATTGCATGCCCTGCGATATCAGGAATTTCCCCCTGAAATTCCTGATTTTCAGCCTAGTTTTGTGTACCTATACTGATTTTTCAGTGTTGAGATTTTTGTGATACTGATTTTTCAGCCTTTATTTCATAGTTAACACTGATTTTTCAGTCTTTTCTGCCCTTTCCACACCAAATCCCATAAAATTTTCATTAACGAGGGGTAACTCCAGTCACAAAAGCACATACCGTATGGCCCCGGATATAGGCGCCGTCCGATTAAAGGCGCCGATGCTTCTATCTGGAGCATGGCGCTTATGGGCGGAATTCGATTATAAGCGCCACCCCTAGAAAACCTTTACTTATTATAAGCGCATATGCGATTTCAATTTGAATTCTTGCTTACAACAGTAACAAAATCCCTTTTTGCAGCGAGTCATATTTCAATTTCGTTTCGTTTGACTCGCGAAGACCTGACTGGCTGCGCGTCCAGTCAGGATGTGCTGGCATGCCGTGGCTTTGCCTGTGAGTGAACCCAGAATATCGCTTGCGCGAGATTTTGCATTGTGATGCTAAAACATTTCGACACGGTTGAAATGGCAAGAAGAAAATGAACAAATTTGTGCTCTAAATATATAATTTCGTATTTGCCATTATATAAGCGCCGGCGCTTATGGCCGTTACTCAATTACAAGCGCCCCCCCTCAAAAAAATGAATTTATTATGAGCGCATATGCGCTTATATCCGGGGTGATACGGTATATGTCAGAAGAGTAGGCAGAACGAGGAGCCATAGCTAGGGTTTACCTAGCTAGGCAAGAGAAAGATAGGCAAAATAGGGTTTGGACTAGCAACAGTTGGGATACAAATAGGAAACCCTAAGGGGCCGTACTCACTATAGAGTACCCCGCTGCAGGCTAGACAAGCATTATATTCTGACACACCCCCATAGTAAAAGTGGGGTATAATCAGCACAGCAAGAAGTTATAGAATAAGTCACAAGCACAACCAGAGCTAGAGGCAGTCACAGAGGGCAAGTGAGGAGGAGGAGGGACTGTGAGAGGAGAGGAGATGGGAGGCGACGGCTGAAGCTGCAGACACATGGGTGACAGGAGCGGCTGGCACAGTGGCTACCGGGACAGCGCCCCGGACTACTGGAGTAACTGGCTCTGCGGCTAACTCGGAGCGGCAGGAGCAACGGACCCACGGGCGACAGGCGCAGCAGGCTCTCTGGGCTACCAGGACAGCGCCCCGGACTACAGGTGCTGCGGACGACAAGACGGCAGCCTCCGCTCAACCTCCCCCAACTGTCCCACCCCCCAGAGGGGTCAGCCAGAGAGACTGCCACCGGCCGACTGAGCAGCGAGAGTGTGGTGCAGTCACGAAAGAAGGAGCGGGAAGCACCCGAGTCAAGGGTGAAAGTGTGCAAGACCTGAGCCGACGCGGTACCTGAGAGAGCAGCCTCACCAGCACCTGGACCAGAAGACTCACTAGCACCTAGAGCAGCAGCCTCAATGCCCGGGTCGGGCGGAACACACAGGTAACAGTCACCCTCAGCACTTCCAGCAACAGGCCCCCCAGCTCCAGCAGCACGACTACAACGCCGAGCGTACCACTCACGAAGCTGCCGTGGAGAGAGTGGCTCCCGCCGCGACGGGACACTCGGAGGACCTCCAGTCTCAGCACCCCCTGGCACAGCACCCCCAGGCGCAGCACCCCCAGACTCAGCAACCCCAGGCTCAGCACCCCCAGGCTCAGCACCCCCAGACTCAGCAACCCCAGGCTCAGCACCCCCAGACCCGGCACCCGCAGGCTCAGCACCCCTAGCAGCACCAGAGTCAACAGCTACCTCAACAGGCTCGACTGCGTCTACCTGAGACACACCTGAGGGGGCAGGACCCTGAGGGGGGAGGGGGTCTACCGGAGGAGTACCTAGCGCGAGGAAGAGCGGCGGGGGGGGGAGGGGGGCAGTGCGGTAGGGGAAGAGACGGTAGTAAGGAACCGACTCGTCAAACGTGACGTCCTGAGAGGACAGAACACGGCGCGAGGTGGGGTGGTAAAACTGCCAACCAGGCGCGTCAGGGGGGAAGCCAAGGAAGACGCAGGGAACGGCACGGGAGGACAGCTTGTCCGCAGACAAGTCGCGGACGAAAGCTCGAGATCCTCAGACACGGAACGCAGACGCATCGCCAACCTTCCCCGTCCACCGCAGAGTGGGGGTGGTCTCCGGAATGGAGACCCGGGGCTGGAGGTTGATCTGATGCGCCGCGTACTGAACCGCGAACGGCCACAGAAAATGGGGAGCAGCCGCATGGATCATGGACGTACGAGCGACATCCATGACCATGCCAATGCGGCGCTCAGCAATCCCATTTTGCTGTGGAGAGGCCGGGAGCGTGAACGTCTGGCGGATGCCCTCCGCCCGACAGAAAGCTCGCAGAAGGTCGGAGGAAAACTCTCCACCTCTGTCCGAGTGCAGACGCAGAACAGGAAAGTCCGAGCCGAAACTCTCTCTGAGCTGGAGACGAGCAGCGCGGATCCAGTCGATCAACACCTCAGTGAACTCACCCTTGCGACGCAAGGGGAAGACCGTGGTGTAACGCGAGTAGTCGTCAACAACCAGCAGGAAGTAACGCTCGTGACCCTGTCCACGGACGCGGGCTGGGCCCCACACGTCCATGTGAAGAGTCTGCAGAGGAGCCTCTGTCGGAGGAAACTCGGAGGAGTGAGGAGCGGCGCGCTGCCGGCCCTCGACGCAGGGAACGCAGGTAGGGGCAGGCCCTTAGGAAGGGGTGGGAGGGAAGCGGCAGGAACGTGCTCGCTCTAGATACCACGTCGGCTCAGGTCTCGCGCGGGTCCCCTGAGGCGACGCGAGGGTCGACGGGGGGCGCGCGCTGGTCCCCGGGGGCGACGCGAGGGTCGACGGGGGGCGCTCCATGCAGAAAACCGCCGCGCGCCCCGGGGCACACGGCGGGCAGAAAACCGCCGCGCGCCCCAAGCGCACGGCGGGAAGAAAAAACGCCACGCACCTCTAGCGCGCGGCAGGCAGGAAAGGTCGCGCGCCCGAGGCGCGCGATAGCCAGGACAGCAGCGGAAGACTTAGGTGGGCCCATCCACAGGATCGACCCGGGGGGGTCGACCTGCTCTGATAGCATGTCAGAAGAGTAGGCTGAACGAGGAGCCATAGCTAGGGTTTACCTAGCTAGGCAAGAGAAAGATAGGCAAAATAGGGTTTGGACTAGCAACAGTTGGGATACAAATAGGAAACCCTAACGGGCCGTACTCACTATAGAGTACCCCACTGCAAGCTAGACAAGCATTATATTCTGACAGTATACGCATCATCATGTCAATTTCGTGTATTAATATTGAATGCTAAAAACGAATTTCATTGCGCGTATTCCCTTTGAATGCTAAAAACGAAGCACATAGTGTTGACATGTATGGCTTCCAAAACACAAGTAGTATACAGTCAAACTTATATGCTATAGTCTGTGTAGGCTGTAGTGGGGTAGTTCATATAGGGTACAACAATTTTAGGTTTCCTACTTGTACCCACCTGTTTGCTAGTTCAGTCATTCCTTCCTTCACTATTTTTACATGGTATTCTGAGCAGGTTCCCTCGTGGGAACGTTTTTTTTTTAGGGCCCACCACGATTAATATTTTTTTCCTGCCCTGCCCGAAGCGCGCCTCGCGCCTGCCTCACCTGCGCCGTCGCCCGCCCTGCCCTAGTGCCGCCCGTTGCGGCCCTCCCTTCTCGGCCCGTCGTGGCCCTGCCCTAACGGCCCGTCGCGGCCCCCTGCCTTCTCGACCCGTCGCGGCCTTGCCCTGTCGCCGCCTAGTCGCGGCCCCGGCCTAGCCGCCTAATCGCGGCCCTGCCCTGCCGCCACCCGCGGCCCTACCTTGCCGCCCGTCGAGGCCTACCCTAGCCGCCCATCGCGGCCCTACCCTGCCGCCCCTCGTCGCGGCCCCGACCTTGCCGCCCGCCGCGGCCTCTGCCCTGCCGCTGCTCGTCGCGGCCCTGCTCTACAGCCGCCCAGCCGCGGCCCTGCCCTCCTGCCACCCTGTCGCGGCCCTGCTCTGCTGCCGACGCGTCGCGGCCCTGCCCTTCAGCCGCCCCAGTCGCGGCCCTGCTCTACCGCCGCCAAGTCGCGGCCCTGCCCTGCTGCCGCCCCAGTCGCGGCCCTGACCTAACCGCCAGCTGCGGCCCTGCCCTGCACCTGCCCCTGGTAAGCACCCGTGCCGCCCAGCCGAGCCGCGCCGCTCCTCCGAGCCGCGCCGCCCTGCCGAGCCGCGCCGCCCTGCCGAGCCGCGACGCCCAGTCGAGCCGCGCCGCCTTGCCGAGCCGCGCCGCCCTACTGAGCCGCACTGCCCTGCCCGCGCTGCTCCTGCTGCTACTGCTGTTTCTGCTGCCACTGCTGCTACAGCTGCTACTGCTGCTATGGCTAGCCCTAATGTTCTTACCTTTGATGCTGAGGGCCGTGCGGTTGACTTTGACGTGTGGGTCAACGACCTGCAGCTCTTTCTTCAGTGTGAATCTAAGGACGGAGTATCCCTTTTCGATCACACGTCCGGTGTCTCTCCTGCACCTGCTGCCACTGCTGACAGTACGGTTTGCTCGCAGTGGACTACTCGTGACGCTGTTGCTCGCCTTGCTGTTCGTAGTCACCTGCCGTCTGCTGAGCGCGCGCACTTTGGCCAGTACAAGACTGCTAAGTCTTTGTATGACGCTGTCGTAGCGCCCTACTCCTCCCCTGCCACTGCTGCCCTCAGCCGCCTCATGCTGCCGTACCTGTGCCCTGACCTTGCTGCCTTTGCCACAGTCGCTGACCTCATTACTCACCTCCGCACTAGTGACGCCCGCTACCGCGCTGCGCTTCCCACTGAGTTCTGTGCCAAGAACCCCCCCCCCCATGTACATCACCCTTTACTACCTAGTCACCCGCCTCCCTGACTCCCTTGCTTCAGTCAGGGACCACTTTCTCTCCCTTTGCCCCACTGAGCTCACCGTCGACCTGCTAGAGGAGCGCCTCACTGCAGCTGAGAAGAGGATCGTTGCTGTAGGTGCTTCTCGCGGCGACCCTCGCGCCCCTTTCTTTGAGGCTTGTTCCCCTGTCCCCCTTCTCCCCTCTGTTGCTTCTGCTGCTGCTGTCGACCTCGTTGGCACTGAGGAGGTCGGGGCTGCGTCTGCTCCTAGTGGGAGGCGCCGCAACAGCAAGGGCAAGGGGGGCAAGGGTGGTGGAGGGGACGGTGGGGGCAGCGGTGGAGGCGGTGGAGGAGGCGGAGCGGGTGGCGGTGGAGGTGGGGGTGGTGGCGGGAGTGGGGGCTTCGGTGGCGGCGGTGGGGGTGGTGGAGGCAGCGGCAGCGGCGGTGGAGGCAGCGGCAGCGGTGGTGGAGGTGGCGGCGGCGGTGGTGCTGGTCGAGGTGGAGCCGCGCAGCGTGGAGGCTTTGGTGGTAGCCAGCGCCAGCAGCAGCCGCGTTCCCGTGAGACCCCGTCGGCCCAGCAGCTTCGTGAGTGGTACGCTGGGCGTGGGAGGTCTGGGGGTGCTGGTCCCTGCACTTGCGTTCTTCGCACCGGCGGTCGCCGTGGGGAGACGTGCGGGCTGCCACACACTACGCAGCGCTGCTTCGGTCGCCTGACTGACGCCTGGCGCGCCCAGTTTCCTGACGCTGTTGAGCTCCTTCGCTGGGGTGAACTGCTTAAGCAGAATGTTGCTATCTTTGATCTTGATTTCGATGCTATCCTTGCTGCCATGTATGCTGTGACTGATAGTGCTGAGGGTGACTGTTACCTGTGTGTACCGCCCGACCTGGGCATTGCTGCTGCTCTAGGTGCTAGTGAGTCTGCTGCTCCAGGTGCTAGTGAGTCTGCTGCTCCAGGTGTTGGTGAGTCTGCTCTCTCTGGTACTGCACCTACTGAGGCCTTGCACACTTTCACACTTGAATCTGGTGCTTCGCGCTCCTTCTTTCGCGACAGCACCACACTCACGCCGCTCAGTCGGCCTGTCGCAGTCTCCCTGGCTGACCCCTCTGGGGGCCCAGTCCTGCGGCCCTGTCGGGCTTGCTGTCGGGACTCCACCTCCCCTCGTTCTCTACGAACTTGGTGAGTGGAGCTGACCTCCAGGACGTGTGGGTTGACCAGTTCACTCCTGGAGGTCAGCGTGTGACCCACTGCACTTGCTCTCGGACGGGCCGCCACCTGGCCACGTTCACCCGTCGGCCTGGGTCAAGTCTGTACACACTGACTACTGCGTCTCCTCCAGGTACTGCGTCTGGTCAGGTCGCAGCGTCTGGTCAGGTGTTTGCTGCTGCGTCCAGGTCTAGTCCGGCGTCTGCCCCCTGCTCGTGTCGTCCTCTGTCACACGAGACTCTCCTTTGGCACCACCGCCTTGGTCACCCCTCCCTGCCTCGTCTTCGAGGTATGGCCTCCCGTACCCTTGTCTCTGGTCTCCCCCGGTCCCTCCCTCCCCTTCCTCCGGGGCCGGCCCCTACCTGTGTTCCATGTGTCGAGGGCCGGCAGCGCACCGCTCCTCACTCCTCCGAGTTTCCTCCGACAGAGGCTCCCCTGCAGACTCTTCACATGGACGTGTGGGGCCCAGCCCGCGTCCGTGGACAGGGTCACGAGCGTTACTTCCTGCTGGTCGTTGACGACTACTCGCGTTACACGACAGTCTTCCCCTTGCGCCGCAAGGGTGAGGTCACTGAGTTGTTGATCGACTGGATCCGCGGTGCTCTTCGCCAGCTCAGCGAGAGTTTCGGCTCGGACCTTCTTGTTCTGCGTCTGCACTCCGACAGAGGTGGTGAGTTTTCCTCCGACCTTCTGAGGGCTTTCTGTCGTGCGGAGGGCATCCGCCAGACGTTCACGCTTCCGGCCTCCCCACAGCAAAATGGGATTGCTGAGCGCCGCATTGGCATGGTCATGGACGTTGCTCGCACGTCCATGATCCATGTGGCTGCTCCCCATTTTCTGTGGCCGTTCGCGGTTCAGTACGCTGCGCATCAGATCAACCTTCAGCCTCGTGTCTTCTTGCCTGAGACCACACCTACTCTGCGGTGGACGGGGAAGGTTGGCGATGCGTCTGTGTTCCGTGTCTGGGGATCTCGAGCTTTTGTCCGCAATTCTTCCGCGGACAAGCTGTCCTCCCGTGCTGTTCCCTGCGTCTTCCTTGGCTTCCCCCCTGACGCGCCTGGGTGGCAGTTTTACCACCCCACCTCGCGTCGTTTTCTGTCCTCTCAGGATGTCACGTTTGAGGAGTCGGTATCTTACTACCGTCTCTTTCCCTACCGCACTGCCCCTCTCCCCCCCCCACCGCTCTTCCTAGCACCAGGTGCTCCTCCGGTAGACCCCCTCCCCCCTCAGGGTCCTGCCCCCTCAGGTGTGTCCCAGGTAGACCCTGTCGAGCCTGTTGAGGTAGCTGTCGACTCTGGTACTGCTAGGGGTGCTGAGCCTGCGGGTGCGGGTGCGGGGCCTGGGGGTGCTGAGCCTGAGGGTGCGGAGCCTGGGGGTGCTGAGCTTGAGCGTGCTGAGTCTGGAGGTCCTCCGGGTGTCTTGTCACGGCGGGAGTCCCTCTCTCCACAGCAGCTGCGAGAGTGGTACGCTAGGCGCTGTCACCGTGTTGCTGGAGCTGCTGGAGTTGGAGCTGCTGGAGGTCCTGCTGGTGCTGGAGCTGCTGGGGGCGCTGGAGCCGCTGGTCCCGGAGGTGCTCGCACTGGAGGTGCTGGTCTTACTGGTGCTGGAGCTGTTGGAGGTGCTGGAGCCGCTGGTCCCGGAGGAGCTCGTACTGGAGGTACTGGAGCTGCTGGAGCTGGTGGTGCTACAAGAGTTGGAGCTGCTGCTGCTGGAGGTGCTGCTGGTGCTGGAGCTGTTGATGCTGGAGGTGCTGCTGGAGCTAGAGCTGCTAGAGGTGCTGCAGCTGGTGGTGCTACGGGAGTTGTAGGTGGGGACCCTGGAGCTGGGGGTATTGGTGCTGTCTCTGCTGGTTCTGGAGGCGCTGCGCGGCCGCGGCCGTACTACGTTCCGCTCCTTCAGCAGGTTCTTGGCCTCCCGCCTTCTATTGGTCCTACTCCTCCCTTACTGAGTCCACCGCCTGTCCAGTCGCAGTCGCAGTTACAGCCAGCCTCTCCACTGCCTGGTCCTTCTCCTTACTCTGGACCGACTAGAGGTCTTACGGAGCGTCGTGAGCCTGAGTCTCGTCCTGCGTCGCCTGAGTCTCGTCCTACGTTGCCTGAGTCTCGTCCTCAGTCGCCTGTTCGCGCTGTCCGCACTGGTCGTCGTGTTCCGCGTCAGCGTCCTCCTCCTGTCCCCGGCACTCACTATATGACTCTGCGTCCTTCCACTGCTCCACAGCGTGTCCCTCTGCCGTCTCCTCCTGCGTCCTCTCTTCCTGACGGTCCGGACCCGGAGTCTGACTCCCTTCGTGCTGCTAGTCCTACTGTCACGCGTTTCCTGGCCACTGTTGTCACTGAACCTTCGTTTGAGTCCACTGCTGCGTCTGCTCTAGTTGCTGAGCTTGTTGACTTTGCTGCCGCCTGTCGTCTAGACTACGCCGCCAGCCTTGTTGCTGAGTCTGAGTCTGGGTATGTCTGTCCTCCGTCCGTCGGGGGTGAGTGTGCTCTTGGCACGGACGTTCTTGAGGACAGACAGGAGGAGTTTGAGTGCTTTGCCACTGCTTTACCTCATCTCGTGTCCATGCTGCTTGCCCCTGAGGGAGACCTGGATGCACCAGACATCCCGACCCCGCGCTCTTACGCAGAGGCGATAGAGGGTCCCTACTCCTCTCAGTGGCAGACAGCCATGGACACAGAGATGGCTTCCGGGAAGTCCACAGGCACCTACGTTGACGAGGTTCCCCTGCCTGGGGCGAACATCGTCAGTGGCATGTGGATTTTCAGGGTGAAGCGGCCGCCGGGTTCTCCGCCTGTCTTCAATGCGCGTTACGTTGCACGAGGCTTCAGTCAGCGAGAGGGAGTTGACTTCTTCCAGACCTTCTCCCCTACCCCGAAGATGACCACTCTTCGGGTGCTGCTGCACGTCGCCGCTCAGCGTGACTACGAGCTTCACTCTCTTGACTTCAGCACTGCTTTCCTACAGGGCAGCCTACACGAGGAGATCTGGCTGCGCCGCCCACCTGGCTTCACTGGGTTGTTTCCTGCTGGTACCCAGTGGAGCCTCCGGCGGCCAGTCTACGGTCTCCGTCAAGCACCCCGTGAGTGGCACGACACACTGAGGACGACTCTTGCTGCTCTTGGGTTTGCTCCTTCTACTGCTGACCCGTCGCTGTTTCTACGCACCGACACCACTCTGCCGCCGTTCTACGTTCTCGTGTACGTAGACGACTTGGTCTTTGCTACTGCTGACACTGAGGCACTCGCCCACGTGAATTCGGAGCTGCAGAAGAGACACACGTGCACAGACCTGGGTGAGCTGACAAGCTATCTTGGCTTGCGGATCACCCGGGACAGAGCACAGCGCACCATTACCTTGACTCAGTCACACATGGTGCAGCAGGTCCTTCAGCGCTTCGGCTTCACGTACTCCTCGCCATAGTCCACTCCTCTGCCTATCGGTCACTCGCTCTCAGCTCCACCTTGGGACGAGTCCGTAGAGCCGAGTGGCCCGTATCCAGAGCTTGTGGGCTGCCTCATGTACCTGATGACCTGCACTCGACCTGACCTTGCCTACCCTCTTAGCATTCTAGCACGCTATGTCGCTCCTGGCCGACACAGGAAGGAGCACATGGATGCAGCTAAGAGGGTGTTGCGCTACTTGTGCAGTACGTCGGGCATGGGGCTCGTGCTTGGAGGACGGGCTCGAGTTGTCCTCACTGGTCACGCAGACGCTTCCTGGGCTGACGACTTGGCTACGCAGCGGTCGTCACAGGGTTACACCTTCAGTCTTGGCTCCGGCTCTGTCTCTTGGCGGTCTACCCGCTCGTCTTCTGTTCTCAGCTCCAGTTGTGAGGCTGAGATCTACGCAGGGGCCATGGCTGCACAGGAGTTACGCTGGCTCACCTACCTGCTGACCGACCTGGGAGAGCCGCCTCGTTCTCCTCCAGTGCTGTACGTCGACAACAAGGCCATGATTGCCTTGTGTCAGGAGCACAGACTGGAGCACAGAACGAAGCACATCGCTCTGCGCTACTTCCTTGCTCGAGAGTTGCAGCAGCGTGGTCAGCTTCGTCTTGCTTACGCGGCCACTCGGGCCAACACTGCTGATGTCTTCACCAAGGTGCTTCAGCCTTGTGATCATCAGCGTTTCTGTACTGTTCTAGGCCTTGTGCCTACTGTGCCTCACTTGCTTACTTCTTGACTCTGCTTGTACTGTGATCTCTATACCTATACCTGCATGCTTGCACTTGCTAGGTTGTGATCACTGTATTGCTTGTTCTCCTTTATATAACTCTGCATGTGAACTGGCCTTGTGGCCATTTGCTTGTGCTCAGACTGCGTGGTGACGTCGTGATCCAACCTGAGCTTGCTTTGCCTTTCTTGACCGGTCTTGTGACCTCTTGTTCTCCCCCACTTTGCCTATGGGGGTGTGCCAAACTTATATGCTATAGTCTATGTAGGCTGTAGTGGGGTAGTTCATATAGGGTACAACACTTTTAGGTTTCCTACTTGTACCCACCTGTTTGCTAGTTCAGTCATTCCTTCCTTCACTATTTTGACATATACATGACCTTATGATAAGACCAGGGTCTTATAAAATGTAGGCAACTGTTAAGACCCCACCCCATTTTTGGGGTGCGATTCTTATAATTCCCCCGGGTCTTATATCCGGGGTATTACGGTACAAAGGCATCATGTGCTTGAAAATCAGTCCTTTTTGTTTGGGAACCCTGAAAATTCAGGTTGTTTTTTTAGGAACACTGAAAATCAGCCTATTTTTCACAGGGTGTTAGAATAAGCAGGAATGAATGATTGAACTAGGCAAGGGGTGAGTACAAGTAGAGGAAACCTAACCCTAAAGTGTTGTACTCACTAAGAAGTGACCCTACTGTAGCCTAGAGATACAATTGTAATCTGACACACCCCCATAGGCAAAGTAGGGGACAGCAAACACAACAAGCGGTCACAAGACCAGTCTGCAGAAGAGAACACAGCTCAGGGTGGATCACAAAGTCACCACGCATTCTGAGCACAAGCAAGTGGCCACAAGGCCAGTTCACATGCAGAGGTATATAATAGCAAGGCAGTACACTGATCACAACCTAGCAAGAGAAAACAAGCAGGTATAAAGATATATAGCAGTGTACAACAAGAGCAAGTCAAGCAACCAATAGGTGAGGCAGAGTGGGCACAAGCCCAAGAGCAGTGCAGAAACGGTGATGATCACCAGACCCAAGGGCTTTGGTGAAGACATCAGCAGTGTTGGCCCGAGAGGCCACGTAAGCAAGGCGCAGCTGACCACGCTACTGCAGCTCACGCGCAAGGAAGTAGCGAAGAGCAATGTGCTTCGTTCAGTGCTCCAGTCTCTGCTCGCGACACAAGGCAAGCATTGCCTTGTTGTCGACGTACAGAACCGGAGGAGAACAAGCCCGCCCCCCCAAGTCGGTCAGCAGGTAGGTCAGCCAGCGTAGCTCCTGTGCAGCCATGGCTCCGCTGCTGTGCCTCACAGCTGGAACCAAGCACAGAAGAAGAACGAGTGGACCTCCACGAGACAGAACCAGAGCCAAGACTGAAGGTGTAACCCTGTGACGAACGCTGAGTCGTCTGGTCGTCGGCCCAAGAAGCGTCAGAGTGTCCTGTGAGGACCACCGAACCCCGTGCTCCAAGCACGAGCCCCATGCCCGATGTGCTGCACAAGTAACGCAGTACCCTCTTCGCAGCATCAAAGTGCACCTTTCAGTGTCGACCAGGTGTCACGTAGCGAGCCAGGAGGCTGAGAGGGTACACGAGGTCAGGTCGTGTGCACGTCATCAGGTACATGAGGCAACCCACAAGCTCTGGGTACGGACCACTCGGCTCTACGGACTCGTCCGAAGGTGGAGCTGAGAGCGAGTGGCCGGTAGACAGAGGAGTGGGCTGTGGCGAGGACCAAGTGAAGCGGAAGCGCAGAAGGACCTGATGCGCCATGTGTGACTGAGTGAGGGTGATGGTGTGCCGTGGTCTGTCCCGGGTGATCTGCAAGCCAAGATAGCTCCGCAGCTCACCGAGGTCAGTGCAGGTGTGTCTCTCCTGCAGCTCCGCCTTCACTAGGGCCAGTGCCTCAGTGTCAGCAGTAGCAAAAACCAAGCCGTCGACGTACACGAGGATGTAGAACGGCGGCAGAGTAGTGTCGGTGCGGAGAAACAGCGACGGGTCAGCAGTCGAAGGAGCAAACCCAAGAGCCACAAGTGTCGTCCTCAGTGTGTCGTGCCACTCACGGGGCGCCTGACGCAGGCCGTACACTGGTCGCCGTAGGCTCCACTGGGTACCCTCAGGAAACGACCCAGTGAAGCCCTGTGGACGGCGCAACCAGATGGCCTCGTGAAGGCTACCCTGCAAGAAAGCTGTCGAGAAGTCGATGGAGTGTAGCTCGTAGTCACGCTGAGCTGCAACGTGTAGCAACACCCGAAGAGTGGTCATCTTCGGTGGGGGAGAAGGTCTGAAAGAAGTCGACCCCCTCACGCTGACTGAAGCCTCGAGCAACGTAACGTGCCTTGAAGGCAGGCGGAGAACCCGGCGGCCGCTTCACCCTGAAAATCCACATGCCACTGACGATGTTCGCCCCAGGTGGGGGAACCTCGTCGACGTAGGTGCCTGTGGACTTCCAGGAAGCCATCTATGCGTCCATGGCTATCTGCCACTGAGAGGAGTACTCACCCGAAATCGCCTCCCTGTAGGAGCACGGGGTGGGGATGTCAAGTGCATCCGGGTCTCCCTCAGGGGCAAGCAGCATGGTCGCGTGATGGGGTGAAGCGATAGCAAGGCACTCCAGCTCCTCCTGTCTGTCCTCAAGAACGTCATAGCAAGGGGCACTACAGCCAAGAGCAGTCTCACCCCCGACGGACGGAGGACAGGCAGGGACAGTTTCAGAGATAAGACTCGCAAGGTAGTCTAGGCGGTACACAGCAGCAAAGTCAACGAGCTCAGCTACTAGGGCAGACGCAGCAGGAGACGAGAACGTAGGGTCCGTCACAACCGTAGCAAGAAGGCAAGTAACAGTCGGACCGGACGCACGAGCAAGGTCAGACGGAGGGTCAGCAACGTCAGGCAGAGAGGACGCAGGAGGTAACGGTAGTACAACACGCTGAGGAACAGAGGAAGGACGGAGTGTCATATCGTGAGTGCCAGGGACAGCCGGAGCACGCGGACGACGAACACGAGGAACACGAGCACGGACAGCAGCTCTAGGCTCAGGCTGAAAGTCAAAGCTAGACTCAGGCTCTCGACGCTCAGGGGTGGAAGCACTAGTCTCAGGCTCTCGGCGCTCAGTCAGGGACTCTGACACCGCAGTGTAAGGAGCAGGAGCAGGCAGTGGGGAGTGTGGTAGCAGCGATGGCTGTGACTGGTCCACTGGCGGACACAGCAACGGAGGAGTAGTACCTGCCACAGGGAAGCCAGTAGCACCTGGCGGAAGACTGAGAAGGTGGCGAAGAGCACCAGTAGCTCCCGTACCTCCAGCACGAGCAGCTCCTCCAGTACCCCCAGCAACACCTCCAGCACCAGTAGCACCAGCACCTCCAGCACCACGAGCTCCGACAGCGCCAGCACCTCGAGCACCAGTAGTACCTCCAGCACCTCCAGTGCCTCCAGCTCCGGCTCCAGCGCCTCCAGCACCAGTAGTACCTCCAGTACCTCCCGTGCCAGCAGCTCCAGTAGCACCTCCAGCACCTCCAGCACCAGCAGCACCACCTGCTCCGGCAGCTCCAGCACCTCCAGTACGAGCACCTCCGGGACCAGTAGCTCCAGCACCTCCAGTACCTCCAGCACCAGCACCTCCAGGGTCAGCACCTCCAGCACCTCCAGCACCAGCAGCAGCTCCAGTACCCCCAGCACCAGCAGCACCCCCAGCACCAGCAGTACCTCTAGTACCTCCAGTAGTACCTCCAGCACCTCCAGAACCAGCAGCACCTCCTGGACTAGTAGCTCCAGCACCAGCCGGACCGTACCTTCTACCACCACGACTGCCTCGCCGAACGACCCACGCACGAATCGCCTGCGGCGAGAGCGTCTCAAGTAGAGCAGGCTGCGGTGGCTGTCCAGCTCCAGTACCTCCAGTAGTGGTAGCTCTAGCACCTCCAGCACCAGAAGCACCTCTAGTACCCCCAGCTCCAGCACCTCCAGCACCAGCAGCAGCTCCAGTACCTCCAGTAGTACCTCCAGGCCTAGTAGCTCCAGTACCTCCAGCTCCAGGACCTCCAGAAGGACTCGCAGCACCCCCAGAGTCAGCACCCGAAGTATCAGCACCCCCAGAGTCAGCACCCAAAGTCTCAGTACCCCCAGGCTCAGTACCCTCAGGCTCAGTACCCTCAGTCCCAGCACCCGCAGGCTCAGTGCCCTCAGAGCACCCGCAGGCTCAGTACTCTCAGTCCCAGCACCCGCAGGCTCAGTACACTCAGTCCCAGCACCCGCAGGCTCAGTACGCTCAGTCTCAGCTCCAGTGTCCACTGCAGGAGGCTGCAGAGGCGGGAAACCGGGGGGGGTAGCCAAATGAGGAGAGCAGTCACCCCCAGACGTACCACTCCCAGGCCCAGCTCCAGCAGCCTCAGCTCCAGAGTCCACAGCAGCAGGCTGCGGAGGTGGCGAAGACGGCCGAGGCGGGAAACCCGGGGGGGTCTCCAAGCGAGGAGTGTGGTGAGTGGTCGCCGTGTCGTCGGCGACGGCGTCACCCCCCTCAGCTGAGTCAGAGGAGTCAGAAGAGATCTCAACTGGCTCATCCAAGGGGGTGGGTCTACCTGGGACACACCTGAGGGAGCAGGACCCTGTGGGGGAAGGGGGTCTACCGGGGGGGGGGGGGGGGGGACTGGTACCAGGAAGAGAGGCGCGAGGGGGACCGGGTGGGACGTGTGTGGGTGAAGTCGGTAGTAACAGACCGACTCGTCGAAGGTGACGTCCTGAGAGGACAGAACACGACGCGAGGCAGGGTGGTAGAACTGCCAGGGTGGAGCGTCGGTGGGGAAGCCCAGGAAGACACAGCGGAGAGTGCGAGGAGAGAGCTTGCTCGCTTTGGTATCGCGAACAAGGGAGAGCACGCCCCAGACCCGAAACGACGACGTCCCCAGGCTGTCCCGTCCAACGGAGTGTGGGCGAGGTCTCTGGAGCAGAGACACGGGGCCAGAGGTTGAGCTGATGCGTGGCGTATCGGACCGCAAACGGCCACAGGAAATGGGGAGCAGCCGCATGGATCATGGAGGTACGAGCAACCTCCATGATCAGGCCAATGTGACGCTCAGAGATCCCATTTTGCTGCGGAGAGGCCGGAAGCGTGAACGACTGGGCGATGCCCTCATCCTGGCAGAACGTCTCAAGGTCGCCAGAGGAGAACTCACCACCCCTGTCAGAGTGCAGACGCAGGACTGGGAAGTCCTGCTGAAAGCGCTCGTGCAGCTGGAGACGAGTAGCACGGATCCAGCGGATCAAAACACCACTGACGTCCGCCTTGTGACGCAAGGGGAAGACTGTGGTGTAGCGTGTGTAGTCGTCAACAACCAGCAGGAAGTAGCGCTCCAGGTCCGTCCCACCGACTGGGGCCGGGCCCCACACGTCCAGGTGGAGAGTCTGCAGAGGAGCAGTGGTCGGAGGAAACTCGGAGGAGTGAGGAGCGGCGCGCTGCCGCCCCTCGACGCAAGGAAGGCACGGCGGCGCAAGTGAGCGCGGGAGGGGGGGCAGGGTCCTGGGGAGGCCAGAGACAAGGGGACGGGAGTGCATACTGCGTAGACGCTGCAGGGAGGGGTGACCAAGACGGTGGTGCCAGCGCTGAGTCTCGTGCGTGAGTACTCTGCACGAGCAAGACGCAGCTAACTGCCTCGACGCAGACGCCCGACTCGACGCAGCCACCTGACCTGACTCAGCCACCTGTGCAGACGCAGTGGTCAGTGTGTACAGACTAGACCCAGGCTGTCGAGTGAACGTAGCCAGGTGACGGCCAGTCCGGGAGCACGTACAGATCGCCACACGCTGCCCTCCAGGAATAAATGTATCAACCCAGACATCCTGAATGGCAGCGTTGCTCACCAAGTTCGTCGAGAACGTGGGGAGGTGGAGACCTGACAGAGAGCCGGAGGGGACTGCTGGACAAGGGAGGACCGTGGAGGCTCTCGCAACTACTGGGCCCCCGGAGGGGTCAGCCAGTGAGACTGGGACAGGTGCTGTGAGTGGTGTGACTATGGTGCAATCAGGAAAGAAGCAACGTGACGCGCCTGAGTCAAGCGTGAAAGTGTGCAAGACCTCAGCTGAGGCAAGACCTGTGGTAGGAGACGCACTAGCACCTAGAGCGTCGGCAGACTCACGGGCACCTAGAGCTGCAGCAGACTCACTAGCACCTGGAGTAGCAGCAGACTCACTAGCACCAAGAGCAGCAGTCTTAACAAAACGATAACCTCCACCACCAGGACGACCTCGCTGAATAACCCACTCACGAAGCTGCTCAGGGGTGGGGTTGTCCGGGAGAAGTAGTGGCCGCTGCTGTCTACCCCTGACCGCAGCAACTGCCGCGGAAGTGGCCATGACAGATAGTGACGGTCAGGAGTAGGTCCAGCACCTCCAGCTCCTACAGTACCAGCAGCACCTCCTGCACTCCCTGCAGCACCTCCACCAGCAGCAGCAGTAGCACGAGTAGCAGCAGCAGTAGTAGTTTTTTTTTTTTTTTTTTTTTTTTTTTTTTTTTCAGGAATTAGGGTTGCGCGCGGCCCACGGGCTGCAGGGGCGACGCGCGGCTCGGCAGGGCGGCGCGCGGGCTGCAGGGGCAGCGCCTACGGGCTGCAGGGGCGACGCGCAGCTCGGCAGGGCGGCACGTGGGCTGTAGGGGCGGCGCGCGGCTCGGCAGGGCGGCGCCCAGGCTGCAGGGGCGACGCTCGGCTCGGCAGGGCGGCGCGCGGGTTGCAGGGGCAGCACCCACGGGCTGCAGGGGCGACGTGCGGCTCCGCAGGGCGGCGTACGGGCTGCAGGGGCGACGCGCGGCTCTGCAGGGCGGCGTACGGGCTGCAGGGGCAGCGCCCACGGGCTGCAGGGGCAACGCTCGGCTCAGCGGGGCGGCGCGCGGGCTGCAGGGGCAGCGCCCTCGGGCTGCAGGGGCGACGCGCGGCTCTGCAGGGCGGCGTACGGGCTGCAGGGGCAGCGCCCACGGGCTGCAGGGGCAACGCGCGGCTCGGCAGGGCGGCGCGCGGGCTGCAGGGGCAGCTCCCACGGGCTGCAGGGGCGACGCGCGGCTCGGCAGGGCGGTGCGCGGGCTGCAGAGGCAGCGCCCACGGGCTGCAGGGGCAGCACGCGGGCCACAGGGGCAGGCACGGCTGCAGGGGCAGCACGAACGCAGGGGCAGGCACGGCTGCAGGGGCAGCACGGTCGCAGGGGCAGGCACGGCTGCAGGGGCAGCACGGTCGCAGGGGCGAGTACGGCTGCAGGGGCAGCGCGGTCGCAGGGGCAGCACGCGGGCTGCAAGGGCAGCGCGGCTGCATGGGGCAGCGTAGGAAGAAAATTTTACGGTTAGGGCAGGGCGGAACGTTCGGTGGGCCCTAGGAACGATTCTGCTCTAATACCATGTTAGAATAAGCAGGAATGAATGATTGAACTAGGCAAGGGGTGAGTACAAGTAGAGGAAACCTAACCCTAAAGTGTTGTACTCACTAAGAAGTGACCCTACTGTAGCCTAGAGATACAATTGTAATCTGACACAAGGACCCTGATGCATCAGGGCCCCTAAAAGTGAATATGAGGGCCTGGCCGATTCCTTGTGCTCATACTGTGTGGTGACTTTGTGATCCACCGTGAGCTTGGTGTTGTTGCTTCTCTTGACTGGTCTTGTGACCACTTGTGTTTCTTGCTCTCTCGTGTCATCCCTCACTTAGCCTATGGGGGTGTGTCAAACTTGTTGTTGTAGGCTACAGGGATGCATGCTGTAGAGGGTGTAACACTTTTAGCATAGTATTTGTATCACCCATGCTTGCTAATCGATCACTTCCGTTGCATGCTATTCTCGAGACAACGCTGATTCAGCAGTGTCCCACATCGCAAAACACTGAAAAAATATTGTTGGAATTAAGAAAACACTGAAATTTCAGTGTCGTATAAAATACAAGGCTGAAAGATCAGGGTCACTTAAAAAAAACACCCTAAAACATCAGGAAATCAGGGTAAAAATCCTGACTTCTGAGGCCCTGCCCGCGTCTAGTAACTGGGCGAATACGGTATGGCCCCATTCATACTGGATTGATTAGCAGAAATGATGACCGTTGATACGAATTCTATATGGCCAAATTCGACAACACAAGTGATCAGCTCATTTTGTCATGCAGCCAGCTTGAGGCCGCCTGCCAACTTCACGAGTGAGGGCCCTTTGCCCCAGGGAGCAAATCTCCCAGCCAGCGCCGCCACACGCACTGCACCAAGCTTGTGGGCCCTCGCTGCTGCTGTCTCGTCTGCACATGCGGCGAGAGCAGGCGGCGTGGAAGGCAGGGCGAAGACCACGCGGTTGATGTCTCCATCCACGTCTACCTCGTACACCGCTGTGAACACCTGCCAGCAGGGGGCATGGGGCGGGTGGGAGAGGGAAGGGGGAGGGGGGGAGAGTGACGCGAGATGGGGGGGTGGGGTAAGGCGAGTGGGATGAATGGGGCGAGAGGGGGGAGTGAGGCGAGTGCGGGGACTGAGGTGAGTGGGGCGAGTGCAAGAGACCCACCTGTCGCACGGCAGCTACAGCCGCCTTGTACTTGCTGCTTGCCCGCGCGACCACGTTCAGCACAAGCATTCCGCCCTCATTCAGGGCAGCTCGGGCAGACTGAAGAAAATGCGGCTCCAAGAAAACCTGCGCCGGGCAGCTCATTCCCGTGCTGCAAGGGGGGAGGAAAGGAGGGGGGGAAGCAGTGTGGAGAGGAGAGGATCCAGGTCAATGTGAAGGAAGGTAAGACAGGCAAAGTAATCAGCGCATGCGCAGTACACATTAGAGAAGGATTCGCCACACATGAGCAGTAGTGGAGCAACGGGGTAGTAGCAAGGCAATGTGGGCAACAAGGGGTGACCAAGGAGACGGGTAGAAGCAAAGAAAGATGGGAGGAGGATGTGTGGGAAGAGTGGAGCATGGTGGGGTGACCTGGGGTCATCGGAGTCGGCATCCACGAATATCACATCCACCCCTGCTCCCCCACGCCCTCCTCCACCGCTCTCAGCATCGCCTGACAGGGCGAGAGCTGCTGTGCCGCGCTGCACTGCCGCTACCGTGTGGTCCCCCAGTGCCCCTTCATGCGGCCCTTGGGTGTGGTGGGGCGCAGCCATGGCGTGCACGAGTGCCACACCGTCCCCAATGTGCAACTGCCACACACGGCAGCGTGCTCCGGGGGGAGGGGGTGAACGGGTGGCGGAAACGGGTGCTACAAGACAGCAACCGGGAAAACAAAAGCACCACTCGCAGCACACCGGGAAACAGATAAACCGGGAAAACAAAAGCACCACTCGCAGCACACCGGGAAACAGATAAACCGGGAAAACAAAAGCACCACTCGCAGCACACCGGGAAACAGATAAACCGGGAAAACAAAAGCACCACTCGCAGCACACCGGGAAACAGATGAACCGGGAAAACAAAAGCACCACTCGCAGCACACCAGGAAACAGATAAACCGGGAAAACAAAAGCACCACTCGTGTGAAGGGGAAGTGCTGGCGCAGCACCCGGGAAAACAAAAGCACCACTCGCAGCACAGCGGGTGTTGAACATGATTCCAGCAAGAGCAAGGAGCACTCACTCGCAGCACGGCGTCTTGTGTGAATCCGAAGTGGTCGCTTGCAACTTGCCCCATGACGCCATCCAGCTCCGCCACCTGCCACCCACGCCCATGCCCATGCACACGAGCCCCCACATGGGGCCCCTCACCCACCCCACACCCATGCGGCAGCGCAGAGTCGGGGTTAGTCCGTTGCTATGCATGCGGCAGTGAGGAGTGGAAGAGGCAAGGAGAGAGCAACATGAATGAAGGGGCTTCTCGCGGATAAGGGGTGTCCTGTGGCGAACGATGGGGTGCGGGGGTGGCGTGGTGGTGTGCAAACAAGCAACACGTGTTTCCGGGGGGCGTGGCCAATATGGGCATGTGGGGCGTAAGGCGTGGTGCGAGTAGGTGAGACGCACGGTGATACTTGTGAAGGGGAAGTGCTGGCGCAGGAACATGGGCAGCGCCCCTCCGCCCAGCCCTATCACAGCTGCTGTCAGCTGCATGGATAAACGGGGAGAAACGGGGAGGCAGTTTGCAGGAAAGCCGAGTACATTGGTGGATGAGGTTTGTTGGGGGGGGGTGAGCATTCACTTGAAGAGGTTTTCCCGCCACGAATTGGAGGGCAGAGGAGTGAGGCGCGTGGAGCAGATCGAGGGCTCATGGGGCAGAGGGCGAGAGCAGGTGGAGTGGCGGTGGCGGTGTGGAGTGCTGACCTGGGCGTTGGTGCTCTCCCTGGCCTCCATGAGCGGCGCCACGAGGCTGAGCCCTGCGAGCATGGCGCCGTGGTACTCACTGGCCAGCTGCCCGTGATCCACCACCCACTCCACCCCGCCACTCCTCCCCACCTCCTCTGCCGCCTGCTGCTTCCGCGCTGCCTTTGCCGCTGCTTTCTTGCTCTTCTTACTTGCACCCGCTGCCGAATCTGCTGCTGCTGCTGCTGCCTTCCCTTGCTTCTGCTTTCCTCCCGCCCCACCTTTCTTCCCTCCCTCCTTGGCTATTACATCAGACGCCCCGCCCCCTGCACTGCCGCGCTGCTCCTCTTGCGGGGCAGCAGGGGCGGGGGGCGGGGCGGGGACGAGCAGGGCCTCGGACTGCACGAGGTTGGGGTTGCGGCGGAAGACAAGGCGGCGTGTGCAGTGGGGGGGCGAGAGCACGTCGTCCAGCACCACCATGGCGCCCGTTGTCACCGATGCCACCTGCCCCCGGGGTCACGCCCAGTGCGTCACAGCACAGGGGTGCCATGGCAAGTGTAACAACACAATGTCATAGATAGCCCTTATGTAGGTTGCGTGTCAGCGATTGTGTGATTCATGGCTCAAAAGCCGTTGCACGCCAACGCCAAGTTACATGCATCGACATGGAATGGTAGGCAGGCAGCCGGAGCGACAATAGACATGGCATGCGCGCACATGAGGATGAGCAGTGAGCAGAGAGCAGCAGGTGGGCACGCACCTCAGCGCGCACAGTGCCGGTGGCGGCAGCCGTCTCCGTGGTGATGTACCTGGTGGCACACAGGGGGGCCGTGCAGCACACACCATGCATGATGAGCGCACACACGCATGTGCGCAACAGCTGCCCTGCACGGCACACAATTGAAAGCGTGCAGCAAGTATGGAACGCGGCCCATAGGCACACGCAGCAAGGAGGCTTAAAAGGTGGCAGAGGGCAGGCGGGGGGGGAGCAGCACTGACGGGATAGCGTAGCGGGTGTTGGTGCAGTACTCTGGCGCCAGCTGCAGCACCAGCGGTGACAGCTCCTCCTGCCACCACTCACAACAGCGCGCGGTCAACACACGAGGCAGCACGTAACACGGGCATGGTCAGAACGCGGGACGGAAATTGCCTCCTAGCGTGCACAAGTGTTGAAAGGGAGTGAGGGTCCCAAAAGGGCGCAGTGACTGACCTGCACTTGCGCCATGGTCAATGGCAACTGCCCCGGCCGCTCGTTCTGCTGCACCTGTTGCCATCGCACATGAGAGCAGGCACGGCACGGAAACGAGGACGGGGGTGAAACACGAGAAGCAGCAAACAACCGATGCATTGCAGTGCTGCGAGCACATGCACACACAGTGCCCGCCTGCCCAGCGTGCATTGAAGGAGGAGGAGCGGGTGGGTGTTACCAGAATGAGGCGCTGTGCATTGGCTGACTCCACCAGCTGCCACTGCCCCTCCTCCGATGCATAAAGCCAATCGCGGTTCATGCCCTGGTGCACACACAAGAGAGGGGGCATTCATGCACACACATGGTACCGTTGATGATAGTGTGGCAAGTACACCAAGTGCCATGTGCCATGTGCCGTGTGTGTGGGCTATTGATAGTGCATAAGTGGAGTGGTACGCAGCCCGCGTGTGTGTGTGGGCATGAGCACGCACGGAGCACGCACGGGGCCTGGCAAAGCACCCGGCCCTCGGCCATGCAATCATACGCGGGCCTGGGTCGGGCCGGCCCCAGCCAAAGGTGTGCGCACCCAAGGAGGGCCGCGCGAACGCTGGTGAAGCATTGTTTGCTTAAATTGCTGCCGCCAAAGACTCAGCTGCATGGCCACTGGACCGCGCCTCGGGCTGGGTAAGGGGTCAACATTTCAGAAAAGCCAGCCCGGACAACTCTCGCCTCATCCTTTATTTAGGCTGGCCTGGACCGGGCCGGCCCTCAGGCCGACTCGTGGTCATACGTGGGGCGCATGCACTCCACTCCACTCACACTGCCACCATCCAACCCACAGCAGCCCACGCGGCTCACCGCCACCGTTTCCCCAGCCAATCATGATGCATGCCCCGATCAGCCCCTCCGCACCGCACCATGTGGCATGTGGCATGCAGCAGCAGTCACCTGGGGCACGAGGAAGACAGCACAGGGCAGGGAGGCGCCATCGAGCATGGTGGGCGTGGCGTCCAGCACCACACCCGAGAACGCACTGCCACCACCACCACCTTCGCCACCGCCATGTGCATCCGTGGCAGGGGAGGGAGCGCCATCATCCGGTGGTGGAGCCATCACAACGACCTCCCCACACTCCTCTCCCTGCGCCGCTCCTGCGGCCCCTGCCACATGCGGGGTGAGGCGGCACAGCACGCGCCTGCCCGCACTGTACGCTGCCAGCGCTGCCAGGGACGGCGGCGAGGCAGGTGCATGGGCGCTGCTGCTCGCATCCACGGCGGGCGCAGGGAGTGGTGGCATGCAGGGCGCGGATCGCATGTGGTTCTCTCGGTCCACGAGCGTGAAGATGTCCGCCAGCTGCTCGGGGTGGATGCCGTTGCTCGCCACCCGCGCAAACGTCGTCACCACTAGCGGCAGCAGCGCCGAAGAGGGCGAGGGGGAGGAGGAAGAAGGGGGGGAGCGTGGAGCAGTGTTGGTGGCGACGACGAGGAAGGGGCGCAGGGGCGAGGGGGCAGTGTGGGGGGCGATGGGCACGGCATGGATGACCACCGTCCACGTGGCGGCTCGGAAGTGACGCAGCAGCAGCTCTGCACACGGAGGAGGACGGGGGCACACGCACGACAGAGGCACGAGGGGGAGGATGAGGGGAGACCCACGCAGCTGTTACGTTAAACGGGGTGGATGAGCAACTGGGTGCGGACGGGGGGTATATGGGTGCTGCACGTGCGTGGGAGGGTGCAGTGGTACGCCTGCATGTGTGCGGGCGGGGGGGCTCATGCACTCCATTCCACTCACACTGCCGCCATACACCCCACACCACCCCACCCAGCCGACCACCACCAATTTCCCCACCTCCCACCCAAAACCCCTCTCGTTTCCCCGCCTTCCTCCCCCGCGCGCACACAGCACGTGGCTCTGGGCGAGAGTGACGCAGAGGTAGCGGCCGCCCCCCGGGGCGACGAGGCGCTGCACCTCGTGCAGCAGGCGCGCGCCCGCCGTGGAGGCGTCCCCGCCCTCCTCGCCCATGAGCGCGTCCAGCCCGCCCTTGTCCACCACCGCGTCGAACGCGCCCCCCTCGTACTGCTCACGCACGGATCAAGTGCGCACGGGACAAGGGGAGCGGCGGATGGGGGGAGATTGGGACGAGTTGGGGGGGGGGGGGGGGGTTGGGGGTGTGGAGGACGAAGGGGGATGAAAAGGGGGGAGGGCAAGGTGGGGCGGGAGGTTGGGGGCAGGGGAGGGAAGGAGCAGCACGGGCGAGTGCGGGCGCTGCTGTGGTGTGTGTGCGAGCGCGTGACAGCACTACAGGCATGGGGTTAGCACACACGGGCAGCACGGCAGTGAGGACATGAAAGGGAGGGTCAACAATTGCCCGTGTCCTCGCCACCACGAACTCACTCCTGCTCCACCATCCTGCCCCGCCCTCTCACACTCCCCTATACCCCCGCTAAACCCTAGGACTCCGCGACGCCAACGGCACTTGCGCCGTCCACCTGCTGGCCCCTGCATGCGCCTCCCGTTCTCACCCACGCTCATCTCACGACCCGCCCGCCGCTTCTCGGCGCGGGCTGCCCCGCGCACGTACAGTGGTGGCGGTCATGTCCATGACATGCCATTTCATGTTCGGCCGCGCCGCGTCATTCTTGCGTTTCATCTCGTCGATGACGACCGTACTGAAGTCGACGCTCGTGATGACAGCGGGCACGCGCCCGCCGGGGGCGTGGGGAAGCGCGACGTGGTCGTGCAGCTGCGCGGACAGCTCCGAGTTGCCGCACCCCACCACCAGGATCTGCAGCGGCGGCGCATTGCTTGCGTCGCCGCCGGCACGGTGAGCAGCGCCGCAGCACTCGGGCCTCAGCAGCAGCGGCTTGAGCTCGTGCCACTCGCCGTACCACTCGAACGCCTTGCCGCGGCGCTTCCTGAAGAACCTGTCCCAGTACTCGCGCGACCTGAACTCGTCCGCGCTCGACGGCAGCAGATCCATGGCGCCTCGCGCCGCCTGCTCTAGGAATGGACACAGCTGATTGGGAGACATATGGTGGATGCCAAATGCGGGGTTTAGCTACCGCCAAGGCGTTAGCTGATTTTTATCGACAATTTTCCTTCGCTAAATGCTTAGGGCGTGTTGCATTTGAAATTTGTTTGGTAGATAGTATTGCGGGAAGATATGCAACTCGTAACATTTATGGGGCTCAATAACGCGTACAGTGACCATTGCATTGTATTTTCACACGTTTGGTAACTCGGCTCACGTGTTTGGTGACTATACACTGGCAAGCGATCACGCGAATTGTAAATAGATGAAACCCTCGCCCAAAATAACACCGATTCTGGTTTTTCCCACTCGTGCCAGACTTTATTGACGAATCGTGACGCACCAAGTTCTGACACACTTCCCGAAGATCAGGAAATTTACGCACGAGTAACTCCATTGAAACACTTTGTAATCAACTGATGAATATTTCAGCACTTGCTCGAAACATTGATTTTGGCTAATAATATCGTACAACTAGGCAAAAACAATAAACAACTTTCGGATGGCAAGCGATCCTGAAAGCATCAACCCCAAACTTCTTGCGACAAGGTGTTTATAGTTTTTTGCTACGAAAGAGCATACCATTCGGGAATGGTATATTTTTCTCCCCCCTGTACAATTATTCCACCTTGCAATAATTACACAATTTTTAAAATTAAAACCTTTCGTCGCCTTTCCGGGAAAATTTCATCACTTTGCAATTATGCAATCATGCTACCAAATTTATGATAATATTTAAAACACTATTTGTTCGAGATTAAATATATATGAAAGGGCTCGGAAATTATTTTGTCCGTGGTAATAAAACAAACGCAATATTTCAAAGTTACGGCGAGAATCATTCATTTATCTCAAACGGGGCGTAATATATTTCAAAATGCGATGAATTTGTCAAACTATATATGTTATGCTAGTTTATGTAGGCTGTAGTGGGGTAGCCAATGTAGGGTACTGTCAAACATTTCTGCTATAGTCTTTCTAGGCTGTAGTAGGGTAGACATTATGGGGTACAGTTTCCTAGGGTTTCATATTTGTACCCAACTCATTTCCTAGTCAATCATTTCCACTCAGTTTCTTCACATGGTATAGAGCAGGTTCCCTAGTGGGACCGTTTCTTCCTAGGGCCCACCATCGAAATTTTTTACCTACCTTGCCCGAAGCGCGTTTCGCGCTCTGCCCTGCTGCCGCTGTTGCGGCCCTGCCCTCTAACCCTTTCGCGGCCCCTTAGCGGCCTGCCCTGCTACTGTGGCCCGTCGCGGCCCTTTTGCGGCCCCTTCGCGGCCCCGCCCCTTCGCCTATCGCGGCCCGCCGCCTGTCGCGGCCCCGTCGCCCGTTGCGGCCCTTCGCGGCCCCCCTTCACGGCCCCGCCCGGTCACCTGTCGCGGCCCCGTCGCCCGTCGCGGCCCCGTCACCTGTCGCGGCCCGTCGCGGCCCTACGCCGCCCGCCCTACCTTCGGCGCGGCCCTTCTCGACCCCGGGCGTCGACCCGTCGTCGCGGCCCTGCGCGGCCAGCTCGCCAGCCGACGCGGGCCTCCGCGGCTCTGCCGCCCCTTCTTTGCGGCCCCGCCCTGCCCCTCCCTTCGTCGCGGCTCCCAACTGCAGCAGCCGCCGGGGCGTGCCCTGCCGCAGCTGTCGTCCCTGCTGCCGCCGCCGACCCTGCAGCCACCGGTGTGCCAAGCCGCCGCCGCCGCTGCCGTTGCTGCCGCCCCGGCCCTGCCCTGCAGCCGAGCCGCGGCCCTGCCCTGCCGCCCCGTCGCGGCCCCGATCCTGCCGGCGCCCCACGGCCCTGCCCCACCAGTCGCGGCCTCCCTACCCACCCGCCCCTGGTAAGCGCACTGCCGAACCGCGCCGCCCTGCCGAGCCGCGCCGTTTAGCCGAGTCGCGCTGCTACTGCTGCTGCTAGCCTACTGCTGCTGCTGTCATGGCTAGTCCCAATGTGCTTACCTTCGATGCTGAGGGTCGCGCGGTCGATTTTGAGGTCTGGGTCGATGACCTGCAGCTTTTTCTGCAGTGCGACAGCAAGGACGGTATCTCCCTGTTCGATCTCACGTCTGGCGCCCGTGCTGCCCCTGCTGCCGATGCTGACAGTACTGTTCGCTCACAGTGGACCACGCGCGATGCTGCTGCCCGTCTTGCTATCCGTAGTCACCTGCCGCCTGCTGAGCGCGCACACTTTAGCCAGTACAAGACTGCTAGCACTCTGTACACTGCTGTTGTTGCGTGCTACTCCTCCCCTGCCACTGCTGCCCTTAGCCGCCTCATGCTACCGTACCTTTTCCCTGACCTAGCCGCTTTTGCCACAGTCGCTGACCTCATTACGCACCTCCGCACTAGTGACACCCGCTACCGCGCTGCGCTTCCTGCCGAGTTCTGCGCCGCGAACCCCCCCCCTATGTACATCACTCTCTACTACCTCGTCACCCGGCTCCCTGAATCCCTTCGCTCGGTCAGGGACCACTTCCTCTCCCTTTGCCCCACCACGCTCACCGTTGACCTCCTCGAGGAGCGCCTCCTTGCAGCTGAGGAGGGTATAGTCGCTGTAGGAGCCTCTCGTGGTGACCCTCTTGCCCCTTTCTTTGAGGGGTGCTCCCCCGTCCCTCTTTTGCCCTCTGTTGCCTCTGCTGCTGCTGTTGACCTCGTTGGCACCGAGTCGGTCGGCGCTGCGTCTACCCCTAGTGGGAAGCGCCGCTACGGCAAGGGCAAGGGGGGCAAGGGGGGTGGAGGGGATGGAGGGGGCGGCGGTGGTGGCGGTGGAGGAGGCGGAGGGGGTGGGGTTGGAGGTGGGAGTGGTGGCGGGAGTGGGGGCTTCGGTGGCGGCGGTGCAGGTGGAGGCGGCGGAGGCAGCGGCAGTGGGGGTGGAGGTGGCGGCGGCGGCGGTGGAGGTGGGGGTAGCGGTGGCGGTGGTGGGCAGTGGGGAGGCTCGAGCGGTGGCCAGCGCCAGCAGCAGCAGCGCTCCCGTGAGACCCCGTCGCCTCAGCAGCTTCGTGAGTGGTACGCTGGGCGTGGGAGGTCTGGGGGTGCTGGTCCCTGCACCTACGTTCTTCGCACCGGCGACCGCAGTGGAGAGACGTGCGGCGGCCCGCACACCACTCCACGCTGTTTCGGCCGCCTGACTGACGCCTGGCGTGCACAGTTCCCTGGCTCCACTGAGATCCCTCGCTGGGGTGATCTGCTTAGGTCAGGGGTTGCTATCTTTGATCTTGACTATGACACTATCCTTGCTGCTATGTATGCTGTGTCTATTAGTGCTGAGGGTGACTGTTACCTGTGTGTTCCGCCCGACCCGGGCATTGAGGCTGCTGCTCTAGGTGCTAGTGAGTCTGCTGCTCCAGGTGCTGGTGAGGCTGCTCTCTCAGGTACCGCGTCGACTCAGGTCTTGCACACTTTCACCCTTGACTCGGGTGCTTCCCGCTCCTTCTTTCGCGACTGCACCACACTCTCGCCGCTCAGTCGGCCGGTGGCAGTCTCTCTGGCTGACCCCTCTGGGGGACCAGTTGTGGCCCGTTCCTCCACTGTTCTCCCGTGTCCTGCGGCTCCGTCCGACTCGCTGTCTGGTCTTCACCTCCCCTCGTTCTCTACGAACTTGGTGGCGGGTGCTGGTGCTCGGACGGGCCGTCACCTGGCCACGTTCACCCGTCGGCTAGGGTCCAGCCTGTACACCCTTACCACTGAGTCTCCTCCTGTCACTGCGACTGGTCAGGTAGCCGCGTCGGGTCAGGTGTTTGCTGCAGCGTCCCGGTCTGGCCCTGAGTCTGCCCCCTGCTCGTGTCGCCTCCTGTCTCACGAGACTCTCCTTTGGCACCACCGCCTTGGTCACCCCTCCCTGCCTCGTCTCCGAGGTATGGCCTCCCGTGTCCTTGTCTCTGGTCTCCCTCGGTCCCTCCCTCCCCTTCCTCCGGGGCCTGCCCCCACCTGCATTCCCTGCGTCGAGGGCCGGCAGCGCGCCGCTCCTCACTCCTCCGAGTTTCCTCCGACAGAGGCTCCACTGCAGACTCTTCACATGGACGTGTGGAGCCCAGCCCGCGTCCGTGGACAGGGTCACGAGCGTTACTTCCTGCTGGTTGTTGACGACTACTCGCGTTACACCACGGTCTTCCCCTTGCGCCGCAAGGGTGAGGTCACTGAGGTGTTGATCGACTGGATCCGCGCTGCTCGTCTCCAGCTCAGAGAGAGTTTCGGCTCGGACTTTCCTGTTGTGCGTCTGCACTCAGACAGAGGTGGAGAGTTTTCCTCCGACCTTCTGCGAGCCTTCTGTCGGGCGGAGGGCATCCGCCAGACGTTCACGCTTCCGGCCTCTCCACAGCAAAATGGGATTGCTGAGCGCCGCATTGGCATGGTCATGGATGTCGCTCGTACATCCATGATCCATGCGGCTGCTCCCCATTTTCTGTGGCCGTTCGCGGTTCAGTACGCGGCGCATCAGATCAACCTCCAGCCCCGGGTCTCCATGCCGGAGACCACCCCCACTCTGCGGTGGACGGGGAAGGTTGGCGATGCGTCTGCGTTCCGTGTGAGGAGATCTCGAGCTTTCGTCCGCGACTTGTCTGCGGACAAGCTGTCCTCCCGTGCCGTTCCCTGCGTCTTCCTTGGCTTCCCCCCTAACGCGGCTGGTTGGCAGTTTTACCACCCCACCTCGCGCCGTGTTCTGTCCTCTCAGGACATCACGTTTGACGAGTCGGTTCCTTACTACCGTCTCTTCCCCTACCGCACTGCCCCCCTCCCCCCTCCGCCGCTCTTCCTCGTGCCAGGTACTCCTCCGGTAGACCCCCTTCCCCCTCAGGGTCCTGCCCCCTCAGGTGTGTCTCAGGTAGACGCAGTCGAGCCTGTTGAGGTAGCTGTTGACTCTGGTGCTGCTAGGGGTGCTGAGCCTGAGGGTGCTGAGCCTGGGGGTGCTGAGCCTGGGGATGCTGAGCCTGGGGTTGCTGAGTCTGGGGGTGCTGAGACTGGAGGTCCTCCGAGTGTCCCGTCGCGGCAGGAGCCCCTCTCTCCACGGCAGCTTCGTGAGTGGTACGCTCGGCGCTGTAGCCGTGCTGCTGGAGCTGGGGGGGCTACTGCTGGAGGTGCTGCTGGTGCTGGAGCTGCTGGAGGTGCTGCTGGTGCTGGAGCTGCTGGAGGTGCTGCTGGTACTGGAGCTGCTGGTGGTGCTGCTGGAGGTGCTGCTGGTGCTGGAGCTGCTGGAGGTGCTGCTGGTGCTGGAGCTGCTGGAGGTACTGCTGGTGCTGGAGCTGCTGGAGGTGCTGCTGGTGCTGGAGCTGCTGGAGGTGCTGCTGGTGCTGGAGCTGCTGGAGGTGCTGCTGGTGCTGGAGCTGCTGGAGCCGCTGGTCCTGGAGGTGCTCGTACTGGAGGTACTGGAGCTACTGGGACTGGAGCTGCTGCGGGAGTTGGAGCTGGAGGTGCTGGAGCTGCTGGAGCTGCTGGTGGTGCTGCAAGAGTTGTAGCTGGAGACCCTGGAGCTGAGGGTGCTGGTGCTATCTCTGCTGGTTCAGGAGGTGCTGCGCGGCCGCGGCCGTACTACGTTCCGCTCCTTCAGCAGGTTCTTGGCCTCCCGCCCTCTACTGGTCCTACTCCTCCCCTACTGAGTCCACTGCCTGTCCAGTCGCAGTCACAGTTACAGCCAGCCTCGCCCTGCCTGGTCCTTCTCCTTACGCTGGACCGACTAGAGGTCTTACGGAGCGTCGTGAGCCTGAGTCTCGTCCTGCGTCGCCTGAGTCTCGTCCAGAGTCGCCTGTCCGCGCTGTCCGCACTGGTCGTCGTGTTCCGCGTGAGCGTCCTCCTCCTGTCCCTGGCACTAACTATATGACTCTGCGTCCTTCCACTGCTCCACAGCGTGTCCCTCTGCCGTCTCCTCCTGTGTCCTCTCTTCCTGACAGTCCGGACCCGGAGTCTGACTCCCTTTGTGCTGCCAGTCCTACTGTCATGCGTTTCCTAGCCACTGTTGTCACTGACCCTTCCTTTGAGTCCACTGCTGCGTCTGCTCTAGTTCCTGAGCTTGTTGACTTTGCTGCCGTCTGTCGTCTAGACTACGCCGCTAGCCTTGTTGCTGAGTCTGAGTCTGTCTGTCCTCCGTCCGTCGGGGGTGAGTGTACTCTTGGCACGGACGTCCTTGAGGACAGACAGGAGGAGTTTGAGTGCTTTGCCGCTGCTTTACCTCATCTCGTGTCCATGCTGATTGCCCCTGAGGGAGACCCGGATGCACCAGACATCCCAACCCTGCGCTCTTACGCAGAGGCGATAGAGGGTCCCTACTCCTCTCAGTGGCAGTCAGCCATGGACGCAGAGATGGCTTCCTGGAAGTCTACAGGCACCTACGTCGACGAGGTTCCCCCACCTGGGGCGAACATCGTCAGTGGCATGTGGATTTTCAGGGTGAAGCGGCCGCCGGGTTCTCCGCCTGTCTTCAAGGCGCGTTACGTTGCACGAGGCTTCAGTCAGCGTGAGGGAGTTAACTTCTTCCAGACCTTCTCCCCTACCCCGAAGATGACCACTCTTCGGGTTCTGCTGCACGTCGCCGCTCAGCGTGACTACGAGCTCCACTCTCTTGACCTCAGCACTGCTTTCCTACAGGGCAGCCTGCACGAGGAGATCTGGCTGCGCCGCCCACCTGGCTTCACTGGGTCGTTTTCTCGTGGTACCCAGTGGAGCCTCCGGCGGCCAGTCTACGGTCTCCGCCAGGCACCCCGTGAGTGGCACGACACACTGAGGACGACTCTTGCTGCTCTTGGGTTTGCTCCTTCTACTGCTGACCCGTCGCTGTTTCTACGCACCGACACCACTCTGCCGCCGTTCTACGTTCTCGTGTACGTAGACGACTTGGTCTTTGCCACTGCTGACACTGAGGCACTTGCCCACGTGAAGTCGGAACTGCAGAAGAGACACACGTGCACAGACCTGGGTGAGCTGACAAGCTATCTTGGCTTGCGGATCACCCGGGACAGAGCACAGCGCACCATTACCTTGACTCAGTCACACATGGTGCAGCAGGTCCTTCAGCGCTTCCGCTTCACGTACTCCTCGCCACAGTCCACTCCTCTGCCTACTCGCCACTCGCTCTCAGCTCTGCCTTCGGATGAGTCGGTAGAGCCGAGTGGCCCGTATCCAGAGCTTGTGGGCTGCCCCATGTACCTGATGACCTGCACTCGACCTGACCTAGCCTACCCTCTTAGCATCCTAGCACGCTATGTCGCTCCTGGCCGACACAGGAAGGAGCACATGGATGCTGCTAAGAGGGTGTTGCGCTACTTGTGCAGTACGTCGGGCATGGGGCTCGTGCTTGGAGGGCGAGGTCCAGTGGTCCTCACTGGTCACGCAGACGCTTCTTGGGCTGACGACTTGGCTACGCAGCGGTCGTCACAGGGTTACACCTTCAGCCTTGGTTCCGGCTCTGTTTCGTGGCGGTCTACCCGCTCGTCTTCTGTTCTCAGCTCCAGCTGTGAGGCTGAGATCTACGCAGGGGCCATGGCTGCACAGGAGTTACGCTGGCTCACCTACCTGCTGACCGACCTGGGAGAGCCGCCTCGTTCTCCTCCAGTTCTGTACGTAGACAACAAGGCCATGCTGGCCTTGTGTCAGGAGCACAGACTGGAGCACAGAACGAAGCACATTGCTCTTCGCTACTTCCTTGCACGTGAGCTGCAGTAGCGTGGTCAGCTGCGCCTTGCTTACGTGGCCTCTCCGGCCAACACTGCTGATATCTTTACCAAGGCACTTCAGCCTTGTGATCATCAGCGCTTCAGTACTATGTTAGGTCTTGTGCCTACCTGGCCTCACTTGCTTACCTCTTGACTTTGCTTTGTACTGTGATCTATATATACCTGCACCTGCCTGTTTACCTTGCTAGGTTGCGATCACTGTCTTGCTTGTTCACCTTGACTTATCATCCTGCATGTGAACTGGCCTTGTGGCCTTTGAACTTGTGCTCGGAATGTGTGGTGACGTTGTGATCCACCCTGAGCTTGCCTTGCTTGACTGGTCTTGTGACCCCTTGTTCTCCCCCACTTTGCCTATGGGGGTGTGTCAAACATTTCTGCTATAGTCTTTCTAGGCTGTAGTGGGGTAGACACTATGGGGTACAGTTTCCTAGGGTTTCATATTTGTACCCAACTCATTTCCTAGTCAATAATTTCCACTCAGTTTCTTCACAGGTACAACCCCTTAGGGTTTTCCCTTGTACCAAACTCTCTCGATAGTTTCATCATTCCTAGCTACTTACTCTAACATGGTATTAAGAGCGTTATGGTCCTTAGGACCGGATTTTTAAGGGGCCCACTGTTCAATTTTCACTCTGCTGTCCGAGTTGCGCCCCTAGGCGCATCTCGTCTTTTATCCTACCCGAAACGCGCCCTAGACGAGACGATTTTTCTGCCCTAGGCGCGTCCCGTCCCCTAGGCGAGACATTTTTTTTTTCTTCCTAGTCACAGCCCGCGCACAGCCCGTACAGTCCGCGCTAGGCCCTCGTGTAGCCCGTACAGCCCACGCCAGGCCCACGCGCAGCCCGTACAGCCCGCGCCAGGCCTGCGCGCGGCCCGTACAGCCCACGCGACGCCCTACACTGCAGCCCGCACGCTGCGCCCGCTGCTTGCGCGCTGCCCCTGCTGCTTGCGCGCTGCATTTGCTGCCCGCGCGCTGCTCGCCCTGCCCGCGAACTACTAGCGCGCTGCTGCACCAGAGTTGCTGCTGCTGCTGCTACTACTTGCTGCAGCTGCTCCTCCTTGCTGCTGGTGCTCCTACTTGCTGCAGCTGCTCCTCCTTGCTGCTGCTGCTGCTACTTGCTGCAGCTGCTCCTCCTTGCTGCTGGTGCTCCTACTTGCTGCAGCTGCTCCTCCTTGCTGCTGCTGCTGCTACTTGCTGCAGCTGCTCCTGCCGGCCCCCTGCAGCCCGATTCAGTTGAAACTGGGCTAGATGACCTGCAGCTGTTCCTAATGAGCGATAGCAAGGACAATGTCTCTCTCTATGACCACACGTCTGGTGCCTCAGTCGCTCCTGCTGCCACCGCTGAGCTTAGCGCCCGTTCCCAGTGGCAGACCCGTGATGCTGCTGCGCGCCTAGCCGTTCGAAATCACCTTCCGTTAGCCGAGCTCACGCATTTTGGCGAGTACAAGACCGCTAAGACCCTGTACGACGCTGTAGTTGCTCGGTACTCCTCCCCTGCCACAGCTGAGCTTAGCCGCCTCATGCTGCCCTACCTGTTTCCTGAGCTGTCCACCTTTGCCACAGTTGCCGATCTCATTACCCACCTTCGCACTAGCGACACCCGCCTGCGCGCCGCCCTCTCCAAAGAGTTCTGTGCTAAGCACCCACCTCCGATGTACTGGACCCTCCACTTCATAGTCACCTGTCTCCCTGACTCTCTTAGCTCGGTCAGGGACCACTTTCTCGCTCGCTGTCCCACCGACCTCACTGTCGACGTCCTAGAGGAGCACCTCCTTGCAGCAGAGAAGAGCATTGTCGCTGTAGGTGCTGCTCGTGGCGCTCCTCGCACCCCCATCTTTGAGGGGTGCTCTCCCTCTCCCCTTACCCCCTCCTACGCTACTGCCGCTGCCGTTGACTACCTTGGTGCTGAGTCTGTTGGTGCTGCTTCTGCTCCTAGTGGGAGGCGCCGCAGCGGCAAGGGCAAGGGAGCCAAGAGTAGCGGAGGTGGCACCGGGGGGGGGGGGGGTGGTGGTGGAGGAGGAGGAGGTGGCGGAGGGGGTGGCGGCGGGAGTGCTGGCGGGAGTGGTAGCGTCGGTAGCGGCGGTGGAAGCGGTGGTGGCGGAGGGGGTGGCAGCGGCGGTGGCGGCGGCGGTGGCAGCAGCGGTGGCGGCCGGGGCGGTAGTGGCGGTGGGGGTGGCGGTAGGGGTGGAGGCACGGGCGCATGTCAGAGGCAGCAGCAGCAGCAGCAGCAGCAGAGTCCCCAGACGACCCAACAGCTTCGTGAGTGGCTTGCTCAGCGTGGGAGGTCTAGGGGTGGTGGTCGCTGACCGTATGTTATCCGCACAGGTGACCACAAGGGTCGGACATGCGGGAAGTTCCACACCCAGCACCGCTGCTTCTCCCGCCTTGACGACGCCTGGCGTGAGGAGATGGGCGAGGACTATGAGCGCCCTCGCTGGTATGAGCTGCTTAGGGCTGGTGTAGACATCTTTGCTCTTGACTATGATGCTATTATTACTGCCATGTATGCATTGGAGATTAGTGCTGATGGTGACTGTTCCTTGTGTGTGCCGCCTGACCCCAGTATAGAGACTGGTACTCTAAGTGCTGGTGAGGCTGCTGCCTTAGGTGCGAGCGAGTCTGCTCTCTCATGTACTGCGCCTACTGAGGTCTTGCACACCTTCACGCTTGACTCAGGTGCTTCCCGCTGCTTCTTTCGTGACAGTACTGCACTCACACCACTCCCTGCACCTGTTGCAGTCTCTCTGGCTGACCCCTTAGGGGGCCCAGTTCTTGCACGATCCACCACTGTGCTCCCGTGCCCGGCGGTTCCGTCTGGCTCACTGTCAGGTCTCCACCTCCCCTCGTTCTCTACGAACTTGGTGATCACTGCTGTCCTCCAGGATGCGGGGGTTGACACCTTCACCCCTGGTCGGCAGCGTGTGGCGATCTGTACGTGCTCCCAGACCGGCCGCCACCTGGCCACGTTTACCCGTAGGCCAGGGTCGAGTCTTTACACACTGACGAATGCGCCTCCTCAGGTAGCTGCTACTGGTCAGGTGTCTGCGTCAGGTTAGGTAGCCTCCCCCTGTGAGTGTCGCTCCCTGTCGCACCAGACTCTTCTCTGGCACCACCGCCTGGGTCACCCCTCCTTGCCACGTCTCCGTGGCATGCACCGTCGTCTCCTTGTGTCTGGTCTTCCCAGGTCTCTCCCTCCCCTCCCTGCCTCGCCTGCGCCGCCCTGCCTTCCTTGCGTCGAGGGGCGGCAGCGCGCCGCTCCTCACTCCTCCTCGTTTCCCCCGACAGAGGCTCCTCTGCAGACCCTCCACCTGGACGTGTGGGGCCCAGCCCGCGTTCGTGGACAGGGCGGTGAGTGGTACTTTCTGCTGGTTGTCGACGACTACTCGCGTTACACCACGGTCTTCCCCTTGCGCACCAAGGGTGAGGTCCCTGCTGTCTTGATCCCTTGGATCCGAGCAGTTCGTCTCCACCTCCGCCGCAGGTTCCGCCAGGACCTGCCTGTCCTGCGTCTGCACTCTGACAGAGGTGGTGAGTTCACCTCCGACCTCTTGCGGGCCTTCTGTCAGGGGGAGGGCATCGAGCAGTCGTTCACGCTTCCGGGCTCACCGCAGCAAAATGGGGTTGCTGAGCGCCGCATTGGCTTGGTCATGGAGGTCGCTCGTACCTCCTTGATCCATGCGGCGGCTCCCCATTTTCTGTGGCCGTTTGCGGTCCGGTACGCCGCGCAGCAGCTCAACCTCTGGAGCCGTGTCTCCTTGCCGGAGACCTTGCCCACACTGCGTTGGACGGGGGAGGTTGGCGATGCGTCGCGTTTCCGGGTCTGGGGTGCTCGTGCCCTTGTCCGCGATACGTCCGCGGACAAGCTCTCCTCCCGCACCATTCCCTGTGACTTCCTTGGCTTTGTCCCTGACGCGCCTGGCTGGCAGTTTTACCACCCCACCTCGCGCCGTGTCTTCCCCTCTCAGGACGTCACCTTTGACGAGTCGGTTCCTTTCTACCGTCTCTTCCCCTACCGCTCTGCCCCTCTCCCTCCTCCGCCGCTTTTCCTCGCTCCAGGTCCCCCTCAGGTAGACCCCCTCCCCCCTCACGGTCCTGCCCCTTCAGGTGTGTCTCAGGTAGACCCGCCCCCCCTGGCTGAGCCTGTAGAGGTCACTAGCGACTCAGGTGCTGCTGCGGGAGGTGCTGCTGGGGGTGCTGCGTCTGGGGGTGCTGAGCCTGCATGTGAGGTACTGGGGAGTGCGGAGCCTGGGGGTGCTGAGCCTACGAGTGCGGAGCCTGGGGGTGCTGACCCGGAGGGTGCCGGGTCGGGGGGTGCTGAGTCTGCTGGCGTTCCTCTGGGTCTCGTTTCACGACGCGGGCCTGTCTCACCACAGCAGGCACGAGAGTGGCTTGCGTCGCGTACCCGCCTGAGGAGTCGTGCTGCTGGAGCTGCTTGTCGTGGAGGCGCTGGGAGTGCTGGTGTCTCTGGTCCAGTACCTCCAGTACTGGAGCTGCCGGGACTGGTACTGCTCCTGGAGCTGGAGGTGTCGGCTCTGGGGGTGCTGCTGCAGGAGGTACTGGGGCTGGAGGCCCTGGAGCTGGTGCTGTCGACCCTGGAGTTGGGGACCCTGGGGCTGGAGGTGCCGGTTCTGGGGGTGCTGCTACTGGTGGCGCCGGAGCTGGAGGTGCTGCTGCTGGAGGCGCTGGAGCTGGATTTTCTGGAGCTGCTGGAGGCGCTGGAGCTGGAGGTGCTGCTGCTGGAGGCACTGGAGCTGGAGGTGCTGCTGCTGGAGGCGCTGGAGCTGGAGGTGCTGCTGCTGGAGGCACTGGAGCTGGAGGTGCTGCTGCTGGAGGCACAGGAGCTGGAGGTGCTGCTGCTGGAGGTTCTAGAGCTGCTGGAGGCGCTGGAGCTGGAGGTTCTGGAGCTGCTGGAGGCGCTGGAGCTACTGGTACTGGTGGCACTGCACCGCCGCGACTGTTATTCGCTCCGCCGTCACCGTCGTCTCTGCCATCGCCTGACTCCGTGCTTCGCCAGGTTCTTAGCCTCCCGTCTTCTACTGGCCTCCCGTTACAGCCAGGCTCTCCACTGCCTGCTCCTTCTCCTAACACTGAGCAGACAGACTCGCTTACAGAGCGTCGTGAGCCTGCGTCTCGTTCTGCCTCGCCTGTTCGCGCCGGTCGCACTGGTCGTCGTGTTCCTCGTGAGCGTCCTCCTCCTGTCCCCGGCACGCACACTATGGCACTTCGTCCTTCCTCTGTTCCACAGCGTATTCCCCTGCCGTCTCCTCCTGCGTCTTCTCTGCCTGACGTTCCGGACCCTGAGTCTGACCTGGTTCGTGCCGCTCACCCGACTATCACGTGTCTGCTAGCCATTGTTGTCACTGACCCGTCGTTTGAGTCTGCTGCTGCGTCTGCCTTAGTCTCTGAGCTTGTTGACTTTGCTGCTGCCTGTCGTCTAGACTTCGCCGCTAGTCTTGTTGCTGAGTCTGAGTCTGTCTGTCCTCCGTTCGTCGGGGGTGAGTGTGCTCTTGGCACGGACGTCCTTGAGGACAGGCAGGAGGACTTTGAGTGTCTTGCAACCGCTGCGCCTCATCTCATGGCCATGCTGCTTGCCCCTGAGGGAGACCCGGATGCTCCAGACATCCCGACCCCGCGCTCTTACGCTGAGGCGATCGCGGGTGAGTAATCCTCTCAGTGGCAGACAGCCATGGACGCAGAGATGGCATCCTGGAAGTCCACAGGCACTTACGTCGACGCTGTTCCCCCTCTTGGGGCGAACGTAGTCGATGGCATGTGGATTTTCAGGGTGAAGCGGCCGCCAGGTTCTCCGCCTGTCTTCAAAGCTCGTTACGTTGCACGAGGCTTCAGTCAGCGACAGGGAGTTGACTTCTTCCAGACCTTCTCCCCCACCTCGAAGATGACCAGTCTTCGGGTGCTGCTGCACGTTGCCGCTCAGCGTGACTACGAGCTTCACTCTCTGGACTTCAGCACAGCGTTCTTAGAGGGCAGTCTGCACGAGGAGATGTGGCTGCGCCGCCCACCTGGCTTCACTGGGTCGTTCCCTCCTGGTACCCAGTGGAGCCTCCGCCGGCCGGTCTACGGTCTCCGTCAGGCGCCTCGCGAGTGGCACGACACACTGAGGACGACACTTGCGGCTCTTGGGTTTGCACCTTCCAATGCTGACCCGTCGCTGTTTCTACGCACCGACACTTCGTTGCCGCCGTTCTACATCCTCGTGTACGTCGACGACTTGGTCTTTGCCACTGCTGACACTGAGGCTCTTGCCCTTGTGAAGTCGGAGCTGCAAAAGAGACACACGTGCACAGACCTGGGTGAGCTGCGCAGCTACCTTGGCCTGCAGATCACCCTGGACAGAGCACGGCGCACCATCACACTGACTCAGTCACACATGGTGCAGCAGGTCCTTCAGCGCTTCGGCTTCACTTGGTCCTCGCCACAGTCCACTCCTCTGGCTACCGGTCACTCACTCTCAGCTCCACCTTCGGACGAGTCTGTAGAGCCGAGTGGCCCGTATATCGGGGTTTACAGACTCGTCCGAAGGTGGAGGTCCCAAGAAGCGTCTGAGTGCCCAGTGAGGACAACTGGCTCCGCCCTCCAAGCACGAGCCCCATGCCCGATATATTCGCGTGATCATTCGCCTGTCCAAATGCGTGAGACGGGTTACCAAACGCGTGAAACGAGTTACCAAACGCGTGAAAACATACAGTAATGGTTACCGTACGCGTTATAGAGCCCTTTTTTGTTACCATTGGCATACTTTCCCTAGTATTGCCGGTGAGAACAAGAACGGATATCAGTGAGAAAGTACCAATTCCGGACATAAGCGCACATGTTAGGCCCCTTGGCCTAAATCCGCTAAAGATTAGCGGGGTCGACTAAGTCGAGGATGAAACGCGACGGAAGACTTTGGCGAAGGAAGTATTTGCGAAATAAGCGAAAAACGCTACTTAGTAAGAGTTGAGTCAGATTTGGTTGCTATTGGCGAATACAAGCAAGGTTGATATAACATGCAACGGCGAATGTTGGAAAGCGGTTTGTGGGACTAGGAATTGGAAGGCAAGAAAAGTAGAGTGCCACGTGGCACAAGGAAATCTGGGAAATCCCAAATGGATTAGATGAAGATAATCTTGGGATTATGTTGGGGCCACTGATTAGGGTAAACCACCCTTGAACAATAAATTACTCCGTAACTCTACCCCCCTCCCTAGGAGGCTACATCCGCGGCGCATGCTTACTGAAAGTACGCTTGGAGGCAAGCGTTGTCGGGAGACAGCGAGGATGAAGGAACCCAACTGTCGTCGGCTGCATCGTAACCACGCCAACGAACCAAGAGGTCGATGAAAGAGACACCCACCTGGAGACGCGAAGGTGCCTGAGGATGCGCTGAATCTGGTAATCGGGCTCGTCGGTTTCAACAGCTACCAGCAGTGGAGTACGATCACGGCCGGAGAAGGTGGTGTTGGGATTGGTGTAAGGACGAAGAAGAGACACGTGGAATGACGGGTGCATGCGGAAATGAGCGTTAAAGCTGCGGCCTACATACCTCACGCGGGAGGCCTGAGTTTATCACTTGAAAACCAGGTTGTTGTGAGCTTCAGTGGCGAGGTGCGATTTCTGATTTGTGACCTCCGGAACCCCCCCCTGAAAATTCGCACTCTCAGGATTGGCTGATCAGTTTCGCCAAACCCCATTCCCAACCCTGATTTGTTGTTGGTTTTGACGAAAACGCCACACTAATCCAACCTCTCGAAACGTTTGAGGATTCGCCGAGGGTTGTTTTCCCACCTGAGTTTATTTCACGAAACTGGCGGGATTTGCCAGTCTTGTTTGACCAGTTCGCACCCCCATTTCAGGACAAGGGTCACTTCGCAAGCTAAACAGAGTGCGTCATAGGGTGTCCACGCTAATTGTCCCCCAGGAAGGCATTTATGAATGTAGACCGCCGCTTTAAGGCGAAGGCGGTATGCGACTGGACCTAGTGCGCACTCAAAGACGAATGGACCAATGAAACGTGGACGGAGCTTGCTGTCCTGTGGCAGTCGGAGGTTGTGGCTATCCAAGAAGACACGGTCGCCAACAGAAAATGACACCTCACGGCGACTGCGGTTGGTGGTGCGTGCCATGCGCGCATTTGCGAGCTCAAGGTGCTTCTTCACGTGATCATGAATGAAGGTGAGATGCTGGTGGAAGTTGTCCGCACGAGGGACAATGGGTGTGAGATCGACACGAGAGGGGACATTGAAGTGCTGACCGTACAGTGCAAAAAACGGTGACATGCCTGTGGCGGAATGGTGCGTGTTGTTGTAGGCTAACTCTGCCATGCTCAGCTTCTTGTCCCAATCAGCTGTGTAGTGCATCGTGATGCTGCGAACGATTTGCTCCAATGTCTGGTTCACACGCTCAGTCTGTCCGTTCATCTCTGGATGGTACGCAGACTGTCAAACTTATATCTTGTGTGTTGTGTAGGCTGTAGTGGGGTAGCCCATATGGGGTACAACCCAATTAGGGTTAGTACTTGTACCCACCTTCTTTCTAGTTCATTTCATTCTCGCTTAGTATTCTGACATGGTTTCAGAGCAGGTCCTCTCCTAGGACCGTATTAAGGGCCCACCGTATAGCTCGCTGCCCTTATCGCGCTACCCCACCCGTCGTGCCGCCCTGCTGGCCTCGCGCTGCCCTGCCCTGCCCCGCGTCGCGCCGCCCGCGCGCGCCCTGCCCCGCGTCGCGCCGCCTCGCGCAGGCCCTGCCCTGCGTCGCGCCGCCCGCGCACGCCCTGCCCTGCGTCGCGCCGCCCGCGCGCGCCCTGCCCTGCGTCGCGCCGCCCCGCACACGCCCTGCCCTGCGTCGCGCCGCCCGCGCACGCCCTGCCCTGCCCTGCCCGCGCGCTGCTCGCCGCCGCGCCGCCCTGCCCTGCCCGCGCGCCGCTCGCCGCCGCGCCGCCCTGCCCTGCCCGCGCGCCCCTAGCCGCCGCGCCGCCCTGCCCTGCCCGCGCGCCACTAGCCGCCGCGCCGCCCTGCCCTGCCTGCGCGCCGCTCGCCGCCGCGCCGCCCTACCCTGCTCGCGCGCCGCTCGCCGCTGCGCCGCCCTGCCCTGCCCGCGCGCCGCTCGTCGCCGCGCCGCCCTGCCCTGCCCGCGCGCCGCTCGCCGCCGCGCCGCCCTGCCCTGCCAGCGCGCCGCCCTGCTGGCTGCCACCCTGCCCTGATCTGCCTGCGTGCCGCCCTGCAGGCCGCCGCCCTGCCTTGCCCTGCCTACGTGCTGCCCTGCTGCTAGCGCGCCCCACTGCTCTGCCCGCTATGGCTACTCTCAGCGTCCTCACCTTCGATCCTGAGGGCCGCCCGATTGAGTTCGATGCGTGGCTCGATGAATTACAGCTGTACATACTGAGCGATGTTTCGTTGTTTGACCTCACGTCTGGAGCCTCTCTCGCCCCTTCCGCCACAGCTGACAGTGCGACTCGCTCACAGTGGCTTACCTGTGACGCTGCTGCTCGCCTAGCCGTTCGCAACCACCTGCCGTTAGCCGAACGCTCTCACTTTGGCCAGCACAAGACTGCGAGAGCCCTGTACGACGCTGTAGTCGCTCGTTACTCCTCCCCGGCCACAACTACTCTAGGCCGCCTTATACTGCCCTACCTGTTTCCCGAGCTGTCCGCCTTTGCCATAGTCACCGACCTTGTCACTCACCTTTGCACTAGTGACACTCGCTACCGCGCCGCGCTTCCCGCCGAGTTTCTAGCCAAGAACCCCCCTCCCATGTACATCGATCGCTACTTCATCGTCACCCGCCTCCCTGACTCTCTTAGCTCAGTCAGGGACCTCCTTCTCGCCCTTGACCCCACAGACCTCACCGTCGACCTGCTCGAGAAGCACCTCCTTGCAGCTGAGACCAGCTTAGTTGCTGTAGGCGCTTCTCATGGCACTCCTCGCACTCCCTTCGTTGAGGGGTGTTCCCCCTCCCCCCTTGTCCCCTCAGTCGATTCTGCTGCTGCTGTTGACTACCTTCGTGCTGAGGAGGTAGGGGTTGCGTCTGCTCCTAGTGGGAGGCGCCGCAGCGGCAGGGGCAAGGGAGGCAGGGATGGTGGGGGTGGCAGCGGTGGAGGCGGTGGTGGGGGCGGTGGTGGCGGAGGAGTTGGCGGTGGTGGCGGAGGGAGTGGTGGTGGAGGTGGAGGCTTTGGTGGCGGCGGTGGCGGCGGCAGCGGGGGTGGTGGCGGCGGCAGTGGTGTTACGATAAGAATGAATTGATAGAAAATGTGAAGTACAACCCTAGATATAGCAAACCCTAATCATGCAAGTAAGTAGAAACGTAACACCTAGACTAACCTAAACAACACATATAAAATATATGTTGACACACCCCCATAGTCTAGGTGACGGAAGTCCTGTAGAAACAACAAGAGCAAGCAACGGTCACAAGACCAGTCTACAAGAACAAGACAAATCTCAGGGTGGAGCTCAAAGTCACCACACACTCCGAGAGCAAGCAAGGGGCCACAAGGCCAGTCCACATGCAGGTATATAGCAAATATAAAGAGATGCAAGAGTACAAGACATGCAGAACAAGGCATCTCTAAGCAAGCAAGTGAGGACGGGCAGGCACAAGGCCAAGCTGGGTGCAGAAACGCTGGTGGTCACAAGGCGGCAACGCCTTGGTGAAGATATCTGCCGTGTTTGCCTCAGAGACCACACGTCGAACGAGTGCCTGTCCACGCTGCTGCAACTCACGCAGAAGGAAGTAACGAAGCTGGATGTGCTTCGCCTTCCCAACCAGTCGGGGCTCCTCACACAACAGGACAGCAGACCTGTTGTCGGCGAACAAGACTGGGGGAGAGCGAGGCCGCTCACCAAGGTCGGTGAGAAGGAAAGACAGCCAGCGAAGCTCCTGAGCGGCCATGGCCGCAGCGTACACCTCTGCCTCACAGCTGGAACCGGCGACAGACGACGCCCGAGTCGACCGCCACGAAACAGCACCTGCCCCGAGGCTAAAGGAGTACCCCTGTGTAGACCGACGCGTCTCCGCGTCGTCGGCCCACGACGAGTCCGAGTAACCTGTAAGTGTAACTGGCTGCTTCCCTCCAAGGACAAGTCCCATGCCTGATGTACTCGCCACATACTTCGCCACCCTCTTAGCAGCGTACCAGTGGGAAGGTTGGTGTCTCCCAGGCGCAACAAAGCGCGCAAGGACGCTAAGAGGGTAAGCTAGGTCTGGGCGAGTACAGGTCATCAGGTACATGAGACAACCCACCAGCTCAGGATATGGACCACTGGACTCAAATGACTCGTCCGAAGGTGGAGCCGTGAGCCCATGATCCACACCAAGAGGGGTGAGCTGTACCTTGGAGAACGGGAAGCGAAACCGCGTGAGGATCTGCTCGACCATATGCGACTGAGTCAGCGTAATGGTGCGAGCTGCCCTGTCCCTGGTGATCTGCAGGCCAAGGTAGTGCTGCAGCTCACCAAGGTCAGTGCAAGTGTGTCTCCTCTGCAGTTCCTCCTTCACGGAGGCCAGCGCGCGTCGGTCGGGAGTGGCGAACACTAGGTCGTCGACGTAGACCAGGACAAAGAACGGGGTCGAGCCACGGCGAACGAACAGTGACGGGTCAGCAGACGACGGAAAGAAGTCAAGAGCTGCAAGGGTCGAGCGAAGTGTGTCGTGCCACTCACGTGGGGCCTGACGCAGGCCGTAGACTGGTCGACGCAGCTGCCACTGGGTCCCAGGTGGGAAAGAGCCAGTGAAGCCAGGCGGGCGACGCAGCCAGATCTGCTCGTGCAGGCTCCCCTGAAGGAACGCGGTGGAAAAGTCCAAGGAGTGCAACTCGTAGTCGCGCTGGGCTGCAATATGCAGCAACACCCGAAGAGTACTCATCTTCGGGGTGGGAGCGAAGGTCTGGAAGAAGTCCACCCCCTCTTGCTGACTGAAGCCTCTCGCAACATAGCGTGCCTTGAACACAGATGGTGATCCAGGCGGCCGCTTCACCTTGTAGAGCCATCGGCCACTGACGACATTCGTCCCAAGTGGTGGGACTGCGTCGACGTAAGTGCCTGTGGACCTATAAGATGCCATCTCTGCCTCCTCAGCTGCTATCCAGTACGAAGCCTAGGGTCCCGAGACCGCCTCGGCGTGAGTGCGAGGGATCGGGATGTCAAGGGCGTCTGGATCCCCCTCAGGGGCAAGCAGCATGGCGCAGAGATGAGGAACAGCGGCCGCAAGAAAACCAAGCTCGAACTGCCTGTCCTCTACGACCTCCAGGGGAAAGACAGGAGCACCCCCAGAGGACGGAGAACGTGCAGGGCCACTCACCAAGTGAGCGGCGTAGTCAAGGCGGTGGGAAGAGGCAAAGCCAGAGACAGTGGTAACAAGTGCTGAGACAGACGACAGAGGTGCAGTCGGGTGAGTGACCAACGCGGACAAAACATGGGAGACGACAGGACGGGAGGCACGGAGGTAGTCGGACAACGGGTCGTGAAGCACAGTGAGGGACGACTCAGGGGGCTGTGGAAGGACAGGAGGAGGTGGAACACGAGAGCGGAGAACAAGGTGAAACGGACCGTCTGCACGGTAACGGGACCGACGGGGCTGTGGAGACACAGCACGACTGAGGGGAGGACGACGAGTCCACTGGGAGGAGGAAAGGGACTCAACTGGTGGAACAGGAGGGGACGACAGGGGACCACGAACAAAGCGTGCAGGTGCTGGGTCGGGGAGGTCGCGAAAGAAACAGCTGGACGCTCTAGAATCTAGGGTGAAGGAAAGCTGTGCAGTCTGTGGGGTCGCACCCGAACCAGCTACAAAGGCTAGTGCTAGACTAGTGGTAGCTGCAGCTTCTACACAAAGACCCTCAAAGGCGCCGGGACTGGAAACAACACACGCACCAAGACTGGAAACACAGGTCTCTACTCGTGCAGCCGGAAAGGGTCCTAGACCAGGCAGGTGAGACTCAACTGGTGCAGTAGTGCGCTGGCGAAGGCGCGAAGGCCAGTGCGGTGTAATAGCGTGAGGACCAAAACGCTCACGGTGGAGGTCGTCGAGTCGACGGTAGCAGCTGGACGCAGTGTGGTCAGGACTCCAGCAGGTAGTGCCAGCACCAGGGCCTGTCAGGGCCCGGTACCCGCAGGGGCCGACGTCTCGCCCACTGCTAGCTGAGCCACTGCTGGGGGCGCCACACTTTGGACCCGCAGGCCCCAACTGACGGGAGTGCTGCGGCTGGCCCTGCTGCTGTAGAACCCTAGTACATGCCATGTGAGCCTATGCTGCTACTGGTGCGCTGGGGGCAGCCTGTGCTGCTTCTGGTTCTGCTGAGAGGCAGCCTAGGCTGCTACTGGTTCTCCAGGGGGCAGCCAATGCTGCTGCTAGTGCGCAGGCAGTTGCCTAAGATGCTGCTGGTGCGCTGGCGGTAGCCTAAGCTGCTGCTGGTGCGCTGGGGGCAGCCTATGCTGCTGCTGGTTCGCTGGGGGCAGCCTATGCTGCTGCTGGTGCGCTGGTGGCAGCCTATGCCGCTTCTGGTTCTGCTGGGGGCAGCCTACGCTGCTGCTGGTGCGCTGGGGGCAGCCTATGCTGCTGCTAGTGTGCTGGTGGCAGCCTATGCTGCTGCTGGTTCTGCTGGTTCTGCTGGTTCTGCTGGTTCTGCTGGTTCTGCTGGTTCTGCTGGTTCTGCTGGGGGCAGCCTACGTTGCTGCTGGTGCGCTGGGGGCAGCCTATGCTGCTGCTGGTGTAGCTGGCGGCAGTGTAATCGGCTGGGGCTACTGACGGCGGGTGTGGTAGGTCGTGGGGAGGCAGGTTTCAGGTGGGGAAGCTGTTAAGGCAGCGGGCTACGGGTGAGGCGGCGGTTCTGTGCAGTTCTGTGCGGTTATGTGCAGTACTGTGCGGTTCTGTGAGGTTCAATGCGGTGGAGAGGACTGGGTGGGGCAGCTGATTCCGGGTGAGGTGCCTGGAACGGGTGGGGCAGCAGGTTTCCAGGTGGGGCGGCGGTTGTCAGGTCTGGGGCGGTGGTTTTTCAGGTGGGGAAGCTGTTAAGGCGGCGGTTCTGTGCGGTTCTGTGCAGTTATGTGCAGTTCTGTGCGGTTCAATGCGGTGGAGAGGACTGGGTGGGGCGGCTGATCCCGGGTGAGGTGCCTGGAACGGGTGGGGCAGCAGGTTTCCAGGTGGGGCGGCGGTTGTCAGGTCTGGGGCGGCGGTTTTCAGGTCTGGGGCGGCGGGTTTCCAAGTTCGGCGGCGGTTTTCAGGTCTGTAATGGCGGGTTTTCAGGTCTGGGGGGCGGTTAAGACGGTGGGCTGCACGTGCGCGCGGCCGCGACGTACTAGCGCGAAGCTGCGGGTGCGACTAAGGCTGCGCGCGCAGCTACGCGCGTTCGTCTGCTGCGCGCTAGAGGGCTGGGGGGAAACGCGCGGGGTAAAACGAGTGGGGCGCGGGGCAGAAAACGAGTGACGCACGGCAAAAACGGGTGGGGCGCAGGGCAGAAACGGGTGACGCGCGATGTCGACGGGGGGGCGCGACCTACTCGGGCTCTACGGGGCAGGGCGCTTCGGGCTATGGGTCGCTACGAGGCGCGCGGGTGGTGGGCCCATAGACTATCGAGAGAAATTTCGCCTAAGGGAAAAAATCGCCTAGGGGAAAAATCGCCTAAGGGAAACCTAGCTCTATACCATGTTACGATAAGAATGAATTGATAGAAAATGTGAAGTACAACCCTAGATATAGCAAACCCTAATCATGCAAGTAAGTAGAAACGTAACACCTAGACTAACCTAAACAACACATATAAAATATATGTTGACAAGTGGTGGCGGCAGTGGGAGTGGTGGCGGCGGCAGTGGTGGCGGTCGGGGTGGAGCCGGTCAGAGGGGCGGTTCTGGCGGTGGTCAGAGGCAGCAGCAACAGCATCAGCGTGAGACCCCTACGCCCCAGGAGCTTCGTGAGTGGTTTGCTCAGCGTAGGGCGTCTGGGGGGTAGTGTTCGCTGCCAGTACGTCATTCGCACAGGTGACTGCTCTGGTCAGACATGCGGGAAAGTTGGTCACATCCAGTCCCGCTGCTTCTCCCGTCTTGACAACGCCTGGCGCGCAGAGTTTCCCGACGCGACTGAGCTTCCCAGCTGGCACGAGCTGCTTAGGTAGGGTGTTGATATCTTTGCTCTTGACTATGATGCTATCCTTGCTGCCATGTATGCATTGACTGTTAGTGCTGAGGGTGACTGTTACCTGTATGTGCCGCACGACTCAGGTATAGAGGCTGCTGCTCTAGGTGCTAGTGAGTCTGCTCTCCCTGGTACTGCGCCTGCTGAGGCCTTGCACACCTTCACGCTTGACTCAGGTGCTTCCCGCTTTTTCTTTCGCGACAGTACCACAGTCACACCACTCCCTGCACCTGTTGCTGTCAGACTGGCTGACCCCTCAGGGGGCCCAGTTCTTGCCCGTTCCTCCACTGTTCTCCCGTGTCCGGCGGTTCAGTCCGGCTCACTCTCAGGTCTTCACCTGCCCTCGTTCTCTACGAACTTGGTGAGTACCGCTGCCCTCCAGGATGTGATGGTCACTACCACCACTCCTGGGGGTCAGCGTGTGTCGATCTGCACGTGTACACGGACGGGCCGTCACCTGGCCACGTTCACCCGTCGGCCTGGGTCGAGTCTGTACACACTTACTACTGAGCCTCCTCAGGTAGCTGCGTTTGCGTCCGCGTCAGGTCAGCTAGCAGCCCCCTGCTCGTGTCGCCTCCTGTCGCACCAGACTCTCCTTTGGCACCACCGCCTTGGTCACCCCTCCCTGCCACGCCTCCGTGGCATGCACTCCCGCCTCCTTGTCTCTGGTCTTCCCAGGTCTCTGCCTCCCCTCCCACCCTCGCCTGCCCCTCCCTGCCTTCCCTGTGTCAAGGGGCGGCAGCGCGCCGCTCCTCACTCCTCCTCGTTTCCCCCGACGACTGCTCCCCAGCAGACTCTCCACATGGACGTGTGGGGCCCAGCCCGCGTCCGTGGACAGGGCCGCGAGCGCTACTTTCTGCTGGTTGTTGACGACTACTCACGTTACACCACGGTCTTCCCCTTGCGCAGCAAGGGGGAGGTCCCTGATGTTTTAATCCCTTGGATCCGCGCTGTCCGTCTCCAGCTCCGCGAGCGGTTCCACGCGGACCTTCCTGTCCTTCGTTTGCACTCTGACAGAGGTGGTGAGTTCGCCTCCGACCTCTTGCGGGACTTTTGTCGTGGGGAGGGCATTCGCCAGTCGTTCACGCTTCCGGCCTCTCCGCAGCAGAATGGGGTTGCTGAGCGCCGCATTGGCTTAGTCATGGAGGTCGCTCGTACCTCCATGATCCATGTGGCTGCCCCCCATTTTCTGTGGCCGTTTGCGGTACGGTACGCTGCGCATCAGCTCAACCTCTGGCCCCGTGTCTCCTTGCCGGAGACCTCGCCTACACTGCGTTGGACGGGGAAGGTTGGCGATACGTCAATGTTCCGGGTCTAGGGCTCTCCTCCGCGGACAAGCTCTCCTCCCGCGCCATTCCCTGCGTCTTCCTTGGCTTTCCCCCTGACGCGCCTGGCTGGCAGTTTTACCACCCCACCTCGCGCCGTGTCCTGCCCTCTCAGGACGTCACGCTTGACGAGTCGGTTCCCTTTTACCGTCTCTTCCCCTACCGCACTGCCCCTCTCCCCCCCCCGCCGCTCTTCCTTGTACCAAGTCCTCCTCCGGTAGAACCCCTCCCCCCTCAGGGACCTGCTCCCTCAGATGTGTCTCAGGCAGACCCTGTCGAGCTTGTCGAGGTCGCTGTCGACTCTGGTGCTGCTGGGGGTGGTGCTGCTAGGGGTGCTGCGTCTCGGGGTGCTGAGCCTGAGCGTGCGGAGCTTGGGGGTGCTGAGCCTGAGTGTGCGGAGCCTGGGGGTGCCGAGCCTGGGGTTGCTGAGTCTGAGGGTGCGGAGCCTGAGGGTGCTGAGCCTGAGCGTGCGGAGCCTGGGGGTGTTGAGCCTGGGGGTGCTGAGCCTGAGCGTGCTGAGCCTGGAGGTACTTTGTCTGCTGGAGGTCCTACGGGTGTCTCGTCACGGCGGGAGCCTCTCTCTCCACCGCAGCTGCGCGAGTGGTTTGCTTGGCGCACCCGCCTTCGGAATGGCGCTGCTGGAGCTGGGGGGCCTGCCGCTGGAGGCCCTGGAGCTGGAGGCACTGGAGCTGCTGGTCCTTGAGGTGCTGGAGCTGCTGTCCCGGAGGTGCTCGTACTGGAGGTACTGGAGCTGCTGGAGCCGGTGGCACTACAGGCGCTGGAGCTGGAGGTACCTGAGGTGCTGGAGGTGCTGGAGGTGCTGGAGGTGCTCGAGCCGCTGGTCCCGGAGGTGCTCGTACTGCAGGTACTGGAGCTGGAGGTGCTGCAGGCGTTGGAGCTGGAGGCGATGGAGCTGGAGGTAGCGGAGGTGCTGGAGCTGCTGGTCCTAGAGCTGCTGGAGGTGCTGGAGCCGCTGGTCCCGGAGGTGCTCGTACTTGAGGTACTGGAGGTACTGGAGCTGGTGGAGCTGGTGGTGCTGCAGGAGTTGGAGCTCGAGACCCTAGCGCTGGAGGTGCTGGCTCTGGGGGTGCTGGTGATGTCGGTGCTGGTTCTGGAGGCACTGTGCGGCCGCGACCGTACTTCATTCCACTGCTTCAGCAGTTTCTTGGTCTCCCGTCTTCTACTGGCCTTACTCCTCCCTTACTGTGTCCACCGCCTGACCAGTCGCAGCCGCAGTTTCAGCCAGCCTCCCCACTGCCTGCTCCTTCTCCTTACACTGAGCAGACGGGAGGTCTTACAGAGCGTCGTGAGCATGCGTCTCGTCCTGCCTCGCCTGTTTGCGCTGTTCGCACTGGTCGTCGTGTTCCGCGTCAGCGTCCTCCTCCTGTCCCCAGCACTCACGGTATGGCACTTCGTCCTTCCTCTATTCCACTGCGAGTTCCCCTGCCGTCTCCTCCTGCGTCCTCCCTTGCTGACGGTCCGGACCCTGAGTCTGACCTACTTCGTGCTGCCAGTCCTACTGTCACACGTCTTCTAGCCACTGTTGTCACTGACCCTTGGTTTGAGTCCACTGCTGCGTCTGCCCTAGTTGCTGAGCTTGTTGACTTTGCTGCCGCCTGTCGGCTCGACTACGCCGCTAGTCTTGTTGCTGAGTCTGAGTCTGAGTCTCCTCCGTCCGTCGGGGGTGAGTGTGCTCTTGGCACGGACGTCCTAGAGGACAGGCAGGAGGACTTTGAGTGTTTTGCAGCTGCTGTGCCTCATCTCGTGTCCATGCTGATTGCACCTGAGGGAGACCCGGATGCACCAGACATCCCGACCCCGCGCTCTTATGCAGAGGCGATTACGGGTCCTTACTCCTCTCAGTGGCAGACAGCCATGGACACAGAGATGGCATCCTGGAAGTCCACAGGCACTTACGTCAACGCAGTTCCCCCGCTGGGGCGAACATAGTCGATGGCATGTGGATTTTCAGGGTGAAGCGGCCGCGAGGCTCTCCGCCTGCCTTCAAGGCTCGTTACGTTGCACGAGGCTTCAGTCAGCGACAGGGAGTTGACTTCTTCCAGACCTTCTCCCCTACCCCGAAGATGACCACTCTTCGGGTACTGCTGCACGTCGTCGCTCAGCGTGACTACGAGCTTCACTCTCTTGACTTCAGCACATGTTTCTTACAGGGCAGCCTGCACGAGAAGATCTGGCTGTGCCGCCCACCTGGCTTCACTGGGTCGTTTCCTGCAGGTACCCAGTGGAGCCTCCGGCGGCCAGTCTACGGTCTTCACGAGGCGCCTCACGAGTGGCACGACACACTGAGGATGACGCTTGCGGCTCTTGGGTTTGCTCCTTCGACTGCTGACCCGTCGCTGTTTCTACGCACCGACACTTCGCTGCCGCCGTTCTACATCCTCGTGTACGTCGACGACTTGGTCTTTGCCACTGCTAACACTGAGGGACTGGCCCTTGTGAAGTCAGAGCTGCAGAAGAGACACACGTGCACAGACCTGGGTGAGCTGCACAGCTATCTTGGCTTGCAGATCACCCGGGACAGAACACGGCGCACCATTACCTTGACTCCATCACATATGGTGCACCAGGTCCTTCAGCGCTCGACTTCAAGTACTCCTCGCCACAGTCCACTCCTCTGCCCGGTCACTCGCTCTCAACTCAACCTTCGGACGAGTCTGTAGAGCCAAGTGGCCCGTATCCAGAGCTTGTGGGCTGCCTCATGTACCTGATGACCTGCACTCGACCTGACCTTGCCTACCCTCTTAGCATCCTGGCACGCTACGTTGCGCCCGGGAGACACCGACCAGAGCACTGGAAGGTCGCTAAGAGGGTGTTGCGCTACTTGTGCAGTACCTCGGGCATGGGGCTCGTGGTTGGAGGACAGGGTCCAATTGACCTCACTGGACACGCAGACGCCTCTTGGGTTGACTACTTGGCTACGCAGCGGTCGTCACAGGGTTACACTTTCAGCCTTGGCTTCGGCTTTGTTTCTTGGCGGTCTACCCGCTCGTCTTCTGTTCTCAGTTCCAGTTGTGAGGCTGAGATCTACGCAGGGGCCATGGCTGCACAGGAGTTACGCTGGCTCACCTACCTGCTGACCGACTTGGGAGAGCCGCCTCGTTCTCCTCCAGTTCTGTACGTCGACAACAAGGCCATGATTGCCTTGTGTCAGGAGCACAGACTGGAGCACAGGACGAAGCACATCGCTCTGCGTTACTTCCTTGCTCGAGAGTTGCAGCAGCGTGGTCAGCTTCGTCTTGCTTACGTGGCCTCTCCGGCCAACACTGGTGATATATTCACCAAGGCACTTCAGCCTTGTGATCAACAGCGTTTCTGTACTGTTTGAGGCCTTGTGCCTACTTGGCCTCACTTGCTCACTTCTTGACTTTGCTTGTACTGTGATCTATATACATATACCTGCATGCTTACACTTGCTAGGTTTTGAGCACTGTACTGCTTGCTCTCCATTATATAACTATGCATGTGAACTGGCCTTGTGGCCATTTGCTTGTGCTCAGAGTATGTGGTGACTTCGTGATCCACCGTGAGCTTGCTTTGCTTTTCTTGACTGGTCTTGTGACCTCTTGTTCTCCCCCACTTTGCCTATGGGGGTGTGTCAAACTTATATGTTGTGTGTTGTGTAGGCTGTAGTGGGGTAGCCCATATGGGGTACAACCCAATTAAGGTTAGTACTTGTACCCACCTTCTTTCTATTTCATTTCATTCTCGCATAATATTCTGACACAGACGACATGGCTAAGCGAGTCCCAAACAGTGCAAAAAATCTGCTTCCAGAACTTCGAAGTGAAACGAGGGTCGCGGTCTGAGGTTATGGAATCCGGAACCCCGTTAAGTCGGACTACGTTATCTACAAACAGCGTCGCGACTTCATCTGATGTGACCTTGCCGTGCGTGGGGATGAAGTGCGCCGCTCGAGAGAACTTGTCCACTACCGCGAAGATGGCGTCGTGACCCCTAACTGTGCGCAGTAAAGTCGTGATGAAGTCTATGGTAACTACCTGCTAAGGACGGTCGGGTGGTGGAATCGGCTGCAAAAGTCCTGCTTTGCACTGACGAGAGGACTTCGTACTCTGACACGTGTCGCACAAACGAATGTAACCCTGTACGTCTGCTGCAAGCCCTGGCCAAAAGTACGTGGGACTGAGCGTCTTAGCCATCTTATCTGCTCTGAAACGACTCGCGCTAACTACATCGTGTGCCTCGAAAAGAAGAAGCTGTCGAAGAGGTCGGTAGGCGGGAACCCAAATACATGCTGTACCCTTCCGTATGTAGACACTACCGTGCACCTCTGCTCCTGCGAGCGGCTATGGTGTGAAGTCGGGATCTACGGTGTATCAGTGCTCGAAGAATGTTGTGAGAAGTGGTTGGCCGGCAGTGACGGTGAGACTAGCGAGCTGGCAACTAGGGCGAATGAGCGGATCTGCTGGGTTGCGCACGCCTGGCTTGTACTCTATCCTGTAGTGAAGCTTCCCTCCATGAGCTCCATCCATCTAGCCTGGCGACGACTCAGCTGCGGTTGCGACTTGAGAAAGCGAAGCGAGCAATGGTCCATGCGTATAACACTGTCGCCCCCTCTAAGTAGCACCTCCACACCTTATACGCATGGATGATCGCGAGCGCCTCCTTGTCGTGAATGGGATAATTCATCTCTGCTCCCCTAAGCTTACGCGACTCGTACGCAATCGGCTGCAACCCGTGGCCCTGGTCCCGAAGAAGCACTGCTCCTATGGCCTGATCTCAAGCGTCGGTCACTACAGCGTACGGGCGAGTGGGATCTGGGTACGACAGTGTCAGTGAAGACATGAGCATCTACTTCATCTGCTCGAACGCCTGCTGCTGCGCTGGACCCCAATCGAAATCCACGCCCTTCCGAAGTGGGTCGGTAAGTGGACTAGCGATTGATGCGTAACCCTGAACGAAACGACAATAGTAATTCGCGAATCCGAGAAAGCTCTGCAACTCCTTGACTGAGGTCGGAGCCACCCAATCCTGTACCGCTGCGATCTTCTTCGGGTCGGTCCTAATGCCACTAGCGGATACGACATGACCTAGAAACTCGACCTCGGGGAGGAAGAATTCGTACTTCGACTGCTTAGCGTACAGCTGCTCCTTCCGCAAGACCTCAAAGACGAACAAACCTAGGAACTCAGAGAGGACGGTGTTCATGAGCGTCTGAAACGTCGCTGGGGCGTTGGTCAAACCGAACGGTAGAACCCTGGACTCGTACAGCCCCTGCTTCGTACGAAACGCCGTCTTGTGCTGGTCCTCTGGAACTAGTCGAATGTGGTGATATCCTGAGTGAAGATCGATCTTGGAGAAGATTCTAGCGCCCTGCACTGCATCTAGGAGATCCTCTACACTCGGCACTAGGAATCTGTTTGTGAGAGTACGACGGCTTTGCTAGGCATTACTTGCTTACCTTTACTTCATTATGCTTTATCTAGCTTAGGTTTATTCTATCTTGCATGCTTTTGCTTACCCTCTTAGCATCCTTGAGACACTTAGGTTGTGACGGGGGTGTGGGCTGAAATCCCAGTAGTGCAGATTCGTGTAGGCACCTTGAATTTCCGATGTCTAGGTTCGCCCGTTCCATCGTCACACCGTCATTCACGCCGAATTTGCCAGATTCCCCGTCAACGTAAATGGCATCTTTCCGGCACGTCACACGCTCTGTTGTCGCCGACAAAATGTATCTTCGTCTGTGATTGGCTGTGTAGGAAATCACATCACTTTGTGGCGAATGGAACGTTAACAGCACCACACCTTGCCACACGATATGGACCCCCACCTCACCCACCTTGAACCTGCAACCAGGTACGTGCATGGTGAGGATTGACGAGTCGCGTTCCATCATGGCACAAAAAAGGGACACCAACTAACCCTCCTTCCCCAACTCCTTCTTGAATACCCCCAGCAAGCCGCAATCCCATCCCACACCCATCCTCGATAGGGTTTCATTTACGCCTATCTCCATTCAGTGCTCGGCACGCTCTCTCGATCTGTTTCCGCCATGGCTGGCCATGGCGACGGCGTCTCTGACGACGATGGCGCAGCCAATGTAGACGACGTGGATTTAGATACCATCAAGGAAGCCCGTACGCGGCTTGATCTGCTTCTGCGAACGCTAGGCCGGCATATGCAATCACCACCGCCAATTACACCCAGACCCGTCCTACCCGCTGAGGAACCTGACAATTGTTCAAGCCCGGATTCTATTCGGGATGAACATCCTGCGCCGGCTGGAGTGTCCGATACCGTGGTTCTCGAGACTTCAGCATCGAAGTCATCTGCTCCGCGCAAATTTAGCTCAAGCAGCAGCGGCTAAGTTTCGCATGGGCATCAACAAGCACCGCTGTAGGGGAAACTGTCGTGAACGAATCCAACACTCGCACGTCTCTTAACCTCAATGTTGGATATCTCATTGATGCTGTGTATGCCGATGCTCTAGAGAAGTACAATGGGAAATGGTCTGAGCGTTTTCTGTGGCTTGTTCTAACTAGAACTCCACGTGATCTGCCTGCTTTCAAGTACACTGTGTGCTCTAAGCATGCTGGAGTCAGGGGACGTTGTGGCAGGACTGACAAAGGGGCGACCAACGTCCTGTCAAGCTATGTTTGTTATAGCTTATTTGTGTTAGTCTAGGTGTACTTTCTCTCTCCAAGGGTTAGGGTTAGGTTTCCTATATCTTGCTTGTTTGTTCTTCCCTTTGTCAATTCAGTATTCAGTTACCTCGTTGACATGGTATAGAGCACTTCGATTCCCATGGGCCCACCGCCCCGCGCTCACCTGTCGATTCCCGTTAGTACCCCATTACCCGTAGTTCCTCGTCACCCCTTAGAGCCTCGCCCCCCCCCCCCCCCCGTCGAATCGCGCGCTAGAAGAGACCCCCGCGGGTCCCCCACGTCGCGACCTAGGAAGGCCCCCGCGGGCCCCCCGAATCGCGCGCTAGAAGGACCCCCGCGTGTCCCCCACGTCGCGACCTAGGAAGGCCCTCCGCGGGCCCCCCGAATCGCGCGCTAGAAGGACTCCCGCAAGTCCCCCACGTCGCGACCTAGGAAGGCCTCCGCGGGCCCCCCGAATCGCACCTTATAAGGGCGCCCCGCCACCCCACAGCCCTCCCCGTCACGTCCCCTCCCCGTCGCCTCTCCTTCCCCTCCCCGCCGCGTCGCCTCCTGTTTCCCTCACCGTCGCGTCCCCTCCCCGTCGCCTCCCCGTCGCGCCCCCTCCCCGTTGCCTCCCCTTCCCATCCTCGTCGCGTCGCCTCCCCTTTCCCTCCCCGTCGCGTCCCCTCCCTGTCGCGTCCCCTTCGCCTCCCCGTCGCGTCCCCTCCCCGTCGCGTCCCCTTCCCCTCCCCGTCTCGTCGCCCTTCGCGTCGCGTCCCCGTCGCCCCCCCGCCCCCTTCAGGTAGCCTCCTCGTCCGCTGTACCCGCCGCCCCACCCTGTACCCGCCGCCCCACCCTGTACCTGCCGCCCCACCCTGGGCCCGCCGCCCCACCCTGTACCGGCCGCCCTAACCTATGCCCAGAACCGTCCAGAACCGCCCCGAACCGCCCATGACCGCCCAGGACCGCCGAGAACCGTCCATAATAGCCCAGAACCGCCTAGAACCGCCCAGAACCGCCCAGAACCGCCCAAAACCGCCCAGGACCGCCCAGAACCGCCCAGAACTACCCAGAACCGCCCAGGACCGCCCTGGACCGCCCATAACCGCCCAGAACTGTCCAGAACCGCGCAGAACTGCCCAGAACCACCCATAACCGCCCAGAACCGCTCCCCACCGCTCTAGACCTGCCAGAACCAGCAGCAGCTTGGGCTGCCGCCAGAACCAGCAGCAGCATAGTCTACCCCCAACAGCACCAGCAACAGCATAGGCTGCCCCCAGCAGAACCAGCAGCAGCATAGACTGCCCCCAGCAGAACCAGCAGCAGCATAGGCTGCCCCCAGCAGAATCAGCAGCAGCATAGGCTGCCCCCCAGCAAAACCAGCAGCAGCATAGGCTGCCCCCAGCAGAACCAGCAACGGCATAGGCTGTAGCCAGCAACCGCTCCTAGCCGCTCCCCATCGCGCTCGGCCGTCTCTAGGCATACCATGGCGTGTGCTAGAGTTCTACAGCAGCATCAGGGTCAGCCGCAGCGACACCAGCTACAACACTCCCGGCAGTGGGGACCTGAGGGTCCTAGGAGTACCGGCCACAGCAGCGGCTCAGCCAGTAGTGGCCGCGACGTTGGTCCCTGCGGGTACCGGATCCTGACTGGACCGGGTGCTGGCACCAAATGCTGGATTCTTGATCACTATGCGTCCCGCTGCTACCGTTGCCTCGACAACCTCCACCGTGAGCGTTTTGGTCCTCACGTTATTACATCGCACAGGCCCTCGCGTATTCGTCAGCGCACTGTTGCACCAGTTAAGTCTCACCTACCTGGTCTAGGACCTTTTCTGGCTGCACGAGTAGAGACCTATGTTTCCAGCCTTGGTGCGTGGGTAGTTTCCAGTCCAAGCGCATCTGAGGGTCTTTGTGAGGGAGCTGCAGCTACCACTAGTCTAGCACCAGCCTTTGTCGCTAGCTCGGCTACGACCTCACAGTCTGCACAGCTTTCTTTCACCCTAGACTCTGGAGCGTGCAGTTGTTTCTTTTGCGACTGCACCGACCTCACGCCACTGCGCACTCCAGTCACTGTCGCCTTGGCTGACCCCTCCATGGGACCTGTAGTTGCCCACAACACCACCACTCTCCCGTGTCCGGCGGCTCCCTCTGGGTTTTTCACAGGTTACTACACCCCCTCGTTCTCCAGGAACCTGGTGGGTGTCAGTCACCTCCACGGCCTAGGTGTAGTCACTACTTTCCCACTCGATGAGCATGTTGCCTCCTGCACAGTTGGTGCCGCTGGTGCGCCTCTCGCCACTTTTCACAGGGAGCCGGGCTCTGGTCTGTACTCACTATACACTGGGTCCCACCACACAAGGTCAGGTCAGGTCAGGTCAGGCCAGGTCAGGTCAGGTAGCTGCTGTGTCGTGCGACTGTCGGTCACTCACCCACCCGTCGGTCCTCTGGCACCACCGTCTAGGTCACCCGTCGTTCCCGCATCTCAGTAGGATGGTACGTCACCGCCTGGTCTCAGGTCTTCCAGAGTCGCTTGACCCGCTTCCTCGCTCGCCTGCGCCGCCGTGCACTCCTTGCGTCGAGGGTCGGCAGCGCGCTGCCCCTCACTCCTCCTCGTTCCCCCCCACCACGGCTCCCTTCCAGACCCTGCACTTGGACGTCAGGGGCCCCTCCCCGGTCCTTGGCCCACGTCAGGAGCGCTACTTCCTGATTGTGGTGGACGACTACTCCCGCTGCACCACGGTTTTCCCCTTGCGAAGGAAGGCCGACGTGCCTACCGTCCTCGAGCCGTGGCTTCTAGCGAGGGGTGACGCCCAGGGCCTTTGTGAGCTCCGCCTACACTCGGACCGTGGTGGTGAGTTTTCTTCCACTCGCCTGGAGACGTTCTGTCAGTTTCGGGGGATCAGCCAGTCTTACACACTACCAGACTCGCCGCAGCAGAACGGTGAGCCCGGACCTCCATATGCCCAGCCAGTTTCGGGGTATCCGAGCGACGCATCGGCCTGGTCATGGAGGTTGCCCGGACCTCCATGTGCCATGTCGGTGCCCCCCAATTCCTGCGGGCTCAGGCAGTCCGCTATGCCGCGCACCAGCTGAACCTGTGGCCCAGTGACGCACGGCCACGGGTGACGCCGGTCTCTCTTTAGACAGGTTCTCCGGGTGTAGCAGCTGACTTCCGCGTCTGGGGTTCGCTGGCTCACGTTCGCGCTCCTGGCGCGAACAAGTTGTCTCCGCGCACTCGTGCCTGCGTCTTTCTTGGCTTCCCTTTGGACGCCTCCGGCTGGGTGTTCTACGACCCGGTCACCTACCAGTTCTTCGCTTCTCAGGACGTCACGTTCGATGAGTCTGTGTGTTACTACAGCTGTCGGCCCCACCGAGGTACTGAGGTCTTTTCCCCCCCGCTGTTCCTCACCCTTGAGCCCCCCCCAGTCGCCATGGCAGCCCCTGCTCCTTCACATCCTGCCCCGTCAGGTTTGTCGCACGTCACTCCGCAGTCGTCTCCCCCACAGCGTCCAGTCCCTGTCATGTCTGGGGGTGAGGGAGGTGCAGGTGCGGAGGGTGAGGGTACTGGGTCTGCAGGAGCTGGTGGTGTCGGCTTTGGGGGTGCAGGGGGTGTGGGCGTGGAGGTCACTCTTGTGGAGGACACGGCAGCCTCGAGGTGGCGGCCTCGCCCCGCGTCACCCCCTGGCTTCCCGTCCGTCCCGCAGTTCCCTCCTCGTTCTTCTTTGCGGCCAGTTGCTGCGGAGCCTGGGGGTGTTCCTGCGGTAGGTACTGGAGGCCCCGGGGGTGTCGGTGGTGGATGTACTGGTTCTGGGGGTGCTGGATCTAGTGGCATTGGCACTATGGCGCCTACACTGCGCACTGTACGATTCCTGATCCATGAGCAGCGTCTCCTCCGGTTGGAGAGCGAGGAGCGTGGGCGGTTTGAGAGGGCTCGGCAGCAGCAGCAAGAGGAGTCTCTGTTGGAGCAGCAGGAGAGAGTAGAGGAGGAGTCACAGCAGCAGCAGGAGAGAGTAGAGGAGGGGTCACGACTGAAGCAGCAGGTGCAGTTAGAGACACAGCAGGAGAGAGTAGTGGAGGAGTCACGGAAGCAGCAAGAGAGGATAGGTTAGGAGTGCCGGTCGCAGCAGCGGGTGCAGCTGCAGCCGCAGAAGGAGTTGTCAAGGGAGGAGCCATAGGAGCAGCAAACGCCAGAGGAGGCGAAGCAGCAGTGACTGCGACTGCGTGTCCTGCCCGACCCAGCACCTGCACGCTTTATTCGTGGTCCCCTACCGTCCCCTCCTGTTCCCCCCGTTCAGTCCCTTTCCTTGTCCCAGTGGACTCATCGTTCTCCCCTCAGTCGTGCTGTGTCTCCAGAGCCCCGTTGGTTCCGTTACCGTGGTCATGGGAGACAACGGGTCATGAAAGGACAGGATGAGGTTGAAGGACTCCCGTCCTGTCGTCTCCCGTGTTCTGTCCGCGATGGTCACTCACCCGAGTGCCACCCCGTTGTCTGTCCCGGCTCTTGTTACCAGTGTCGCTAGATTTGCCTCTTCCCGCCACCTTGCCTACGCCGCTCACCTGGTGAGTGACCCTGCTCGTTCCCCATCTTCTAGGGGTGCTCCCATCTTTCCCCTGGAGGTCCTCGAGGACAGGCAGTTCGAGCTTGGTTTCCTGGCGGCCGTTGTTCCTCATCTCTGCGCCATGCTGCTTGCCCGTGAGGGGGATCCAGACGCCCTTGACATCCCGATCCCTCGCACTCACGCCGAGGCGGTCTCAGGACCCTAGGCTTCGTACTGGATAGCAGTTGAGGAGGCAGAGATGGCATCTTATAGGTCCACGGGCACCTACGTCGACGCCGTCCCACCACCTGGGACGAACGTCGTCAGTGGCATGTGGCTCTATAAGGTGAAGCGGCCGCCTGCCTTCACTGGCTCTTTCCCTCCTGGGACCCAGTGGCAGCTGCGTCGCCCGGTCTACGGCCTGCGCTAGGCTCCCCGTGAGAGGCACGACACAATTCGCACGACTCTTGCAGCGCTTGACATCTTTCCGTCGTCTACGGACCCGTCACTTTTCGTCCACCGTGGCTCGACCCCGTTCTTTGTTCTGGTTTACGTTGGCGACCTGGTCTTTGCCACTCCTGACAGACACGCATTGGCCTCCGTTACGGAGGAACTGCAGAGGAGACACACTTGCACGGAACTTGGTGAGCTGCAGCGCTACCTTGGCCTGCATATCACCAGGGAAAGGGCAGCTCGCACCATTACGCTGACGCAGTCGCATATGGTCGAGCAGATCCTCACGCGGTTCCGCTTCCCGTTCTCCAAGGTACAGGTCACCCTTCTTGCTGTGGATCATGGACTCACGGCTCCACCTTCGGACGAGCCTTTTGAGTCCAGCGGTCCATATCCTGAGTTGGTGGGTTGTCGCATGTACCCCACTGGTATGCGGCTAAGAGGGTGGCCAAGTATGTGGCGAGTACATCAGGCATGGGACTTGTCCTTGGAGGGAAGCAGTCATTTACACTTACAGGTTACCCGGACTCGTCGTGGGCCGACGACGTGAGTCGCTGCGGTCTACACAGGGTTACTGCTTCAGCCTTGGGACCGGTGCTGTCTCGTGGAGGTCGATTCGGGCGTTGTCAGTCTCCAGTTCCACCTGTGAGGCAGAGGTGTACGATGCGGCCATGGCCGCCCAGGAGCTTCGCCGTCTGTCTTTCCTCCTCACCGACCTTGGTGAGCGGCCTCACTCTCCCTCAGTCTTGTTCGCCGGCAACAAGTCTGCTGTCCTGTTGTGCGAGGAGCCCCGACTAGTTGGGAAGGCGAAGCACATCCAGCTTCGTTACTTCCTTCTGCGGGAGTTGCAGCAGCGTGGCCAGGCCCGCGTGGTACGTGTATTTTCTGAGGCCAACACTGCAGAGAACTTCACCAAGGCGTTGCCGCCTTGTGACCACCAGCGTTTCAGCAACCAGCTAGACCTTGTATCTACAAGCCCTCACTTGCTTGCGTAGAGATGTTTTGCATTGTACTCTTGCATCTCTCTATGTTTGCTATATATATCTGCGTGTGGACTGGCCTTGTAGCCCCCTTGCTTCAATAGAGATTTTTGTCTTGTACTCTTGCATCTTCTATATTTGCTATATCCTTGCATGTAGACTGGCCTTGTGGCCCCTTGTTTGTTCTCGGAGTGTGTGGTGATCTTGAGATCCACTCAGAGATTTGTTGTGTCCTTGTGCGTTGCTTGTTCTTGCTGACTGGTCATGTGACCCTTGCTGTGTGTTGCTTTCCACAGGACTACCGTCCCCTAGACTATGGGGGTGTGTCAAGCTATGTTTGTTATTGCTTATTTGTGTAAGTCTAGGTGTACTTTCTCTCTCCTAAGGTTAAGGTTAGGTTTCCTATATCTTGCTTGTTTGTTCCCCCCTTAGTCAATTCATTATTCAGTTATCCCGCGTGCGTCTCCCTGACCTCCCAGGACGTCACCTTTGACGACTCGGTTTGCTTCTACCGTCTCTTCTCCCACATCACTCCCCCCATCCATCCCCCTCCCCCCCCCTCTCTTCCTGGTTTCCGGGTCCTGCTCCCTCAGGTGTGTCTCAGGTTGACCCACCCCCCTTGGTTGAGCCTTTGGAGGTCTCCCCTGACACCTCTGGCCCAGCTGAGGGGGGGTGACCCTGCTGCTGACGACATAGCAGCCACCCACCGCTCACCGTCTTCGCCGCCTCTACAGCCTGTCGCTGTGGACTCCGGTGCTGATGGGGGTGGTGACACTGGAGGTGCGGACTCTGGGGTTGCTGGTCCTGGGGGTGCTGACTCTGGAGGTGCTGGTTCTGGGGGTGTTGAGTCTGGGGGTGCTGGTTCTGGGGGTGCTGAGCGTCCTAGTGGTGGTGGAGTCGTGGGTGCTCCTGCAGGAGGTTCTGGGGGTGGACAGCAGCAGCAGTCTTGTCGGTAGGAGACTCTCTCGCCGCAGCAGCTTCGCGAGTGGGTTATTCGGCGAGGCCGCTCTGGTGGCGCAGCTGGAGCTGCTGGTGCTGGAGGTGCTGGAGCTGGAGGTGCTGGAGCTGCTGGTGCTGGAGGTGCTGGAGCTGGAGGTGCTGGAGGTACTGGAGCTGTAGGTGCTGGAGGTGCTGGTGCTGGAGATGCTGGTGCTGGAGGTACTGGAGCTGGAGGTGCTGGAGGTGCTGGTGCTGGAGGTGCTGGTGCTGGAGGTATTGGAGCTGTAGGTGCTGGAGGTGCTGGTGCTGGAGGTGCTAGTGCTGGAGGTCTTGGAGCTAGAGGTGCTGGAGGTGCTGTTAGTGGAGGTTCTGGTACTGTGGGTACTGCTCAGCGGCGTCCGTATTTCTTGCCTCAGCCGCAGTCGTCGCTGCCACCACCTGACTCGGCGCTTCGCCAGGTTCTTAGTCTTCCGTCTTCCACTGGCCTTACTCCACCTCTACTGTGTCCTCCGCTTGACAAGTCACAGCCGCAGTTACAGCCTGACTCTCCACTACCTGCTCCTTCTCCTTACACTTAGCATACAGACTCCCTGACAGAGCGTCGTGAGCCTGCGTCTCGTCCTGCCTTGCCTGTTTGCGCTGTCCGTCGTGCTCGTCGTGTTCATCCTCCACCAGTCCCGGGCACACACATTATGGCACTTCGTCCTTCCTCTGTTCCACAGCGTGTTTCCCCGCCGTCTCCTCCAGCGTCCTCTCTTCCTCACGTTCCTGACCCTGAGTCTGACCTTGCTCGTGCTGCTAGTCCTATTGTCACGTGTGTCCTGGCCACACTTGTCACTGACCCTTCCTTTGAGTCTACTGCTGCGTCGGCCTTAGTCACTGAGCTCGTTGACTTTGCTGCTACATGTCATCTTGACTACTTCGCGAGTCTTGTTACTGAGTCTGAGTCTGACTGTCTTCCGTCCGTCGGGGGTGAGCTTGTCCTTGGCAGTGACTTCCTCGAGGACATGCAGTTTGAGCTCAAGTGCCTCGCGGCTGCTGTACCTCATCTTGCTTCCATGCTGCTTTGCCCTGAGGGAGACCCGGACGCACTAGACATCCCGACCCCGTGCTCTTATGCAGAGGTAATCTCGGTTCAGTACTCCTCTCAGTGGCAGACAGCCATGGATGTAGAGATTGCTTCGTGGAAGTCCACAGGCACCTACGTCGACGCAGTTCCCCCTCCTGGGGCGAACATAGTCGATGGCATGTGGATTTTGAGGGTGAAGCGGCTACCGGGTTCACCGCCTGCCTTCAAGGCGCGCTATGTTGCACGAGGCTTCAGTAAGAGACAACGGGTCGACTTCTTCCAGAACTTCTCCCCCACCCCGAACATGACCACTCTTCGGGTGTTACAGCACGTTGCAGCACAGCGTGATCCACTCGTTTGACTTCAGCACTGCTTTCTTGCAGGGCAGCCTTCTGGCTGCGCCGCCCACCTGGCTTCACTGGGTCGTTTCCTGAAGGTACCCACTTGAGCCTCCGGCGGCCAGTCTACGGTCTCCGCCAGGCGCCTCGCGAGTGGCACGACACACTGAGGACTACACTTGCGGCTCTTGGTTTGCTCTTTCGACTGTTGACCCCTCACTGTTTCTGCGATCCAACCCTTCTCTACCGCCGTTCTACATCCTCGTGTACGTCGACGACTTGGTCTTTGCTACTGCTGACACTGAGGCAATGTCCCTTATGATGGCGGAGCTGCAGAAGAGATACACCTGCACTGACATGGTTGAGCTGCGGAGCTATCTTGGCTTGCAGATCACCCGGGACAGAGCACGGCGCACCATCACTCTGACTCAGTCACACATGGTGCACCACGTCCTTTAGTGCTTTGGCTTTCACTTCTCCTCGCCAAAGGCCACTCTGTCTACAGGCCACTCGCCCTAAGCTCCACCTTCGGACGAGTCAGTAGAGCCGATTGGTCAGTTTCCAGAGCTTGTGGGATGCCTCATGTACCTAATGACTTGCACTCGACCTGACCTCGCATACCCTCTCAGCATCCTAGCTCTCTACGATGCGCCCGGGAGACACCGACTAGAGCACTGGCGGGCTGCTAGGAGGGTGTTACGTTACTTGTGTAGTACATCAGGCATGGGGCTTGTGCTTGGAGGACGGGGTCGATTTTACTCGCTGAACACTCAGACGCTTCTTGGGCCGACGACCAGGAGACTCAGCGGTCGTCACATGGTTACACTTTCAATCTGGGCACTGATTTTGTCTCTTGGAGGTCCACCCGCTCGTCTTCTATACTTAGTTCCAGCTGTGAGGCCGAGATCTACGTTGGGGCTATGGCTGCTCAGGAGTTATGCTGGCTGACCTAATTGCTGACAGACTTGGGTGACGGCCTTGTTCTTCTCCGGTTCTGTATGTCGACAACAAGGCCACGAGTGCCTTGTGTCGGGACTAGAGACTGGAGCACAGAACGAAGCACATTGCTCTTCGTTATTTCCTCGCTCGAAAGTTGCAGCAGTGTGGTCAGCTCCGCCTTCCTTACCTGGCCTCACGGGCCAACACTGCTGATATTTTCACCAAGGCCCTTGTGTCTGGTGATCATCGGCGTTTCTGCACTGCTCTTTGCCTTGTGCCTACTCTGCCTCACTTGCTTACCTCTTGAATTTGCCCTGTACTGTGATCTATATATATACCTGCATGCTTACTCTTGCTAGGTTGTGATCATTGTACTGCTTGTGCTTTTATAACTCTGCATGTGAACTGGCCTTGTGGCCACTTGCTTGTGCTCAGAGTGCGTGGTGATCTTGAGATCCACCCTGAGCTTTGCTTTTCTTCTTTGATTGACTGGTCTTGTGACCGTTAGTTGTGTTGGCTATCCCTCACTTTGCCTATGGGGGTGTGTCAAACTATATATTTGTTAGGTTGTAGACTACTGTGAGGTTCACTCTACAGGGGATAACCCAGTTAGGGTCTACTACTTGTATCTCACAGTTGCATAGTTCATCCATCCCGCTGTACTCTCATTCTGACATGGTATCATGCGCTAGGTTAGGTCCGACTGGCGAACCTACTACCGAACCTACGATTAGGTTAGGTTTGCCCCGCTTTCTCCCTTATGCTGATAATGTTATAGGTTTGTTATATTTACTTTCTCTCTTATGCTAATAAGATCTTTGTGTTCAATGGCAAGTACGGCTATGGCGAACTCACGCAGTCACTTGCAACCTGGCTACAGACCACCCAGCTTGAGCATATCCTGAGAAGCCATTTCAGCGGCATCAGCATCGACGAAAGTACTGATCGGTGCAGGGGGAAGCGTCTGATACTTTACGCTACATTCATTCGCGATAACATTCTCGTGACGGAGTTCATGCAGCTCATAACTGTGGATAAATCCGACGCCGCCACTCTTCTGAGCATCCTGTTATCTCACATGCATGCTGTTTGTGTCGACGTGCAGAGGATTTCGGGCATTTGCACCGACGGTGCCTCTGTGATGATGGGGAGTCGAGCTGGCCTGGTGGTTCGCCTACGAGAGAGGATCCCACACCTCGTCTCTCGTTCTCCACACGTGTGGCAGCGCCGCGAGTCCGCCCTATCTCGCTGCATCCTCTTGTGCTCGGGTACTACCGCCGCTGCCCAGCTTTGTTTCGACCTTGGTCTGCGCTCGCTATCTTCCAAGTCCAGCAGGCGCTGCGCATGCTCGGTACGCTTTCCTTAACTTTGGTTGGGTGTGACCTAGTAGATACTGACTCGCTTCGAAAATCGTCGGGACAATTTTCGCCACGCGAAATAACTGTCCTAGCAGGGACGATAGCAGTAACGATTTCGCAAACATATCTGAGGCCCATCCGAAACTATCTGCGAGCGAATTTTGATGTTGCATTCTAGATCTGGTTACACTAGCGAGATTTTCATACTTTGCGACCCGCAACCACCGATTTCGACAAGGTGGCTCTCTCGGGGGGATGCTATCCATCGCATCCTTGCAGTGTTTCCTGCAATGATAGTCTTTCTCACGGAGTTCCACATCGGGATGTATGTGCTCGCCACTTCCTATCAGTTGCAAATTTTCTTGTACATCCTGGCTGATGTGCCTGAGTAGTTGAACATCTTGAACAAGAGCTTCCAGCAGCGACAGGTGAAAGTTTTATATTGTCGCAGTTAGATCTCGTTGCGGAATTGCTAAACCAAACTGACTTTGCTTTTTCTTTTCCTTTTCCCCCTTCACGCCCACGCGTCCGACGCCCTCCAGGCACCCCCGCGTCCCGAGCCCCTCCCTGCCGTGCCCCCCCCCCCGACTCCGAAGGCGCAGGCGGACCACGCTCGTCTCGCCTTGGCGCGGAACGTTTGGGACTCCCGTGACGCTGCGGCTGCACTCGCTCTGACCGAGCTCCTTCCACTGACTGAGGCCGCTCACTTCGACCTGGTAGAGACTGCGAAGGAGGTGTATGATGCTATTTCTGCACGCTATTCTACCCCTTCCTCCGCCTCCCTCAGCCGCATCCTCATGCCGTTCGTGTTTCCCGACCTCGCCTCGTTTGCGACTGTCTCCGACCTAGCCACACACTTGCACTCCCTTGTCGCTAGCTACCGAGCAGCTTGCACTGAGGCTCAGCTTCTTGTTGCCCCTCCTCCTATCTGGCTCACCGTCCACTGGGTAGTCACTCGTCTCCCTGACCGCCTCTCCACTGCCCATGACGCACTTCTCCAGCAGCACCCCAGTGAGCTTACGATTGATCTTCTCGAGACCACTCTCGGGAAGAGCGAGAGTAACCTCCTCTCTGTTGCCTCAGCCACTGACGTAGTTGCCCCTCCTCTGTTTGAGGGGTGTGCTGTCCCCCAGCTTCCTACCTTCACTGCTACTCGTGCCTCTGCTGCTGTGTCGGTCTCTGAGGACACTGCAGCTGTTTCTGCCGCTGACAGGCAGAAACGGGGCAAGGGAGGCAAGAAAGGGGGGAGGGGGGGGGGGGGGGGGCGGTGGAGGAGGTGGCGGTGGTGGAGGCGGCCCTGGGGGCGGGCGGTGGTGGCGGTGGTGGTGGTGCCTCAGGCGGAGGGAGCTCTGGAGGAGGTGTTGACCCGCTTGCTGGAGGAGGTTCGACCAGCGGTGGTGCGGGGCCCCAGCAGCAGCAGCCACAGCAGCAGCAGCCACAGCAGAGACAGCAGCAGCAGCATGGACAGCAGCAGTGGCAGGTACCACAGCAGTTTCAGTCGTAGGGACCACCACTGCAGTGGGGTCCGCAGCAGCACTGAGGCCCTCCGCCACAGTCGGGACCTGGAGGACCTGGGAGCACTGGTAGCAGCACAGCACTACCAGCTGGGCCCCTCACCCCCCGCGGCGCGACACCGGCCCCTGCGACCACTGGTGCGTCACCGGACCGGGCTGTCCCTGTGTCTGCGGCCGCGACGACCACTCTGCGGCACGGTGCTTCCGCCGCCTCGACGACCTCTACCGTGCGCGCTGGGGTCCTGAGGCGACCACCCCGCGCTGGGCTCGCCTGCTAGCCCGTAAGATTCATATATTTGAACTGTCTATGGACGATGCTCGTCAGTATGCTTTGTATGCTGATGTTGACTATAGTGCTGATGGATCTGTGTGCTCGCATGTTCGTAGTCTAGGATGTTTGCCTCCTGTTAGTTTAGGCATGTGCCTCTCTAGTCTAGGTACTTGTGTTTCTGCTCTAGGTGCTTGTGTAGCCTCCGGACCTGACACGCCTCCGACTGAGGCGTCTCTTTCGTTCACGCTGGACTCTGGCGCGTCGCAGTGTTTCTTCCGCGACTACACGACCCTCACACCACTCCTTGCTCCGGTTGCGGTAGCTCTGGCTGATCCTTCTTCAGGACCAGCCGTTACGCGCAGCTCCACCACCCTCCCGTGCCTGGTGGTCCCCTCTAGTGTCCTGCGCGGCCTCCACATCCCCTCGTTCACTCGGAACTTGGTGGGTGTTGGATACCTCCAAGACAGGGGGATCACCATTACCTTTGTGGGGGGTGGGAGGACGGCGGTGTGTACAGACGCCGATACAGGTGCTGTTCTGGCCACGTTCACCAGGGAGTCCCACTCTGGTCTCTAGGTTCTCCACACCGAGCGCTCCCCGGTTGCTTCCTCCGCTCAGTTCGCTGCGTCCCCTCAGGTCCCAGTGTCTAGTCCGGTTGCTGTGTCTGGTCATGTAGAGGAGTCTGGTCAGGTTGCTGCCTCTTGCTCCTGTCAGCCCCTAGCCCACCCGACCGTCTTGTGGCACCACCGCCTTGGCCACCCGTCGCTCCCCCGCCTCCGCAGCATGGCCAGTCACAGTCTTGTCTCAGGTCTCCCGTGCATCTTTCCGTCGCTCCCTCCCTCGCTTGCCCCACCCTGCACTCCTTGCATCGCCGGCCGCCTGCGCGCCACTCCGCACTCCTCCTCCCTTCGTCCGGCCACTGCTCCCTTCCAGACTCTCCATCTGGACGTCTGGGGCCCTGCCCCTACGCTGGGACCTGAGAGGGAGCGCTACTTTCTAGTGGTCGTTGACGACTACTCCAGGTACACCACGGTGTTTCCTCTCGCGAAGAAGTCCGAGGTGACTTCTACGCTGATCCGGTGGCTTCTGGTCACTGAGGGCACTCGTGGTAGTCGTGTCCGTTGTCTCCACTCCGACCGTGGGGGTGAGTTTCGCTCTGCAGGGCATCAGACAGTCCTGGACGCTGCCGGAGTCCCCACAACAGAATGGGGTTGCTGAGTGCCGCATTGGCTTGGTCATGGGCATCGCCCGCACGTCCATGATCCATGCCCGTGCGCCCCATTTTCTGTGGCCCTACGCGCTACGCTAAGCCGCGCACCAGCTGAACCTCGAGCCGCGTGTCTCGCGGCCAGAGGTTTCACCGACCAGTCTTTGGACTGGGTCCCCTGGTGTTGGGTCGGCCGTTCACGTCTGGGGCTGCCTTGCGCTTGTCCGCGACACCTCTGCGGACAAGCTCTCGGCTCGCGCCATCCCTTGTCTTCCTTGGTTTCCCGGTGTGCTCTCCCAACTACTCCTTTTACCACCCGCCCCTCCACCAGTTCCTCGACTCTCGTGACGTCCGGTTTGACGAGTCAGTGTCCTACTACACTCGGTACACCTGTCGAGGTCTCTCGGTTCCCCCTCCCCCCCTCTTCCTCGCTCCCTCTCTTCCCCCTACTCCCCGCTCCTCCGGTACCCCCAACCCCCCCTGGTCCTGCCCCATCAGGTGTGTCTCACGCTACCCCTCTACCCTCGGTCGCATGTCAGGTAGCGTCTTCCTCCCCGCAGTCCTCCTCACCGTCCATTCAGCAGCCTTCGGCACTTCCGCGACAGGTTACTATGGACTCGGTTGGTGTTGGAGCTGGGGGTGCAGCCGCTGACGGTACTCGGTCTGGGGGTGCTCGTTCGAGGGGTGCTAGAACTGGAGGTGCTGGCGCTGGTGGCGCTAGCTCTGGGGGTGCTGGAGCTGGAGGTTATGGCACTGGAGGTGCTAGTTCTAGGGGTACTGGTGCTGGAGGTGCTGGCACTGGAGGTGCTAGTTCTGGGGGTGCTGGTGCTGGAGGTACTGGTACTGGAGGTGCTAGTTTTGGGGGTACTGGAGTTGGGGGTGCTGGTACTGAGGAGAGGGGAGCTGGAGGCTCGCCTACTGCGTCGCCCACTGCGCGTCCCCACCGCCACGACACCCGCTTCCAGGCCCTTCACCGGCTTGAGCGCAGGAGCAGGAGCGGGTGGAGCAGGAGAGGCAGGAGCTGCAGCAGTTGGACCAACAGCAGCAGCAGCAGCAGCAGCAGCAGCAGCAGCAGCAGCAGCAGCAGCAGCAGCAGCAGTAGCAGCAGCAAAAGTAGGAGCAGCAGCAGACGCCGCAGCTGCCACCTTTGCAGCAACTGTTCCCTCCAGTGAGTGGCCTTCGGGCCCTTGGTCTTCCTTCCTCTCCTCCTGTCCACTCCCAATCACCTACTGCGTACGGTCCTAAGTTTCCTCCTCCGGACTCGACTCCGGCTGTTTTCTCTCCTCCTCATTTACGGTCGTCTCCTCCTGTTGTCCCACACGACTGGACCAGTCGTTGTCCTCCGCGTGCTTGGCCCTCGTCTCCTCTTGCCGACCTCCGCACTGTCTTGTTTCGTTCTCCTCCTCGTCGTTCTCTGCCTGTGTCTGTTCTCCCCTCACCTCCTCTGTCATCTCTCACCGTTTCCTCTCACCCTATCACTGACTACTACCGTGCTGCTCGCCCTGTTGTCTCCCGTGTTCTCGCCTCTCTTGTCACCGACCCTCGTGCCCCTCCGTCGTCTGTCTCGGCTCTTACTACCGGTGTCGCTGACTTTGCTTCCACCCGCCGTCTTGACTACGCCACGCGTGTGGTGGCTGCTCCACCTCCCTGTCCTTTGTCCGTCGGGGGTGAGTCTGCCCTTGGCTGTGACGTCCTAGAGGACAGGCAGTTTGAGCTGCAGTTCTTAGCAGCCGCTTCCCCCTCTCTCTGCTCCATGCTGCTTTCCCTTGAGGGAGACCCCGACGCCCTTGACATACCGACACCTCGCACGTACCGTGAGGCAGTGTCAGGGAAGTGGGCCTCTTAGTGGAAAGCGGCTATGGATGCAGAGTTAGCGTCTTGGAGATCCACAGGCACGTATGACGATGCAGTTCCCCCTCCCAGGGCGAACGTCGTCGATGGCATGTGGCTCTTCAAGGTGAAGCGGCCGCCTGGTTCACCGCCTATGTTCAAGGCGCGCTATGTGGCTAGTGGTTTCAGTCAGCGTGAGGGAGTTGACTTCTTCCAGACCTTCGCCCCGACCCCGAAGATGACTACTCTTCGGGTGTTACAGCACGTAGCAGCACAGCGAGACTACGAGCTGCACTCCCTTGACTTCTCCACTGCGTTTCTCCAGGGCCGTCTACACGAGGAGATCTGGTTGCGACGTCCTCCTGGCTTCACTGACACCTTCCCACCTGGGACCCAGTGGAGCCTGAGGCGGCCAGTCTACGGTCTCCGCCAGTCGCCCCGTGAGTGGCACGACACTCTTCGCTCCACGCTTCGTGACCTTGGGTTTCGTTCTTCCTCTGCCGACCCGTCGCTGATTGTTCGCACTGGTTCCACTCCTTTCTTTATAGTAGTGTACGTCGACGACTTGGTCTTTGCTACAGCAAACAGGGCAGCTCTTGTTAGAGTAGGGTGGTAGGGATGATTCAACTATCGAGAAGGTTTGGTACAAAAGTGAAACCTAAGGGGTTGTACCCCACAGTGAGTACCCCACTAAAGCCTACCTAAACTATAACATATAAACATATGTTTGACAGCTCTGACTGAGGTGAAATCCAAACTGCAGAAGAGACACAAGTGCACTGACCTCGGTGAACTGCAGCGCTACCTTGGCCTGCAGATCACCAGGGACAGAGCCGCTCGCACCATCACACTGACTCAGTCACACATGGTGCAGCAGGTCCTTCGGCGGTTCGGGTTTCAGTTCTCCACCACACAGCCCACTCCTCTTGCCGTTGACCACCGACTCACTGGCCCTTTTCCCGACGAGCCCTTTGAGTCTAGTGCCCCCTACGCAGAGCTTGTGGGCTGCCTCATGTACCTGATGACTTGTACTCGGCCGGACCTCGCATTTCCCCTCAGCGTCCTCTCTCGCTTTGTTGCGAATGGGAGACACCGTCCAGTTCACTGGACAGCGGCTGTGAGGGTGGCGAAGTACCTGGCGACTACATCAGGCATGGGGCTTGTGCTTGGAGGGACACAGCCAGTTGTGTTGACCGGTCACTGCGACTCTTCCTACGCTGACGACGTGGAGACTCAGCGCTCGACTCAGGGTTACTGCTTGAGTCTGGGTGCTGGTGCTGTATCATGGAGGTCTACCCGGTCGTCGTCTGTGGCTTCGTCCAGTGCAGAGGCAGAGATCTACGCTGGTGCCATGGCGGCACAGGAGCTTCGCTGGTTGACCTTCTTGCCCGCCGACCTTGGTGAGCGGCCTCGCTCTGCACCGACCTTGTACGCTGACAACAAGGCCATGATTCTCCTGTGTCGAGAGTCTCGACTGGAGAGCAGAGTGAAGCATATTGACGTGAGGTACTTCCTCCTGCGAGGGTTGCAGCGACGCGGCCAGGCACGCTTGGACTTTGTGGCCTCAGAGGCCAACACTGCCGACGTCTTCACCAAGGCCTTGGCGCCTGGTGACCACCACAGGTTCTGTGTGCAGTTGGGGCTTGTTGAGGTAGGCCCTCGGCTGCTGTAGACTTGTTGTTTGCTCTGCTTGTTGTGGTTTGCTATACATATCCTAGTGAACTCTTGAACTGGCCTTGTGGCCGCTTGCTTGTGCTCGGAATTTGTGTGGTGTCCTTGAGATCCACCCTGTGCTTGCTTTGCTCCTTGTCTTGACTGGTCTTGTGACCGTTTGTTCACCCTGCTTGCTTTGATGCCCCTCACTTAGCCTATGGGGGTGTGTCAAATGTTGAACATTGTTATAATAGGCTGTAGTGAGTTGCACTGTAGAGAGTACAACACATTCTAGGTTTGCTATTTGTATCACCCACTTTCCTAGTTCATTCATTCCGTTGCTAGCTACTCTTAATACCTGGTTGTGGTGCAGGCAAATCACCAGGAACCAAATGCTACAGCGGGAGGCAGGCGGAAGGAGCAGCAGATCATCCACTTGGAGGGCGCCACGAGGCGCACCCTGTTGAAGTCAATGCCCGTGACAGTGCCGCCCAGCGCTGCTGATATGCGCTGTTGGTGGTCGAGGGGGACACACGGGGGGGGGAGGAAGGGGCACGTGGGGAAGGGAGCATTGAAGAGAGTGCAAGTGGGAACATGGAGGGGCGACAACCGAATGCACTCCATCGACAGACTAGCAGTGTGGCGATTTAGTACACAGGAGGGGTGGAGGAAAGGGCAAGGTTGAGGTGCAAAGTGGGAGGGCGGTGGCAGCGCACCTGTGATAGCTCTAGCTCGGGGTCAGCGGCCTTGGAGAATGCATAGACATGGATGAGGGGCGGAGGGGTCCTGGTGCCCCACTTGCCCAGAGGAAAGGCCCCCTTGAGAACATCTGAAGTGGGATGGTGGAGTGAGAAGAGTGGAGCGGGATGGAGTGGGATGCGGAGGTGAGGCAAGCAACGGGTGTGAGAGAGATAGGTGGCGGGCGGAGATGAAGGTGCTAATGCCCATGAGCAGGCTGCCATCCCAGGAAGATGGAGTGTGTGAGACGACGAGGGCCATGAGGCAGCTGTGCCGCACACACAGTAACCAAGACTTGTGCGAGAAAACGCGTCACATGAGAACCGCATGCACAAGCATAAGTTGAAGGCAGAAGCACAAGTCGCACCGAGGAACTCGATGGCGTCTGCAGGCAGGTTCATGACGATCCGTGTCATGTGCACAGGGCGGGGCAGTGCGAGCAGGTGCCTGATGAAATCACGACCGTCCAAATTGAATATCTGATGGTAGAAAGGGCAACAAGGATTGACAGGGTGCAAGAGGTGGGATCACATACAGGAACGGAAGGGAGTGAAAGCCAGGTGGCATTTGGTGGGTTGCAAAATGTGGGGAGCAGGCACAGTGTGCGTGCATGGAGCACATGCACGAGGGAAGAACAAGGCCACAGACGGTTGAAAAGGACAGCCTGACAAGGAACAGACGTGAGGCGGGGATGGCGTGGGGCTGACCTCCACTTTGCCGTCCACACGGTTGGCAATGATGTTTTCCGCCAGAAAGGTGAGTGCCGAGGGGTTGAGGTCGTTGGCGTACACGCGCTTCACCCGCTTCGCTGCCGCCACTGCGATCGGCCCCACTCCCGCAAACACGTCGCCTGCACACGAGGGCCGTGCACCGGGAACGGGTGGCGACAGGGGTGAGAGCAGTGGTGTGTGGCTAATGCTGCTTGCTGCTGCTGTGAGCAAACAAGGTGTCTGGTGCGGAGTGAAGGGCTGGCAGGGAAGGATGAGCAGGGAAGTGAAGTGAGGGCAGAGGGGGCCGTTAGCTTGTACTCGCACCGCTCTCCTTGCCACGGCAGTGGGTATCGCCCTTTCTCGTGCCAGCATACTGCCTGTGAGCAGAGAATGTGGTAAGGGAATAGGGAGGGTCGGAGTGGTGATGGGTTGATGAAATTACTGGAAATATTTGTTTCCCAGCAGGCAAAGAGCACTATAGAAGCGTTGGTATGGGCAGGAGCGTTTGCCGCGACAGGAGCATTGGTATCGGCAAAAGATTTTGTAGTAGTGGCAGGTAAGGAGCAGTGGAAGGGTAAGGGGCTCACAGACAACATCGGCTGAGGAGAAGGTTGAGACGAGGCGAGCTCGCTCCGTGGCCAGACGAGAGTTCCAATAGCTGCTCATGGCACACGAGGGAGGGCGCATGGCAGGGGGCGCATGGCAGGGGGCGCATGGCAGGGGGCGGGAGGGGGTGGTGTATGAAGTGATGGCATAGGTGCAGGCAGGAACAAGTTGGACGTTGTCTGGCACAGACACAGCAGCACATCCGCTGGTGCACACTCATGCACTCAGCATGCTCCGCGGGAGCACGTGGCCATGTGATGCACGACATGCGAGCAGAGTGTGTGTGCATACTCACAACGTGAAAGCCGGTCAGCCAGGTCAGAGTCAAGGCAACGGTACGTCGGCACAGAGCACGACAAGAGTGAGTCACGAACAACCAAGAAGTGGCAGGCACACGAAAGGGAAGTGGCAGTGGCACACGAGCGAGTTACTAGCCAGTCCATTCTCCCTGGGTGTGGTGAAGTGGCGAATCCACGGCGAGCGGAAGGCAGCAAGAGAGCATGGCAGAAATGCACAGAGATGGGAGGAGCAAGAGAGCAGAGCACAGAAGCACAGCAGAACGGCAGCAGGGCAGCAGGGGCAGAGGGGGCAAGGCAGGCGAGCACGGACACGCGGGCGAAGTCGACTTTGAAGGAGAGGGCGCTCTCCCTGGCGGTGGTGATGAGGCGGAAGCTGCCCGCCAGCAGCTCGAGCTTCATGGTGCGGTACACCGCGTGGATGGCCGCCGTCTTGTTCACCACCGATAGGATGCGCGGCTTGTGCTTGTCCAGCAGCACCTTGTATGGGGGATGGTGGGTCGAGGAAAGGGGGTTGCAAGGGGTGTTGAGGAATTAGGGAGGCGGAGAGGGAGTGACGGGGAAGGGTGGAGTGTGTTGGGAAGGAGGGGGCACAGGGACATGGGGATATGATTGTGGTGGGGACACGAGAGGGGTGCGGATGCCTTAAAGTGGGGATGACCGATTGGGACGTTACGAAGAGAAGGGACACACAGTGTGTGCACTCTGCAAGAAGCAGCTTGCAAGGAGAGGGACACAGATGCCAGCCGAGAAAGCAAGGAAGACGGTGTGAGGGGAGCAAGTGGAATGGCACAAAGGGGGGAAGAGGTGCTAACACCCACCACACCTGGGCAACGAGATGCTACCCCACCTTCCCCCCCCCACCTCCCTTCCCTCTCCCCGCTCTCACCTGCGCAATGAGGTGCTTGTACGGCAGGTGCACATCGAGCAGGTTCAGGTGAGCGATGTGCCCCACGCTCTCAAACGACGTGGGCACGGGCACGTGTGCGGGCAGCACGTGTCTGAGAATGTCCTCTGCCGTCCAGTACTCATACCCCACCGTCACTGCACACGCCACCACCTCCGCCCCCTCCACCACGCCATCCCTGCCGCCTTCCCCGCTGCTCCCTCCGTCCTTGCGCTCGCGTGCGCCCTGCTGTTCACCCTCGCGTCCCTGGCTGGTATCACGATGAGATGGTTGATGCTCATCCGCACGAGGCATGGCGGGTGGAGTATGCTCCACGCTGTGCGCCCCAGCAGGGGTTGATGGCACACCAAGGATCGTCTGCTTGCGCACACACAGCACCAGGCACGGCACACAGACAGCACACACAACAAAGGAGGGCGGGATGGAACGGAAGAACAGGGGGACGGAAAGTGAGACACATGGAGAGAGGCGGAGGAACAAGGGGAGCAGGGTGCGTGGGGTAAAATGCACGAGGAGAGCAAGGGCATGTGGCAAGAATCGCTAGGCAAGCCAGACAGGGAAACGGGAATTAAGTGGCATGAGGTGATGGCATAGAGAGGGATGGGGAAAGGGTGGCACTCGATGTTGGATGGGATGCGAGGGTTACATACACACGAGATAGAGCAGCGAGTGAGAGAGGGACAGGGAGGCACACTCTTGTACGAGTTACGAGTGAGACGCTGCATGTGTTGAGTCGTGTGGTAAGATAGCGATGGACACCTCAAACTGGAGTGGGGAATGAGACATCGCACAGCAGCATGGTGCAGGGTGGGAGAGCAGCATGGCATGCTGGTGCTGTGTGCCGAGACAGGTGCTGACGTGACGTTACCTGAAGGACAGGTGGCAGCATGTGAGTGGGTGAGTGCAGAAGGTCCTCTCGGAGCAGCAGGATGCGACTGGCTTGCCTGCCATGGCTGCTGCTGACATGTTCTGAAAGGGAGAGTGGTGAGTGCGCGTGCCAGGGGAGGCCATGGGGCAAGGGCACGGACCCCAGCAACTCCACCCGTGCCATGCCCTCCTCCTCCCTTCCCTCGCCCCCCCTCCTGTTCCTCCCTCCGTTTTTCTTTTCCTCTACCCGTGCCCCGCTTCCAACTCCTCGGCCCTCAACCTGCTCCCCATCCCCCCTGTCCCCCCAATCCCCCCCACCCTCCCCATCCCCGCCATCGCCTGCCACGCGAGCCACGTTCTTGAGGCGAGGCCAGTCCAGTAGGCACCCCGCTGCCGCCAGCTGCTTCACCAGCCGCCCACACGAGGCGGGCGGCACTCTCAGGCCCGGCACCACAAACTGCCGAACGAATGCCGCCCTGTCGATCTGCACGGCTCGGTAAACCCGCTCCCTTGTGTGGCTGCTGCCGTTGGTGCCGTCAGAGCTCTCGGTCATGGCCTCACGGGCAGCATCGCTGTTGTTGCTGTCACTACTACCACGAGTACCATCACCACTGCCCCCACCCACATCACTCCTGCCCATGTCCGTGCGCTCACCTCTCACGTGCTCCCCAGCAGCACCCTCCATCAACCGAAGGAACTCCTCGTTCCTCCTCCTCCCCCCTCTCCGTTCCCTCTCCCCGCCTGCACCCTCTCCCTCACCCTCCACCTCCCCTCCTGCCAACCCCGCCCCATCACTCCCATCACTCCCCTCCCCTTCCACCCCACCCCACACTCTCCCCCTCTCCCCTCCATCCACCCCTCCTCCCACCATGCCCACCAGGCCCCTCTCTCCCCCACCATGCCCCCCGCGCCCCTCGTCCCACACCACGTTGAACTCCGCCAGCAGGCGCGCCTTGTCCTCCTGCAGCCACCGCTCTTCCATCAGCTCCCACTCCTTCACGGCCGCCTTGGCGCGCCACCCATACCCCTGCTTCAGCTTCTTGCGCGCCCACGTGCCCAGCTTCTCCCCGCCCCACGTCCCCTTCTCCCACGCCTCCTGCATCTTCTCTATCGCGCCCTCCCCCACCCCGCGCTGCCACGCGTCCTTGCCCTTGCGTCCCCACCAGTGGTGGAACTCCCCCTCGCCTCCCCCGCTCCTCCCCCGCGTCCCCCCTTCCGGCCGATCAGCCTGCGTCCGTGCGCCCCTCTGCCGCCGCCCGTCGCGCGCAGCCCCGCGCCGCTGCTCCCCGCTGTCCTCTCGTTCCCCGGAACCCTCTCCGCTCCGGCCTCCCTCGGCCTCTCGCGCCGCTGCTTCCGCGCGCTCCCGCGCCCAGCCTCGCTCCATCCGCGGGGGACACACTCCTCGGGAGAGCGACGGCCCTCGCGCGAGCTCCGCCTTTTCCGCCGAAGCACCTCTCCCGTCGCGCGATAAGCCCCCGTTCTCCCCGTCGCCGCGGTCAGGTTCCGCCCTTCCCCCCCCTTGCCTCCCTCCGCTGCCTCCCGGCGCCCGTCCGCCAATGCGTCCGTACCCCGAGTTACCGCGCTTGCCCCGGCTGCTGCCGCCGCCGAGGCCACTGCTGCCGCTGCTGCCACCGCTTCTGCTGCTGCTCCTACTGCCGCTCTTGTCGCCTCTGCTGCCACTGCTGGTCGCCCGCGCAACGAGTTTTTGACCCGCGCCGACCGCAAAGGCGGCCCCCGCACGGCTGCCTTTCCGCCCTTGCCCCGCGCGCGAAATAGCCCCGCACAACCCGAAGCCCCGAACCTCTAGGGCGGGCGCTGAAGCGCCAGGCGGCGGAAACAGAGCGAGGGGGGGTGAGGCGGCGGAGGAAGGAGGGGCGCGCAGCACGGCGGAATGCAGCGCGCGGAGCCTGGAGGCCGTGCGCAGTGCCATGGCGCACGGCGGGTGGACTACGGTCAACCCAGCCACTGCTAGCTCTGCTACTCCCGTTGCGCTCGGTGGGCGAATGGAGCCAGCGCTGGGTTTGATATATGCAGGGGTGAGTGGGCTTATTTTTCATTTTTTCGTTACCCATGTAGGATTTGTAGCTTCCCTGTGTGACCTGTGCTTGTAACTTTTAGCCATCACGGTAATCTTAGTTTTTGAAATAAAATAAAAAGGTCAAAGTGTAAAGTTTTTGTTTTCCCTGATACGGTTCCGGGTTGTGGGTTTGTGTTTAAGAGGTGTTTGTAAATGCTCATATAAATAGTGTTATGATATGAAATTCAGTAAGAAGGCATTCCTGTATGCTGCAGGAGCCGACTCTACCGAGTACGAAGTCGAGGAGTCAGAAGAGTCGAAGCGACGCCAGCAACCGTCAGACCAAGACCGATGCAGGCAGAAACATTTGAACTGAAAAGAGCGGGAACAGGTTTGAAACGGGTTCCCGCTGTCAAATGTTGTTATTTGTTGTAGGCAACAGTGAGATGCTCTTTAGTGAATACAACAGTTTTAGGGTTTCCTATTTGTACCCCTTGCTTTGCTAATCACAACCATTCCGTTGCACTCCGTTCTTGAGATGGTATCAAGAGTAGGATAGATCGTCGCCTAGCCTAGCCCCGATCGCGCCCTTGCGCCCTCCGCGCCCTAGCGCCCTCCGTGCCGTCCGCACCCTCTGCGCCCTCAGCGCCTCCGCACCCTCCGCGCGTAGCCCTCACGTGCGCGCCCTCCTTAGCCCGTCGCGCGCCCCTCGGCCTGCCCGTCGCACGCGCCTAGGCCAGCCCATAGCACGCGCCCTAGGCCAGCCCGTCGCGTGCGCCTAGGCTAGCCCGTAGCGCGCGCCCTAGGCCAGCCCGTCACGCGCGCCTAGGTCAGCCCGTCGCGCGCGCCATATGTCAAAGTACAATCTCACTTGTAGGCTATAGTGGGGCACTCCTTATGGGGTACAGCACTTCTAGGATTAGAACTTGTACCCCAACTCTTGCTAATCCAATCGTTCCTGCACAGTTGATTTTGACATGATATCAGAGCAGGAAACCTGTTAGGTTTTTAGGGCCCACCGATCGTTCCGCTAGTTCTATCAGAAATAGGAAAGAAGAATGAGAACAGAGAAGAGGGTTTGCACTAGCAGGCAGTTGAGTACATATAGGAAACCCTAATTTGGCCTATACTCACTATAGAGTACCCCACTGCATGCTAGACAAATATCACATTCTGACACACCCCCATAGTCAAAGTGGGGTATAATCAGCACAGCAAGCAGTCATAGAGCAGGTTCACAAGTACAAGCAAAGCTAGAGGCATTCACAAAGGGCAAGTGAGGAGGAGGAGGCGGGACTGTGAGAGGAGAGGAGATAGGAGGCGACGGCTGAAGCTGCAGACACACGGGCAACAGGAGCCGCACTGGCACAGCGGCTACCGGAGCAGCGCCCCGGACTACATGAGTAACTGGCTCCGCGGCTAAGACGAGCGGCAGGAGCAACGGACCCACGGGCGACTGGCGCAGCAGGCTCGCTGGGCTACCGGAGCAGAGCCCCGGACTACTGGCGCTGCTGACGACACGACGGCTGCCTCCGCTCAACCTCCCCCAACTGTCCCACCCCCCTTTCATACACCCCCTGCTGCACCCCTAGCTCCAATCCCGTGTCACCCCCCTAGCGCCACTCCCTCGGCTCCCACACATCCACCCCCCTCAGCGGCAGCTGCAGCAGTGGGAGACGGAGGAGGAGGAGGAGCAGGGGACGACTCACACACTCGCCACCCCCAGACTTGCCACCCCCATACCCTCCCCCACGGCTGCACGCGCAGCAGAGAGACGACGGGGAAGGAGGGGGGGGGGGGGGGGGGGGGCGGGGAAGAAGCCGCCCTGCAGCTGCACGAGGGCAAGGGGCGGCGCGCGGGTCCACAGGGCAGCGCGCGCGGGTCCACGGGACAGCGCGCGCGGGTCCCCTGGGGCGACGCGCGGGTCGACGGGGCAGCACGCGCGGGTCCCCTGGGGCGACGCGCGGGTCGACGGGGGCAGCGCGCGGGTCCCACGGGGCGGCGCGCTGGGCGACGGGGCAGCGCGCGGGTCCACGGGGCAGCGCGCGCGGGTCCAGCGGGGCAGCGCGCGGGTCCCGCAGGGCGTCGCGCGGGTCCAGCGGGGGGCGCGCGCGGGTCCCCCAGGGCGCCGCGACGGGTAGGGCACCGCCGCACGCCTCGGGGCGCGCGACGGGCAGGGCACCGTCGCGGCGCCACGGGGCGCGCGACGGGCAGGGCACCATTGCGGTGCCACGGGGCGCGCGACGGGCAGAAAAAAATGTCACGCGCCACCGGGCGCGTGACAGAGTGAAGATCGCCACGCGCCCGAGGCGCGCGACCGGAAAAGCAGCAGCGGAAGCATGTGACGGGGCCATCCACAGGGTCGACCAGGGAGGGTCGACCTGCTCTGATACCATATCAGAAATAGGAAAGAAGAATGAGAACAGAGAAGAGGGTTTGCACTAGCAGGCAGTTGAGTACATATAGGAAACCCTAATTTGGGCTATACTCGCTATAGAGTACCCCACTGCCCGAAGCGCCCTTGCGCTGTCCGGCCCTCTCGCACAGTGTCACGTTGCCCTGCAGCTACTCGCACTGCCTGCCCTAGCGTGCTGCCCTACTGTCACGCGCACCCCTGCTGCCCGCGAGCAGCCCCTGCCCCGAGCGCCTCTGCTGCCTGCGAGCAGCCCTTGCCCCGAGCGCCACTGCTGCCTGCGAGCAGCCCCTGCCCCGAGCGCCACTGCTGCCTACGAGCAGCCCCTGCCCCGAGCGCCACTGCTGCCTGCGAGCAGCCCCTTCCCCCGGCGCCACTGCTGCCTGCGAGCAGCCCCTACCCCGAGCGCCCCTGCTGCCCGCGAGCAGCCCCTGCCCTGCGCGCCCCTTCTGCCCGCGAGCAGCTCCTGCGCCAGCGCGCCCCGCAGCCTAGCGCGCCAGCGCGCCCCGCAGCCCAGCGCGCCAGCGCGCCCCGCAGCCTAGCGCGCCAGCGCGCCCGGCAGCCCAGCGCGCCAGCGAGCCCCGCAGCCTAGCGCGCCAGCGCGCCCGGCAGCCCAGCGCGCCAGCGCGCCCCGCTGCTTAAGCGCGCCAGCGCGCCCCGCAGCTCAGCGCACCAGCGCGCCCCACTGGGAAGCGCGCCAGCGCGCCCCACTGCGAAGCGCGCCAGCGCGCCCCGCAGCCCTAAGCGTACCAGCGCGCCCCGCAGCCCACCGCGTTAGTGCGCCCCGCAGCCCAGCGCGCCAGCGCGCCCCGCTACTAAGCGCGCCAGCGCGCCCCGCAACCCTAAACGCGCCAGTGCGCCCTGCTGCCCAGCGCGCCGCTGCTGCATGAGCTGCTGCTGCTGCTAAGCGCTGCTGCTACTGCTAACCGCGCTGCTACTGCTACTGTACTCTGCTGCTACTGCTGCTGCTGCACACGCTGCTACTGCTGCGCTGTGCCCTGCCGAGCAGCGCTGCCCAGCCCGAGCCGCGCTGCCCTGCCCCTACTGAGCCGCACTGTCCTACTACTGCTCCTACTCCTACTGCTACGGCTGCTACTACTACTGCTGCTGCTGCTGCTCGTGCTGCCACTGCTGGCACTACTGCTGTTACTGCACTAGCTTGTGCCCTGCTGTTCACGTAACCTACTGGCCTCCACAGTCACTACAGCAGTCGCTACTACTGTTAGAAAGAACGAAACAGGAATGGTTGAACTAGCAGAAAGTTGGGTACAAGTAGGAAACCCTAAGTTTGTTGTACCCCCTATGGCTAAACCCACTATAGCCTAGACAATATAAACATACAATGTTTGACAACTACTGCCCTTGCGCCGCTGCTACTGACTGCCACTGCCTGTCATGGCCACTATCACGGTAGTCGCAGCGGCTAGGGGTGGACAGCAGCAGCCACTGCCTCACCCAAACACGCTATCCCCGCAGCAACTTCGCGAGTGGGTTCTTCAGCGAGCCCGTCCAGGTGGTGGAGGCTTTGGTTTTCTGCGTACTGCACAGAGGCGGCAGCGGAGTCAGCAGGAGACCTTCTCCCCGCAGCTGCTTAGTGAGTTTTTTTCTCAGCGATGTGTCACTGGTTATGTAGAGGCTGCTGCTCTAGGTGCTAGTGAGTCTGTTGCCGCACTCGGTGCTAATGAGTCTGCTGCCGCTCCAGGTGCTAGTGAGACTGCTGCCGCACTCGGTGCTAGTGAGTCTGCTGCTGCTCCAGGTGCTAGTGAGTCTGCTGCAGCTTTAGGTGCTCGTGCGTCTACCGCCACAGGTCCTGCCTCAGCCGAGGCCCTGCACACTTTCACACTTGACTTAGGCGCGTCACGTTGCTTCTTTCGTGACTGCACCACACTCACACCACTTGCTGCACCGGTACCAGTCTCACTGGCTGACCCCACTGGGGGCCCAGTAGTTGCACGAGCCTCCACTGTCCTCCCGTGTCGAGCAGTCCCCTCCGGTTCTCTATCAGGTCTCCACCTCCCCACGTTCTCGACGAACTTGGTGAGCAACGCTGCCATTCAGGATGTCTGGGTTGATACCTTTATTCCTGGAGGGCAGCGTGTGGCGATCTGTACGTGCTCCCGGAGTGGCCGTCACCTTGCTACGTTCACTCGACGGCCCGGGTCTAGTCTGTACACACTGACCACTGCGTCTGCACAGGTGGCTGACTCAGGTCAGGTGGCTGCGTCGAGTAAGGTGTCTGCGTCTGGTCAGCTTGCAGCGTCTTGCTCGTGTCGGGTACTCTCCCACCAGACTCTCCTCTGGCACCACCGCCTCGGTCACCCCCTCACTACCGCGTCTCCGCAGCATGCACTCCCGTCTCCTTGTCTCAGGGCTTCCCAGGTCCCTGCCCTCCCTCCCGCGCTCGCCTGCACCGCCCTGCCTTCCCTGCGACGAGGGGCGGCAGCGCGCCGCTCCTCACTCCTCCGAGTTTCCTCCGACCACTGCTCCTCTGCAGACTCTCCACATGGACGTGTGGGGCCCGGCCCCCGTCGGTGGAACGGACCCGGAGCGCTACTTCCTGCTGGTTGTTGACGACTACACACGCTACACCACTGTCTTCCCCTTGCGGGGCAAGGCGTACGTCAGCGGTGCTTTGATCCCCTGGATCCGTGCTACTCGTCGCCAGCTGCGCGAGCGGTTTCGTCGGGACTTGCCAGTCCTGCGTCTGCACTCTGACAGGGGCGGTGAGTTCTCTTCCGGCCTCCTTGAGGAGTTCTGTCGAGACGAAGGGCATCCGCCAGACGTTCACGCTTCTGGCCTCTCCTCAGCAGAATGGGATTGCTGAGCATCGCATTGGCTTGATCATGGAGGTTGCTCGTACCTCCATGATCCATGCGGCTGCTCCCCATTTTTTTGTGGCCGTGTGCGGTCCGATACGCTGCGCATCAGCTCAACCTCTGGCCTCGTTTCTCTGAGCCAGAGACCTCGCCCACACTCCGGTGGACGAGGATGGTTGGCGATGCGTCGGTGTTTCGGGTCTGGGGCGCGCTCTCCCTTGTTCGTGATGCCAAAGCGAGCAAGCTCTCCTCTCGCACTCTCCGCTGCGCCTTCCTTGGCTTCCCCACCGACGCCCCGCCGTGGCAGTTCTACCACCCGCGCGAGCGTCGACTATTCTCCTCCCAGGACGTCACCTTTGACGAGTCTGTCTGTTTCTACAGGCTACACCCGCACGCGTCCCACCCGGTCCCCCGCGCGCCTCTCTTCCTGGTTCCAGCCCCCCCCCCCCCCCGGTAGACCCCCTCCCCCCACAGGGTCCTGCTCCCTCAGGTGTGTCTCAGGTAGACCCACCCCCCTTGGTTGAGCCTTTGGAGATCTCTTCTGGCTCCTCTGGCCCAGCTGAGGGGGGTGACCCCGCCGCTGACGACACGGCGGCCACTTGCCGCTCTCCACGCTTGGAGACCCCCCCTGGTTTTCCGCCTCGGCCGTCTTCGCCGCCTCCGCAGCCTGCTGCTGTGGACTCTGGAGCTGAGACTGCTGGTGCTGAGCCTGGGGGTGCTGAGACAGAGGGTGAGGGTTCAGGGGGTGCTGCGCCTGGGGGTGCTGCGACTGGGGGTGCTGGTTCTGGGGGTTCTGCGACTGGGGGTGCTGACTCTGGGGGTGCTGCGAGTCCTAGTGGCGGTGGAGCTGTGGGTGACCCTGCTGGAGGTCCTGGAGCTGGACAGCCACCGCAGCCTGATCTACTTGAGACGCTCTCGCCGCAGGCGATTCGTGCGTGGATCGTTCGGCGAGGCAGTCCTGGTGGTGGAGGGTACGGTCCTGCTGGTGCTGGAGCTGCTAGTCCTAGAGGTACTACTGGTGCTGGAGGTACTGCTGGAGGTGCTGGAGGTGCTGCTGGTGCTGGAGGTACTAGAGGTGCTGCTGGTGCTGGAGGTACTGGAGCTGCTAGTCCTGGAGGTGCTACTGGTGCTGGAGGTGCTGGACCTACTAGTCCTAGAGGTACAGCTGGTGCTGGAGGTGCTGGAGCTGCTGGCACTGGAGGTGCTGGTGCTGCTGGTGCTGGAGGTGCTGGAGGCGCTGCTGGTGCTACTGGTGCTGGAGCTGTGGGAGCTGCTGGTCCTGGAGGTGCTCGTACTAGAGGTACTGGAGCTGCCGGAGCTGGTGGTGCTGCTCGTGCTGGAGGTGCTACTGGAGCTGCTGGCACTGGAGGTGCTGGTGCTGCTGGTACTGGAGGCGCTGGAGCTGGAGGTACTGGAGGTGCTGGAGCTGCTGGTCCTGGAGGTGCTCGTACTAGAGGTGCTGGAGCTGCCGGAGCAGGTGGTGCTGCTGGTGCTGGAGGTGCTGGAGGTGCTACTGGAGCTGCTGGCACTGGAGGTGCTGGAGGTACTGCTGGTGCTGGAGGCGCTGGAGCTGGATGTACTGGAGGTACTGGAGGTGCTGGAGCTGCTGGTCCTGGAGGAGCTCGTACTAGAGGTGCTGGAGCTGCCGGAGCAGGTGGTGCTGCTGGTGCTGGAGGTGCTGGAGGTGCTACTGGAGCTGCTGGCACTGGAGGTGCTGGAGTTACTGCTGGTGCTGGAGGCGCTGGAGCTGGATGTACTGGAGGTACTGGAGGTGCTGGAGCTGCTGGTCCTGGAGGAGCTCGTACTAGAGGTGCTGGAGCTGCCGGAGCAGGTGGTGCTGCTGGTGCTGGAGGTGCTGGAGGTGCTACTGGAGCTGCTGGCACTGGAGGTGCTGGAGTTACTGCTGGTGCTGGAGGCGCTGGAGCTGGATGTACTGGAGGTACTGGAGCTGCTGGAGCTGCTGGTCCTGGAGGTGCTCGTACTAGAGGTGCTGGAGCTGCCGGAGAAGGTGGTGCTGCTGGTGCTGGAGGTGCTGGAGGTGCTACTGGAGCTGCTGGCACTGGAGGTGCTGGAGGTAATGCTGGTGCTGGAGGCGCTGGAGCTGGAGGTACTGGAGGTACTGGAGGTGCTGGAGCTGGTGGTCCTGGAGGTGCTCGTACTAGAGGTGCTGGAGCTGCCGGAGCAGGTGGTGCTGCTGGTGCTGGAGGTGCTGGAGGTGCTACTGGAGCTGCTGTCACTGGAGGTGCTGGAGGTACTGCTGGTGCTAGAGGTGCTGGCGCTGCCAGAGCTCGTGGTGCTGCTGGTGCTGGAGGTGCTGGTGCTGCTGGTGCTGGAGGAGCTGGAGCTGCTGGTACTGCCCCGCGCCGACTGTTTTTCTACCCGCAGCCGCAGTCGTCCCTGCCGCCGCCTAACTCGGTCCCTCGCCATGTTATTAGTCTCCCGACAGACCAGTCTCAGCCACAGCTACTGCCTGGCTCCCCGCTGCCTGCTCCTGCTCCTCACACTGAGGTGTCTGAGTCCCTGACTGAGCGTCATGAGCCTGAGACTCGTGCTTCCTCACCTGTTCGTGCTCGTCGTGTCGCCCGTCCTCTCCTCCTGCTGTCCCAGGCACTCACGGTATGGCACTTCGTCCTTCCTCTGTTCCACAGCGTATTGTCCTGCCTGAGCCTCCCGCGTCCTCTCTTCCGCACGTTCCTGACCCTGAGTCCGACCTTGCTCGTGCTGCCAGTCCTACTTTCACTCGTCTCCTCGCTACTGTCGTCACTGACCCTGACTTTGAGTCTACTGCAGCGTTTGCCCTAGTCACTGAGCTAGTCGACTTTGCAGCTAGGAGTCGCCTCGACTACGTCGCGAGTCTTGTTACTGAGTCTGATTCTGTCTGTCCTCCGTCAGTCGGGGGTGAGCCTGCCCTTAGCAGTGACGTCCTTGAGGACAGGCAGTTTGAGCTTGAGTGTCTTGCGCCCGTTTTACCTCGTTTCGCATCCATGCTACTTTGCCCTGAGGGAGACCCGGATGCACTTGACATCCCTATCCCGCGCTCTTACGGTGAGGCGATCGCGGTTGAGTACTCCTCTCAGTGGCAGACAGCCATGGACGCAGAGATGGCTTCCTGGAAGTCCACAGGCACCTACGTCGACGAGGTTCCTCCTCCTGGGGCGAACATAGTCGATGGCATGTGGATTTTCAGAGTGAAGCGACCGCCGGGTTCTCCGCCTGCCTTCAAGGCGCGTTACGTTGCTCGAGGCTTCAGTCATCGACAGGGGGTCGACTTCTTCCAGACCTTCTCCCCCACCCCGAAGATGACTACTCTTCGGGTGCTGCTGCACGTTGCAGCACAGCGTGACTACGAGCTGCACTCCCTCGACTTCTCCACAGCTTTCTTGCAGGGCAGCCTTCACGAGGAGATCTGGCTGCGCCGCCCACCTGGCTTCACTGGGTCGTTTCCTGCGGGTACCCAGTGGAGCCTCCGGCGGCCAGTCTACGGTCTCCGCCAGGCGCCCCGAGAGTGGCACGACTGTCAGAATGTTATTATCTAGCCTGTAGTGGGGTGCTCTATAGCGAGTACAACCCAGTTAGGGTTTGCTATATGTATCCCAACTGCTGCTAGTGAAACCCCTCCTTTCTTCATTCTCGTTCTGCCTGCTAAAGTTCTAACAACGACACACTGAGGACTACACTTGCGGCTCTTGGGTTTGCTCCTTCCTCTGCTGACTCATCGCTGTTTCTACGCACCGACACTACCCTGCCGCCGTTCTACGTTCTCGTGTACGTCGACGACTTGGTTTTTGCTACTGCTGACACTGAGGTGCTGGCCCTAGTGAAGGCGGAGCTGCAGGAGAGACATACCTGCACTGACCTGGTTGAGCTGCGTAGCTATCTTGGCTTGCAGATCACCCGAGACAGAGCACGGCACACCATCACCCTGACTCAGTCACACATGGTGCACCAGGTCCTTCGGCGCTTCAACTTCCAGTACGCATCGCCACAGCCCACTCCTCTGTCTACCGGCCACTCGCTCTCAGCTCCACCTTCGGACGAGTCCGTAGAGCCGAGTGGTCCGTACCCAGAGCTTGTGGGTACCTGATGTACCTGATGACGTGCACACGACCTGACCTCGCGTACCCTCTCAGCCTCCTGGCTCGCTACGTGGCTCCCGGTAGACACCGAAAGGTGCACTTTGATGCTGCGAAGAGGGTATTGCGTTACTTGTGCAGTACATCGGGCATGGGGCTCGTGCTTGGAGGACAGGGTTCGTTGGTACTCACAGGACACTCCGACGCTTCTTGGGCCGACGACCAGGCGACTCAGCGTTCGTCACAGGGTTACACCTTCAGTCTTGGCTCTGGTTCTGTCTCGTGGAGGTCCACTCGTTCTTCTTCTGTGCTTGGTTCCAGCTGTGAGGCCGAGATCTACGCTGGGGCCATGGCTGCACAGGAGCTACGCTGGCTGACCTACCTGCTGACCGACTTGGGGGAGCGGCCTCGTTCTCCTCCGGTTCTGTACGTCGACAACAAGGCCATGCTTTCCTTGTGTCGGGAGCAGAGACTGGAGCACAGAACGAAGCACATTTCTCTTCGCTACTTTCTTGCTCGAGAGCTGCAGCAGCGTGGTCAGCTTTGTCTTTCTTACGTGGCCTTTTGGGTCAACACTGCTGATGTCTTCACCAAGGCCCTCGGGTCTGGTGATCTTCAGCGTTTTTGCACTGCTCTTGGGCTTCTGCCCGTTCTACCTCACCTGCTTGTCTCTTGATCTTGCACTTGTTGTACACTGATATCTATATTTATACCTGCATGTTTCCTCTGGCTAGGTTGTGATCAGTGTACTGCCTTGCTGTTATACCTCTGCATGTGAACCGGCCTTGTGGCCGCTTGCTTGTGCTCGGATTGTGTGACCGTCTTGTTGTCCCCCACTTAGCCTATGGGGGTGTGTCAAAGTACAATCTCACTTGTAGGCTATAGTGGGGCATTCCTTATGGGGTACAGCACTTCTAGGGTTAGTACTTGTACCCCAACTCTTGCTAATCCAATCATTCCTGCACAGTTGATTCTGACACCATAGGCCAGCCCGTCGCGCACCCCAGGCCAGTCAGTCGCGCGCGCCCTAGGCCAGCCCGTCGCGCGCCCCTAGGCCAGCCCGACACGCGCGACCCCTCCCTCCGCGCCTAGCCCTCCGTGCCTCCGCGCTCTCCGCGCTGTCCGCGCCCTTCGCGCCATCTGCGCCCTCCGCGCCAGACGCGCCCTCCGCGCCAGACGTGCCCTCCGCGCCCTCCGCGCCTTGCCCGCGCCTCCGCCCGTGCACGCGCCCTCCCCGTAGCCCGCGCCCTGCCTTAGCCCGCACCCAGCCTTAGCCCGCGCCCTCCGTCTCAGCCCCTGCCCTTAGCCCGCGCCCTGCCCTTAGCGTGTGCCTCCCCTTCGACCCATGCCCACCCACCCGCACTTGGCACTTGACCCTTTCCCCACCACCGCCCTGTTCGCTGGGCCCTAACCATTTCTACTGCCATTGGTCTCTAGTTCAGCGGCTGGCAGCCGCTTCTCTCGCCGGCCGCCTAGGTTAGAGCCGTGTAGTTACTAGCTCCTCGCCTCTAGCACTCATATCTGGAGTTCCTCGCCGTTTCACGCCTAGCCTAGGTCACTCCGTGCTCCTAGCCACTAGCTCCGTCGGTCTCTTGCCTCGCCACACCTGGCGCTCCTCGATTTCCCTCCTCGTTCCTAGCTCCGACTCCTCCGTGCTCCAGCCGCCTCTAGCCAAGCCTCCAGTATGGAGTCCCGCCGCCTTCGTTTCGATGCGGAGGGACACCCGATCGAGTTCAGTACCTGGCAGCGCCAGGCCATGCGCTACCTCACCAGTCAGCGTCAGGACGGCGCCACCCTGTGGGCCCACGCGTCTGGTGCCCTCAAGGCGCCCCTGTCTCCCGACCCCCTCCCGACCGACCCGGAGCCGACTCCGGCGGAGTCGTGTCTTGGCGAGGGACGTGTGGGACTCTCGCGACGCTGCCACTGCTCTTGCGCTGACGGAGCTCCTCCCACCGACTGAGGCCGTCCACTTTGCCCAGGTGGAGACTGCGTAGGGGATTTGGGATGCTGTTGTTGCGCGCTATTCCACCCCTTCCTCTACCTCCCTCAGTCGCCTCCTCATGCCGTTCGTCTTTCCCGAACTTGGCTTGTTTGCGACTGTGTCCGACCTCGTGACTCACCTGCGTTCGCTTGACGCCGGTTTCCGTGCGGCCTGCAAGAATGCCCAGCTTCTTGTTGCTCCCCCCCCCATGTGGCTCACTGTGCACTGGGTAGTCACATGCCTCCCTGACCGCCTCGCTACTGCTCGCGACGTGCTTCTCCAGAAGCACCCCACTGAGCTTACTATCGATCTCCTTGAGACCGCTCTCGGGAAGATCGAGAGTAACCTCCTCTCCGTTGCCTCCGCCACTGACGCAGTGCCCCCCCGTCTTTTTGCGGGGTGTGCCGCCCCTCAGCTTCCCACTTTCACTGCTACCCGCGCTTCTACTGCTGTGTCGGTTTCTGAGGACACTGCTGCCGTCTCTACCGCTGACTCGCAAAAACGGGGCAAGAGTGGCAAGAAGGGCGGGAAGGGAGGTGGAGGAGGCGGTGGTGGTGGCGGTGGAGCTGGGAGCGGTGGTGGTGGCGGCGGCGGTGGTGGTGCCCCAGGAGGAGGGAGCCTTGGAGGAGGTGCAGGACAGACAGGCCCGCCTAGTGGCGGTGTTCAGACCGGCGGGGGTGTCGGACCTCAGCAGCAGCAGCCACAGCAGCACCAGCCACAGCAGAGACAGTAGCAGCAGCAGGGACAGCAGCAGCAGCAAGCACCGCAGCAGTTCCAGCCTTGGGGGCCCCCACTGCAGTGGGGTCCGCAGCAGCACTGGGGCCCCCCGCCGCAGTGGGGTCCGGGAGGACCAGGGAGCTCCGGCCGCAGCAGCAGCAGTTCCAGCTGGGCCCCTCGCCCCCCTCGCCGTGACACCGGCCCCTGTGACCACTGGTGCCTCACCGGACCGGGCAGCCCCTGTGTCTGCGGCCGCGACGACCACTCTGCCGCGCGGTGCTTCCGCCGCCTCGACGACGTCTACCGTGCCCGTTGGGGCCCTGAGGCGACCACTCCACGCTGGGCTCGCCTGTTAGCCCGTAAGATTCCTGTCTTTGATCTGTCTATGGATGATGCTCGTCAGTATGCTTTGTATGCTAATGTTGACTATAGTGCTGATGGATCTGTGTGCTCGCGTGTTCGTAGATTAGCTTGCTTGCCTCCTGCTAGCGTAGACTTGTGCCTCTCTAGTCTAGGTGCTTGTGTTTCTGCTATAGGTGCTTGTGTAGCTTCCACACCGGGTTCACCACATGCTGTGGCGTCCCTGTCTTTCACGCTGGACTCTGGCGCGTCGCAGTGCTTCTTCCGTGACCACACGACACTCACACCGCTCCTTGCTCCTGTACAAATAGCCCTGGCTGATCCTTCCTCAGGACCAGCCGTGGCACGCAGCTCTACCACCCTCCCGTGCCCTGTGGTCCCCTCTGGTGTCCTGCGCGGCCTCCACATCCCCTCGTTCACTCGGAACTTGGTGGGTGTTGGATACCTCCAGGACAGGGGGATCACCGTTACCTTGGTGGGGGGTGGGCGGACTGCAGTCTGTACGGACGCTGTCACTGGCAGAGTTTTGGCCACGTTCACCAGCGAGCCGCGCTCCGGTCTCTACGTCCTCCACACCGAGCACTCCCCGATTTCCACGTCCGCTCAGGTCGCTGCGTCTCCCCAGGTTCCTGCGCCTCCGCCAGTTGTCGAGTCCAGTCTGGTTGCTGCGTCTCCTCCGGTTGTCGCGTTTGGTCAGGTTGCTGCGTCTCCTCCGGTTGTCGCGTCTGGTCAGGTTGCTGCGTCTTGCTCGTGTCGGTCTTTCACCCACCGGACCGTCTTATGGCACCATCGTCTTGGCCACCCGTCTTCCCGTCGCTCCCTCCCTCGCCTGCACCGCCGTGCACTCCTTGCGTTGCCGGCCATCTTCGTGCCACTCCGCACTCCTCCTCCCTTCGTCCGGCCACTGCTCCCTTCCAGACACTCCACTTGGATGTCTGGGGCCCTGCACCTACGCAGGGACCTGAGAGGGAGCGCTAATTTCTGGTGGTCGTCGACGACTTCTCCAGGTACACCACGGTGTTTCCTCTCGCGAAGAAGTCCGAGGTGACTTCTACGCTGATCCGGTGGCTTCTAGCCACTGAGGGCACTCGTGGCCGTCGTGTCTCCTGTCTCCACTCCGACTGTGGGGGTGAGTTTCGCTCAGGCATTCTTGCCGGATTCTGCGGCGAGCGGGGCATCGTACAGTCCTGGACGCTGCCGGAGTCCCCACAGCAGAATGGGGTTGCTGAGCGCCGCATTGGCTTGGTCATGGACATCGCCCGCACGTCCATGATTCATGCCCGTGCGCCCCATTTTCTGTGGCCCTACGCGGTTCGCTACGCCGCTCACCAGCTGAACTTCCAGGCGCGCGTCTCACAGCCAGAGGCTTCACAGACCAGTCTTTGGACCGGGTCCCCTGGTGTTGGGTCAGCCTTTCGTGTCTGGGGCTGCCTTGCGCTTGTCCGCGACACCTCTGCGGACAAGCTCTCGGCTCGCGCCGTCCCCTGTGTCTTCCTTGGTTTCCCGGTAGCCTCGGCCGACTGGTCCTTTTACCACCCGCCCCTCCACCAGTTCCTAGACTCCCGTGACGTCCGGTTCGACGAGTCCGTGTCCTACTATGCTCGCTACCCCTGTAGAGGTCTCCCGGTGCCCCCTCCCCCCCTTTTCCTTGCACCCGCTCCTCCTCCTGCTCCCGGTCCTCCGGTACCCCTGCCCCCCCCTGGTCCTGCCCCGTCAGGTGTGTCTCACGCTACCCCTCTCCCCTCGGTCGCACGTCAGGTCGCGCCTTCCTCCTCGCAGTCCTCCACACAGTCCCCCCAGCAGCCTCCGGCACTTCCTCGACAGGTGGCTGTGGACTCGGGGGGTGTTGGCGCTGGTGGTGCTGCCCCTGGAGGTGCTCGGTCTGGGGGTGCTCGTTCGCGGGGTGCTGGGAATGGAGGTACTGGCACTGGAGGTGTCGGGTCGGGGGGTGCTGGCGCTGGAGGTGCTGGGGCTGGAGGTGCTGACACTGGAGGAGCTAGTTCTGGGGGAGCTGGAGTTGGAGGTCCTGGCACTGAGGGTGCTAGGACAGGGGGCGCTGGAGCTGGGGACCCCGACCCTGGTGGTACCCCCTCTGGGGACACTGGTACTGGGGGTGCTAGTTCTGAGGAGACTGGAGCTTGGGGCACTACGTCTGCGGAGAGCACTCCGCCTCCCCACCGCCACGACACGCGTTACCAAGCGGCCTGCCGGCGTGCGCGCGAGGAGCACGAGCGGTTGGAGCGGGAGCGGCAGGAGTTGCGGCAATTGGACCTGCTGGAGTAGCAACAGCAGCAGCAGCAGCAGGAGCCGCATCAGCAGCCGCCGCAGCCACACCAGCAGCCGCCACCGCAGCAGCAGCAGCAGCAGCAGCAGCAGCAGCCGCCGCCGCCGCCACCGCAGCCGCAGCAGCTCCCTCTGGAGCGGCAGTTGTTCCCGCCCGTGAGTGGCCTCCGAGCCCTTGGTCTTCCCTCCTCTCCTCCTGTCCGCTCTCAGTCTCCCCCTGCGTTTGGTCCTACGTTTCCTCCTCCTGACGACCGTCCGGCGGTCTGGTCTTCTCCTCCACCGCAGTCTCCTCCTCCTGTTGTCCGTCACTACCGTTCCCGTCCTTGTCCTCCGAGTGCTCGTCCCTCGTCCCCCATTACCGACCTCCACACTGCCCTCCTTTGTACTTCTCTTTGTCGTTCTCCTCCTCCGGTGTCCGTTCTCTCGTCTCCTCCTCCGTCTTCTCTTCCTGTCTCCCCTACTCCTATCTCCGACTACTACCGTTGTCAGAATCCCAACCACTAGACCATTGGGATAAAAGGGCTTGTTAAGTAGCGGGTCAGTGCACCCATAACCCCCCAGGCCAAGATGCCTGTAACCCTTCCCTAGGATCAATCGGGGATCACCAGTGGACCTCTGACACCCCCCCACACTGGGATGCCCGAAGTGCACACACTGGGATTCGGACCCGAGACCTTTGCTCTGGTACCATGTCAGAATCCCAACCACTAGACCATTGGGATAAAAGGGCTTGTTAAGTAGCGGGTCAGTGCGCCCATAACCCCCAAGGTCAACTTGCCTGTAACCCTTCCCTAGGATCAATCAGGGATCACCAGTGGACCTCTGACACCCCCCCGCACTGGGATGCCCGAAGTGCACACACTGGGATTCGAACCCGACACCTTCGCTCTGATACCGTGTCAGAATCCCAACCACTAGACCTTTGGGATAAAAGGGCTTGTTAAGTAGCGGGTCAGTGCGCCCATAACCCCCCAGGCCAACATGCCTGTAACCCTTCCCTAGGATCAATCGGGGATCACCAGTGGACCTCTGACAACCGTGCTGTTCGCCCTGTTGTCTCCCGCGTTCTAGCCACTGGTGTCACCGACCCTCGTTTCTCTCCGTCGTCTGTTTCGGCTCTCACTGCTGCTGTCGCTGACTTTGCCGCCGCTAGCCGCCTTGACTACAGCACTCGTGTGGTGCCCGCTCCTCCTACCCGTCCTCTGTCCGTCGGGGGTGAGTTTGCCCTTGGCTGTGACGTCCTAGAGGACAGGCACTCTGAGCTGGAGTACCTGGCAGCCGTTTCTCCTTCTCTCTGTGCCATGCTGCTTTCCCCTGAGGGAGACCCCGACGCCCTTGCCATACCGACTCCTCGCACGTACCGTGAGGCAGTATCAGGGCCGTGGGCCTCTCAGTGGAAGGTGGCCATGGACTAAGAGTTGGCGTCTTGGAGATCCACAGGCACGTACGTCGACGCAGTTCCCCCTCCCCGGGCGAACGTAGTCGATGGCATGTGGCTCTTCAAGGTGAAGCGGCCGCCTGGATCACCACCGGTGTTCAAGGCGCGCTATGTGGCGAGAGGCTTCAGTCAGCGCGAGGGAGTTGACTTCTTTCAGACCTTCGCTTCGGGTGTTACTCCACGTAGCAGCACAGCGAGACTACGAGCTCCACTCCCTCGACTTCTCCACTGCCTTTCTCCAGGGACGACTGCACGAGGAGATCTGGCTGCGACGTCCTCCTGGTTTCACTGGTACTTTCCCTCCTGGGACCCAGTGGAGCCTAAGGCGACCAGTCTACGGTCTCCGCCAGTCACCCCGTGAGTGGCACGACACTCTTCGCTCCACGCTTCGAGACCTAGGGTTTCGCCCTTCCTCTGCTGACCCGTCACTGATTGTTCGTGCCGGCTCCACTCCTTTCTTTATTCTCGTCTACGTCGAAGACTTGGTCTTTGCTACACCAGACAGGGCAGCTCTGACTGAGGTGAAGTCCGAACTGCAGAAGAGACACACGTGCACTGACCTTGGTGAACTGCAGCGCTACCTTGGCCTGCAGATCACCAGGGACAGAGCCGCTCACACCATCACGTTGACGCAGTCACACATGGTGCAGCAGGTCCTTCAGCGTTTCGGGTTTCAGTTCTCTACCACACAGCCCACTCCTCTTGCTGTAGACCACAGACTCACCGGCCCCTTTCCCGACGAGCCCTTTGAGCCTAGTGGCCCCTACCCAGAGCTTGTTGGCTTCCTCATGTACCTGATGACCTGTACTCGCCCGGACCTCGCCTACCCTCTTAGCGTCCTCTCTCGCTTTGTTGGACCTGGGAGGCACCGTCATGTTCACTGGACGGCTGCCGTGCGGGTGGCGAAGTACCTGGCGACTACATCAGGCATGGGGCTTGTGCTTGAAGGGACTCGGCCAGTTGAGTTGACTGGCCTCTGTGACTCTTCTTACGCTGACGACGTGGAGACTCAGCGCTCGACCCAGGGTTACTGTTTCAGTCTGGGAGCTGGGGCTGTGTCGTGGAGGTCCACTCGGTCGTCGTCTGTGGCTTCGTCCAGTGCAGAGGAAGAGATTTACGCCGGTGCTATGGCTGCTCAGGAGCTTCGCTGGTTGACCTTCTTGCTCACCGACCTTGGTGAGCGGCCTCGCACTGCTCCGACCTTGTTCGCCGACAACAAGGCCATGATTCTCTTGTGTCGCGAGCCTCGACTGGAGACCAGGGTGAAGCACATCGACGTTCGGTACTTCCTCCTGCGCGAGCTGCAGCGTCGTGGCCAGGTGCGCTTGGACTTTGTGGCCTCGGAGGCCAACACTGCAGACCTCTTCACCAAGGCCTTGGCGCCTGGTGATCACCACCGGTTCTGTGTGCAGTTAGGGCTTGTTGACTCTGTTGCTCGTCTGCCGTAGCCTTGCTCTGCTTGTACTTGCACCTATATATCTTATGTAACCTCTTTGACTGGCCTTGTGGCCGTTTGCTTGTGCTCAGAATGTCTGGTGACGTCGTGATCCACCCTGAGCTTTGCCTTGTTGCTTGCTTTGACTGGTCTTGTGACCGTTTGTTGACCTGCTTGCTTTGATGCCCCTCACTTAGCCTATGGGGGTGTGTCAAATGTTGTTATTTGTTGTAGGCAACAGTGAGGTGCTCTTTAGTGAGTACAACAGGTTTAGGGTTTCCTATTTGTACCCCTTGCTTTGCTAATCACAACCATTCCGTTGCACTCCGTTCTTGAGACCAGCGCCGCACGGTTTGAACGTTGCTGCAATAAGGGAATGTACCCCTTAGAGTACATGGCTAGTCTAGGTCGTTTCGCATTCCTTTGTATTTCCTATATAAACACGATGTATGCATGATTTTATCATCTCAATCAAATACATTCACTCTGACCTAAGGTCAACACTTCCGCTGCGACAACTCAACCTGCGATCAACCCTGAGACGATCCTTCGCTAAGTCCTGTTTGGGATTGTAACATGGTATGAGAGCTACTCATGGATTCTTCGCAAACCTACTTCCGTAAAATTTGACTTACCAAGATCTGGCGACCGGCACACGTTCCAAGACCAAGATGGCTGGAGGATTCGGAGGCCAAACAAATCTAACGGCTGAAGGACAGGCCAATCCAGCTGCGACAAATGAGGCGACAACCACGATCAGCACTGCCGCACTCGAGCAGCTCTTTCAACGATTATCAACCATGGAGAAAGATCTCCAAGCACTGCGCAAAGGCGACGAGGGAACCTCCCCGCAACCAGCACAACCTGCTCAACCGGCCACAAACAGCCGCGATACCGCCACACACACCTTCTCCCTCGACACAGACAAATCAACATCAACAACCCCCTGTCCAAGTGATGAAGCAATTAACTCTGCGCAAGCACGCTTTCTCAGTGTTCCAAAAAACAAGACAACTACCGCCTTCAACGGCAAGGACTTCTACACATGGAGTTTTGAGCTAGAGCTCCTCCTACAGACAACGCAGATCTACCACTACTTCGACGGCTCCTATCCTAAACCGGTGGAAGACACCGAAGACGCTCGGGCTCGGTACTACAGCGAGTCCCTCATGGCGTACAGTGTGCTGCTAAGGAATATGACGCCCGCGGAGCAACTCGGCACCCGCTCCTACAAAGAGAGTGCCGCTCCAGCCTTGGAAGCCTGGAAGCACCTCGTCGAGGTATACCAGCCGAAGGACTCAGTCACCTCCAGCAGGCTCCTGCAGCAACTCATGGAGACAAAGATGGGGAACGGGGAGAAAGCGAATTCATACATCAATCGCTGTCGGAACATCCGTGATGAAATCACGAAGCATGGAAGCGCAATATCTGAGGAAATCTTCGTGAACATAGTCCTCCAAGGACTTGGGCCTGAGTGGAAGCCCTACAAAGCGCTGCTCCGACAATGGGGGACAATCTCAGAAGTCGCCTTGTGCGCCGCTCTTCTGACAGAACAGCAAGACATGGACTCAAGCAAGTCCAACTCCGCGCCACGACGGAACCGACTCGCCTTCTACGCCGACAATCAAGAAGAGTGACGACAACCGCGGCGCCACTACTGCAAAATCTGCAAGATATTTGGGCACTCAACGGACCGATGCAGGTATCGGTTCAACAATCGCCCCAAAACTCCACTCATCAAAACAACTGGGGCGGCCAGCAAGACGCTCGTCAACAACAACAGCAAACTCAACATCAAGCTCCCCGTCCGCCCGCTCAACAACAACAACAACAACAACAACAACAACAACAACAACAACAACAGAAGGGGCAGACAACTTAGATAGGAGGAGCAAGAAACGTAATGGCGAACATGGCATCACGCCGCCGCCCACGAGCTACTTCACCGGACGAAGAGTGTTGGAGAGGCGTCTCCTCTACTTTACAAGAACTTGGAATTGTACTAAACACTAGAGCACTGTCTTAACCTTCCAACGGGCCGTAGATCACCTCGATCGCCTAAGTATCGAGCGAGATATGGCTACTAACGTGAAAGCTATGCTCTGTGTTTAAGGATAGGAATCTCTCTGGAATTTGGGTTCGAATGCACCATGTACAAGAAGATTCAGGATTTTAGTGTGAAACATGCAAACAAGGCGAACACATTTATAGCTACTCAATACATCGAGTCGCGCATGTAACATCTAGTCACTACGAGATGCATTGCGAACATTCGTGTAACAATTCGAAGGGGTGAAATTCGGCATCCGAATTTCACCGAACCGAATTCTTCTTCAGTCTCGATTCTTCTTGTGTTGCCATGTGGCACCAAATGAGTGGGTCTTCCGAAGTCAACCCACATACTTCGAAACCTGCAGCTCACGCAACTCATGAGCACCAAGTCACACATTCGGTGGGTTGGGGGCATACAACCGCCCCACCACCGCTTGGTTCCAACACACGCGACTTCCAACACTCCCCCTTGCACGCAACCCACTAGGTGTGCAATTCAACATGCTCATGGCATGCACGGGATGAATCTTTAGGGAGTGGTTCCGTGGGAGATTCCACCTGTTCATCATCACCCTTGGTCGCGAAGCAAAATGCCGCGCTCTCGTTATCCAACTCCCCAACGGCTACCGTAGCGTAGTCGTCGTACTTGGGGTGAGGACGAGGTACACGACGCTCGCGGGTCGATGCCAATGGTAGGGAGGAAGATGTGGAGGTACTTGCCGCCGCGGTTGGTGGCGCCTGCAAGACATCATCAACGCTCTCCTCGTTGTTCTCTCCCCCTCCATTTTCGGCTTCCTTTTCCACATGCGGTAGAGCCTCTCTCTCTTCAACCTCTTCTCGTGCCGGAAGGATGAAGGTAAGTTGTTGAGTTGGTTTCTCCTTCGTCGGGAACTTGTCTTCGTCGAAGACCACGTCCCGAGACGTGGCGACGTGCTTGTCACCCAAGTCCCACACTCGCCATGCACGCTCGTTTGGCGCAATTCCCAAGAAGATCGCCGCACGAGCCTTCGGTTGCAATTTGTGGCGAAGGGGATCCGGTACATGGTAGTAGCAAAGGCATCCGAAGGTGCGTAGGAGGGATAGGTTCGGCTTCGTTCCGGTCCATGCTTTGAACGGAGTCGTTCCCGGTAGCACCTTCGTCGGCACACGATTACGAATCCATGCCGCTAGCGCACTCGCCTCTCCCCACCACTCGTTCCCAAGCTTGGAGTGTTGAAGTAGTGAACAAACGGCCTCCACCAATGTGCGATTAAGCCGCTCCGCCGCTCCATTTTGTTGGGGTGTGTAGGGTGTCGTGACGTCGTGCTTTATGCCCTTGCTCGTCATCCATTTTGCAAGCTCGTTGTTCACGAATTCGTCGCCACCGTCGGTGCGAATACACTTGATCCGCTTCTTGTCGTCGTCGCAAACATCAAGCGCCCACCCTTGGATTGCCTTGGCCGCATCGCTCTTAGCCTTCAAGAGTCGGGTCCAACACATCCGCGTCGCGTCGTCGAGAATCACCAAGAGGAACCGCGCTCCTCCCTTTGTCGTGCAACGCATCGGTCCACACACGTCCATGTGAACAAGCGCGAGCGGCTCCTTAGCGAGGGGTGAAGTACGGCTACCAAATGGCTTGCGAGCCATTTTTCCTTCGGCACACGCCCTTCTCGTCATCGCCGGCGATAACGTCGAATCCCTTCGCAAGTCATTTGTTGGCCTACTCCTTGACCGAGTCGTAGTTGGCGTGCGCAAGCCGATTATGCCGCGCCTTGTGAGTCGCCTTGGAGCCTTGCGCAACGTTAGATGAAGCCGCTTTCGGTTGCGTCTTGAGTCGGTAGAGTTCTCCGTTGAGATTGCCTTGCGCGAATTGCTCCCCCTTCCAAAAGAGGTTCATCTTCGCATCGTCCATGGTGAAGGTCACTCCCTTCTTCGCAAGTTTTGAAACGGAGAGGAGATTCACCTTCAAACCCGGGACATGAAGCACGTTCGTGATGTCCACCGGTCCACTATCGACAATGAGGCACGTACTCCCAACTCCAACCACCGGTAGCGACTTGTCGTCTCCGAAGACGATGCGCGTGACATCTCCCGGAGCACCAATGTTGTTGAGGAGCGACGCCGAGTGCGTCATGTGTTGTGTTGCGCCGGTGTGAAGGAACCACGCATCGCTTGGAGTGTTGTTCCCGTTGCCGGCCAATAACACGAGCGACTCCCTTGAATCATCCGCCTTGCCGGATGCCGTGTGCGCGTTGCCCTCTTGGTTCCGCGCCATCGATGGAGTCCAATCACTCGGCCGCTTTCGACACTCACGCCAAAAGTGTCCCGGTTTGCGGCAATAGTGACACTTGCTGCGATGCTCTCTCCCACCCGACCATTCATTCGTCACACCCTTGCTCCACTTGGACTTCTTTCCGGAACTCCCTCCGGAGTACATGGCGGTCCCCACGCTCTCATTAGCGGATTGTCGGCGACGCGATTCCTCATGGAGAAGCCGACCGACCACCATTTCCTTCGTCCAAGTGTCTTGCACGCTATCGAGTGTCGTAATCAACGTTGACCACTCTTCCGGAAGGCCGCAAAGCAAGGTCAAAATTTAATCCTCCTCCGTGGCCGTTCCACCGAGGTCCATAAACGTTTCCCCGAGTTCCTCCACACGAGTCGCATACTCGTGCATCGATTCACCCTCGCGCCACTTCACCGTGAAGAACGCATTTCGGGCTAGGATCTTGCCGTGGAGAGTCTTGTTCACGCAGATGGTCTCGAGCCGCTTCCACGCTTCATGCGCCGACGCTTCGAGCTTGATGCACATGCGCACCGAGCTCACGAGATTGATGCCAATGCGCGAAATCAACGTAGCGAACGCCTTTTGGTCCTTCTTCTTCCATGCTGCGATGTCGCTCTCATCGTCCGGCTTCTTCTCCGTTCCATCGAAGAAACCCCAAAGTCCCCGCTCCATCATGAGCACTCGGAACTTAAACTTCCACGCGGAGTAGTTTTGTCCCGTGAAAATCGGTACCACCGACGTGTCGAACATCGTCGCGGTTGTCCAAAGTTCGCCGGAATTTACAACGACACCATCCAAGGAAGTGCGGGAGGCCTCGCTTGACGTCACCATGCTAGCTTCTCGTCGCGCGTGTAGACTCCTCCGACCAGCTCTGATACCACTGTTGGAGAGGCGTATCCTCTACATTACAGGAACTTGGAGTTGTACTAAACACTAGAGCACTGTCTTAGCTTTCCAACGGGCCGTAGATCACGTCGATCGCCTAAGTATCGAGCGAGATATGGCTACTAACTTGAAAGCTATGCTCTATGTTGAAGGATAGGAATCTCTCTGGAATTTGGGTTCGAATGCACCATGTACAAGAAGATTCAGGATTTTAGTATGAAACATGCAAACAAGGCGAACACATTTATAGCTACTCAATACATCGAGTCGCGCATGTAACATCTAGTCACTACGAGATGCATCGCGAACATTCGTGTAACAATTCGAAGGGGTGAAATTCGGCATCTGAATTTAACCGAACCGAATTCTTCTTCAGTCTCGATTCTTCTTGTGTTGCCATGTGGCACCAATTGAGTGGTCTTCCGAAGTCAACCCACATACTTCGAAACCTGCAGCTCACGCAACTCATGAGCACCAAGTCACACATTCGGTGGGTTGGGGGCATACAACCGCCCCACCACCGCTTGCTTCCAACACACGCGACTTTCAACAAAGAGGACGAACCCACCTGCGAGCTAATCCAACCTGAAGTGGAGTATAAAAATCCCCTCACGGATGCCACTACTACTATGAAGATGAGGACGAGCAAGAGTTGCACCTGCCAATACAGCTGAGAGAAAGCCCACCTCACGAGCATCAGCGCTCGGTTCCCGTGGGATAGAAAGAGGATGAAAAATTCCTCAGGAGATACCAGACGACTATAGTAACACCACGGCTCGCACTGCTTTTGCGCAACAACAACGCCGCCCATAACACATGATACTTGGACAGCTGCTGCGGCCAGCACATGGTGGGATCTGTACGCTACATCTCGAACATCAGCCGCGCTCCTCCCACCTACGTCACCGTCGCCGACTACGGACAACTGCGCGCAAACGCACAAGGGATCGTCGTGCTCCAAGCACGAGACAGTAATACGCACATCACCTTCAACGATGTGCTCTACGTGCCAGACTTACGCTTCAATCTGCTGTCCGCGGCACAACTCTCTGACTGCGGAGTCATGCTCACCACAGAACCCTACACGCGCGACCTCATCCTTACTTTCGCTCCTCCCGATATACCTGCCGAGAAGCACAAATACCTCGGACGAGCACGATCAATTGATGGAGTCTACGTGCTCGACTTCGACATACCTGACTGCAGAGCATCGTCAGATGAACTCGTGGATCTCGTCCCCTTGGAATTCTCCCGCACGAACGTGGAGTCCTGGCAACATCCTTATGGACGGCCCTGGATTCGCCGCAGTCCTCACCCTCGTGAGATAAACCCGCACCAACCCGGACCCGACGGACTCTGTACCACCTGTTTCACACCACGGCAAGCCGCACAAAAGATGTTGAGAGAGACTTTGTGGCAATTCAAGAAGCAGAAAGCGCCGAAGCAGAACCAGAAGGAATGACAGAAATGGAGCTGGCTGTTACCACTCACCGCGTCTTTGGTACGGAAACGAAGATCTTGGCATGACGGAGCAGGAGCGGCCAACACCTCGGGCTGAAACTCTCCGCTGGATCCTGGAAGAAGCAACTATTGGGACACTTGACGAGGAGAATCGGCCGCGCCCTTACCCTTGCGACGTCTACCGCACCATTGACAAGGAATGGAAGGACCCCGACGCACCAGAGGAGCTCAGCATCAAGGATGAAGAGGATAAGGCAAAGGCAGAAGAAAGGGAACGTCTCTAACAGGAGCGGCTCGCAGCCGGCTGGGACGAAGAATCTGCACGATCTGGGGGCTGGGGAGATGACAACACTAGAGCAACATGGGGATCAGCAACTGGCGCCTCCGGCACGGCAATCGGCTGGGGCACTAAAGGAGTTATTGGCGGAGGAGGCTGGGGCAACGTCGAAGGCAGAGAGAGAAATGGCCGCTGAACGGACCCCGCCAAGAGTTATAGTTCCCCTCGGGCGACCTCCGCGTAACTTACCGTCTCCTCCTGAATCACCACTCAACTGGAGGTCCACCTAGACGGGACTTGACCGCGGAAATGAGCCTACGACACCTCCGCGCGACTCACAAGGACCCCTCTCACGCCCAGATCCCTTCGCCCGTTTCATCGAAGGCACAACCACCCCGCTCAACATCATCCCCGATCGCAACTTTCTCGCACTCTACCTCACAAGAGCACATGCAGAAGGAGAGACGACAGCAGAACCAGAGCCAGAGGAGCAGGAAGACGAAGCAGAACCAGGAGAAGAAGAAGGACATGTGCTGCACATCCCACAGGAAACAGAAGCAGAGGCAGCAGAATACCTCGCACGATACCTACGTACCCACGGAGTCCGCGCAGATGAGGATCTCTGGCACCAGCGGCTAGGACACCCCTCAAGCCAGACATTTAACAACTGTCTCCGCGCTGCCAGGAGCCTTGCTGATCCTTGACGGCACGGAACTGCTCAGAACAACACATCCAACTACCTGCACCATCTGCCCCACTGCTGCCCTCACACACCAAGCCTACCCCTCGCTGGAGCCAAGCACCAACTGCTACAAGAAGCTGCAGAAAGTCTACAGCGACTACATCGTACTCACTTACAAAGGAGTCAACGGTGAAAACACCACCCTCACCTTTGTGGATGCGTACTCACGGCACGTCTGGGTCACTAATGTAGACGTCCTCTCCAAAGCCCCAGAGATCTTCCACATCTGGCTCGCACACGCGCAACGGGAATCAGGGAAGAAGCTGAAAATTTGGCAGACTGATGGCGCCAAAGAGTTTTGTAGCCACGAGCTGGAAGAGCTTCTCGCGGAGAAGGGGATCAAACATCACATCTCACTCCCCTACGCTCACCAGCAGCAAGCCGTCTTAGAGAGGGTCAATCACACCCTCATGATGAAGGTCCGTGCCCTCATGAATCAGTCCGGCCTACCCACGAAGTACTGGCCATATGCAATGAACCACGCCGTGCGACTGCACAACCTTCTCTCCACCACGTCGAACAGGGGAAACCTCTCCCCGCACATGAAGTGGACCGGGACAAGGGGAGACACCTCCATGCTGAGGGTCTGGGGGTGCATGGTGCAGTATCGGCCGACGTCCGCCACCATCGGCAAATTCACACAATGCGCACGGAGTTCATCTGGGACTCGGCCACGAGTACAAGGGCTGGCTGGTCCTAGACATTGACACTAAAAGGATCGTACCTGCGCGCGACATTCTCTTCTACGAGCGGCTCACCTTGGATCAGTAGATCGGGGATCAGCGCAGCAACGTCGCACAAGCTTACGCCAACAGCGGCCGCAGCTTCGCCTCGCCGGAAGATGAGGCTGCAGCAGCAGCGCTCGACCGCGACCCCAACGACCAACATCCTGGCGTACCTCCTCGTCCACGCGACGACGACGACGATGATGACAGCAACGACGCTCCCACGCCCGGACCATCGCGTCGCCACGCTCCGTACAGCAGCCCTGCCCCCACCCACGAGAGCGATGACGACGATGTCGTGGAAGTCACCGCTCAGGAAACCGAAGGTGCATCCAACGTCACATGCCTTCAGCTGCTCGGCCTGCACACAGCAGTCACCACCGCCCCCCGCATCGTCGAGCCTAAGAACCCGCGACAGGCTCTCACAGGACCACACGCCAAGGAGTGGCGTGCAGCCGTGGATGTGGAGCTGAAAGCGCTGGAATGACGCGATACTTGGGTCCTAGTCGACCGTGCAGCAGTGAAGGGGAGGAGGGTGCTAAGCGGAAAATAGGTCTTCCGTATCAAAACCGCCGCTGACGGCACTATCGAGCATTTCAAGGCACGCTGGGTCGTACTCGGTTACGACCAACGACACGACATCGATTTCGACCAAACCTTCGCTCCCGTCAGCCGCCACACCTCCGTGAGGATCCTACTCGCCATCGCTGCAGCTAAGCACCTACCACTGCGGCAGATCGACGTCAAGAACGCGTTCCTATATGCGTTGGTCGATGCAACCATCTTCGTGGAGCAACCTCACACCTACGGGGAAGGAGATCCCAGGGTCTGCCAGCTGAAGAAATCCCTTCACAGGATAAAACACGCGCGACGTCTCTGGCAGCAGCACCTGCACAAGATACTTATGGAAATCGGCTTTAGGCAGCTGCCACATGACCCGGGAATGTACCGCCTTCACTTCAACGGTGATTACATCCTCCTGACAGTCTACGTCGACGATCTGCTGTACACCGGCACCTGCAACAAGCTTCTCGACCAGTTCGAAGCAAATCTGGCATATCGCGTTGACATCACCATCAACCACAAAGTCACGCAGTTCCTGGGGCTGAACATTACTTACGCGCCTGAAGCAATTCATCAATCAGCTTCCAAGTACGCAGAACAGCTGGGGAAACGCTTCAAAATCTCGCCCGCACCACTCTCAACTCCCTATCGCACACCCAGCGCCAACTACAAAACAAACCCCTGTCACCCGCAGGACTCCATCTTTACCAACAGCAACTGGGGTGCCTGCTGTTCGCCTCCGTCACCTGCCGACCCGACCTCTCGTACATCACCAGCCAACTGGCACAGTATTCCCGCAAGCCAGTAGCAGAGAACCATCTGGACCTGGAGCGCACCCCACAGTACTTCATATCCACACCTGACATCGCGCTCTCCTATTCCACGGCTACATGGACGCAGATCATGCTGCTGACCCCGCCAATCGACGGTCACGAACCGGCTTCGTCTTCCGCCTGGAGCCAACAGGACCAATCTCCTGGAACTCGCAGAAATAGGAACTGGTTGCCTTGTCATCGGCCAAAGCAGAGTACATCACCGCGACAGCCGCAGTTCGCGAAGGACTCTACTTGCAAGAACTGCTGCAGGAGGCGAAAATCTCAACCTCGCCCACCGTTCGCCTCCACTGCGACAACCAGAGCGCCATCAAAATCGCAAACAAGCCAGGGTTCGTCAACCGGACGAAGCATATTGCGCTTCGATATTTTTTCGTCAAGGACAAAATCGACCAAGGCAAGGTTGACCTCACGTACTGCCCCACCACCGAGATGGCAGCTGACTTTCTCACCAAGCGACTGCCACGTCAGCAGTACAAGCACTGCTCCGACCTCACAGGAGTAGTCAAGCGAGTCAGCCCCTTGCGCGTCCAGGAATGAAGATATGAAATTCAATGAGAAGGCATTCCTGTATGCTGCAGGAGCCGACTCTACCAAGTACGAAGTCGAGGAGTCAGAAGAGTCGAAGCGACACCAGCAACCGTCAGACCAAGATCGATGCAGGCAAAAACATTTGAACTGAAAAGAGCGGGAACAGGTTTGAAACGGGTTCCCGCGCCGCACGGTTTGAACTTTGCTGCAATAAGGGAATGTACCCCTTAGAGTACATGGCTAGTCTAGGTCGTTTCGCATTCCTTTGTATTTCCTATATAAACCCGATGTATGCATGCTTTTATCATCTCAGTCATTTACATTCACTCTGACCTGAGGTCAACACTTCCGCTGCAACAACTTAACCTGCGATCAACCCTGAGACGATCCTTCGCTAAGTCCTGTTTAGGATTGTAACAAATAGTATAACAGTGACTGTAACATTATTCATTGTAGGGATTATTCATTTTCCTTACTCCGCATCCCTGCTTACTGCTTACACGACTGTTCCCGCCAACAGTACCCAACAGTGCACCGTTACCACTCGCGTCACTCGCCTCGATCACTGTTCCCGCCGCTGTTCACGACGCGACCCAACCTCACGGTTCGGTTGGTAACCCACGCTCCGGACCTCTGCCTCGACATTTCCCAACCTCGGCGCTAGGCCCGTAGCGCACCCCAATTTCTCGCGTTACCGTTATCACGCCCGCTTCGCTATATATACTCACTCATTCCTTCGCTGAATGTACTGTTTTGCTTCGATAGTGCAATTCTCCCTGCTCACTCAATTGCACTCATAACATTCATCATCATCAGACATAATCTCATGGGGCTCCTCATCACTATTGTCCGGAACCTTCTCCTTGCCTTTCCCAACGCACGGTCTGACAGGAGCGGGTGTATTTCAGATCGTCTCGTCTTCTGCTTCCGCTAGATGTCCACGACTTACGGCCAGTTGTAGGTGTGGTCGAGCATGTGCAGTATCATGAGCTCGCCGAGGCGTGCATCGCAGAGGGAAGTCTGCGTCCAGCTCTTGATGATGTTTTGCCAGCTGAACCGACGCTCGCATTCCACCGTACTGAGTGGCAGAACCGCCAAGGCCTGCCACATGATCACGATGTTATGATAGCTTCGTGGCCAGTCCTTGGTTCTCAGCATGTTCTGCAGGCCCCTGTGGAAGTCGTCGTCTGCGTGGTGCCTCGACGTGATGTGACAAAACAATTTCAGTTCCAACTCTGCTGCCTTGCGATTGGACCCTGAAAACGGGTGTGGATGGAACAGGGGATTTATTTTGTTTAATGGTTCACTTGCGGGATGTGTCACGTGCGCATAAGTAATACGCCGTAAAAACAATACTCTCATAATCATCTCCCGTACATCTTTATCCCAAATATATTTCAACGTACATGGCAGTTTCTCGGCGAAGAGGTCGTCGTTTAGTGTCAGCCAGTTGAGGCACCTTCGATCCCGTTGATCCAGCTTCTCTGGCCACACGTCCACCTTGAACAGCTTGGAGCCGCCCGCTTCAGATCCCACATGTGGTATTTCAAATTTTCGACAATTTCCTGTGCAAATTTTGTGCAGAGCTTCACACAATCTCCGAAAGAACCGCCGAACTTGTGGCCCTTGATCGGTTCTTCGCTCAACCGGATGCGATGCGATGTGGGCTGCCCATCTTCGTCCACGCCGACGACTTCCACCATCCAGTCCCCTCCCCCCCCCCCCCCCCCCCCCCCCCCAACGTGATTTTGGATGAACGATGACAGATGCTTGCTGACCCCTCCCCCGAACGTTTCTCCGTACTCGATGTAACGGTGCTTGAGGAATGTGATCGTGTGCTCGACCTCCTGGGTGACCAGCGTGATGTCCACCTGGAGACACGGACATAACATCAGAGTTTAGTTAAATACATGGCACAGCGCAAAAAAAATGTTCAACAAAAAAACTGCCGGTACACGTACCTTGCGGCGCTGGAAGGAACGGTTTAGGTAGTTCAGTTCTCCCAAAACGTCAGCCAAAAAGTACAGACAGAAGTGAAAATTTAGAATCTGCACTATAGCCGCCATCTTGTGTCGGTATTCGATGAAGACAACGATTGCTGCCCCCAACACCCTGCACAGCCTATTCACAGCGTGAGAGCCACCAAATGAGTACACATGCCCTGGTGCTCGAGGTTGGTGGCGTGTATTTCTTGCTGAAGGTATTTAAAACGCTCGTACCAGATGGAAGTGCGCCCCTATCTCGCCCAAACCACGCACGGCCGAATCCACGATGTTGAAGTCGGGGTAAACAGTTGCAGCGTATTTCACCACCAGCGCTTCCCTCCAAGTATACGCAAAACAACATTAGTATGCTTAAACATTAGTACAAAATACAAAGCATAAATACACGATTAGTACCGGTGAGCAATGCAGTGACAACCTACGAGATGAGGCACGCGCTGTCGCAACCGCACAACAAGCTGGGATTCATCGCCCGTCATCACCGACGCACCGTCGGTGCTGATGCCCGCGATCTTCATGAGGTCGATGCCAAGGGACTCTAGGTGGTTCAGAAGCACATCGAACAGCGATGCCGCGTCAGGAAGCAGACACACGAACTCCGTCACGACCACGCGGCGCTTCAAGAACGTGGCAAGCACAATTAAGTGTTTGCCACGCACACGATCGGTGCTTTTGTCACAACTCAGCCCAATGAAGGGCGACGCATGGAGATGCGGCATTTGCTGAGTTTGCTGGTACGTGGTCATAGCGCAGACCATCTCCTTGAATCTGTGCTTGCGTATAGGAAAAAACCAAACCAAAAATGAACACAAGCACATCAAATGCTCTCTACACGCATCAAATTAAGGAAAGGTAACCAATTAACTTACTGTGTTATATAGACCCCGTACGACTGCTTCGGGATGTCGGCGCTCCCTCCACCACCATGAAGCTGACTAGCGAGGGGAACAAGCTAATAGGTATGTCGTGGTCGCAGGTGAAGTCGATAGTCCGCATCAGTCGAGTAACGCGCGCGACCTCGGTGTCCGTCTTCTCTAGAAGCGAGCCCTTCCGCTCAAGTGCTTCCTCGTGGAGCGTACTTTTTTGGTGGCTTCTCACGGAGCCCTGCTGCATATCGCGCCCACTACTTCCGTTGCGATAGTACCGTGCGTTGTCCTTGTCGTGTTGCGAGAAAATGCTGCAACGCAGGCATGGCATACCCTCAGCAGTCTTATCCAGCAGTAGCCAATCAAACATCGGCAGCCATTTGGTGATATACAGATGGTGTGCCTCGAGAAACTTCTCCTCTGCCTCCTCAGCAGCCGTGAGTTTGCATGGTGCAGGTACGGGCTCTTCGCCGGACGGGGGTGGTGGCGTAGGTTTCGCTGGTGGAGTGCCGAAGGGGAGAACACCCTGTGTGAAGCGGCGCTTCTTTGGTGTGGCTAACGATGATGACTCAGGGATGTCATCCACGGTCACGGTAGCGGGATATCACTCAGCGGTAGAATCGACGGACCACGGCGTACTGGCGTCAACCATTCACCACTAGATGCGGACGGCTCCGCAGCTGGGCGTGGTGGCGGGTAGGAGGGTAAACCACGAAAGAAATCTAGGCCAGTTCGGTGATCGTCATTGCTAGCCGGGTCGTCGTCAGCTTCACCACCTCCCTTATCGTCTCGAAAAGGTGACATAATTGGGCGTGGGCCGATTGTTTCAGCGTGACGCTGACATGCAAGAAAACACACAAGAGATAGGTGGTGACGACTATCATAAGGATGGTGCAGGTCCCCCAACCCAACTCACCTGGGCTGTTGTTGCCTACCCTGCACGGCACGACAGCCGTGCAGTGCAAACAAGGTACCGATGCGGTGCCCAGTGGGCCAGTGGGTGCCGCCTCTCTGCCTGAACCCTTTCCAAGTAAGTGGTCCCAATCTACTGGCAGGTACAAGACAAGAAGGCCGCGAGGAATACCATGTTGTAAAGGTTGGTAACTGTAAAACGAATCAATCGTAAGTATAACTGCTGCCATGACACGTACATGAATGGGAAAATTTTCGAGATTCGTGCGTCGAGGAAGGGGGTACAGGGCGGTGGGGGAGGGGGAATCCAGGGAAGATACCTTATACTCGCTTCAGAATAAAACGAACTAACACGACAAGTTACTTTTACGCTAAAGTGTGACTACCAAAATTAACCCTGATGATCAGGGTATCAGGGTAATTTACACAAATAAAATTTGTCGTATACTCGGTGGGATTATGTACTCAGTGAGCAAACAAATGCTTATGCAGAATTCACGTTGTCGTAGCTTAGGTTAGTCATCTTTCACATGCTATGATAAATTTAGCAGCATTCCTTACCACGCATCTAACATCGTGTACTGATGGAAAGCTCGTGAATCTAGAGAGCGTAACAAGAGATTAAGTCCGCCGACTTCGACGGGACAGTGCGTGCAGCTCACGTAACCTTAAAATATGAGCAGGTACGCGTTGGAAAGGTCTTAATCTCTGAATGGTACACACGCCTTCAACCAAGATCTAGGCCGATCGCTATCGTGATTTAAAGCTCGCGCCCCAAATAGCAGACCGCACTGGGCAACCTTAGTAAAGTTGATCGACATTTCGTTTTGCTCGTGTTTGTTTTTCGAAATGAGGTTACGAATCGTACGAAGGTAGCTGATTGGCCAGAAAGTTTGAAACAGTGTTGGTGGAGCGGGTGAGGTGGGAAACTAGCAAGTCTAATATCTGTGCAATATGGGACTCCGCAACCAAACGCGAGGTGGCCCCTAGGGTCCGGTGAGTCAGCGAAATAGATTTTGAGTGTGGCGAGAAACTGGGCAAAACCAAAGCCCTCAACCCGCCCAACACCTCAACTTTCCAACCCACCTCCCTCACCACCCAACGGGCAACTTCAGTAAAGTTGTACAATTTGGGCCGCGAGCTTTAAGTGCGACGAGGTATCATGGCGGAATTACTTGGCAGCCATGGATTAGATCAACAAATGGCTATACCCAAGAGTTCAGATCTGCAAAGTGATGAGTTTGTCAAACCCTACCAGCCCAACCCTCGCCTACAAAAATCCCCAACAACCCAAAGTGTCAAACTAGCAACACCAAAGTTGTTGTAGTGAATAGCGAAGGTTTGTTGGTGCTTGTTGGGTGCGAGTTCAATTACATCCCGCAACAAGTCTAGCAATCACATTTAGCCCAAACCCTTAGCCCACAACCAGCTATAGCAAAATACCACAACCACCTACACAATCAACATGTACTAGACCAACCTTTTCTTCACCCGTTACCGTGAACGGTGTTTCGCCGCCTTCGCGCGTCACAATTCCCAAACCACGCATGCTAGACTGGCCCGAGTCGGCCTACGGTTCGGGACTAACCCGAACTTCGCTGCCAGCATCACACTTGCTAGCTCGCGCGCACTGCGTTACCGTGTGCTGTTTTCACTATAAATGTTCGCCCGTGCCATTTGTTACGAGCTGTAATACAGAGTTGCGCGGAAAACAATAACGAGCTGTGACTAACTGAACTCACAATAGAATGAAGGCACGTGATAATATAGTGATTACCCTAGCTAGACGTGAACCTCGGAAACACGAGGTTGGGTGCAGGTTTGGAAAGAGAAAACCGAGTGATGTCAGCCGAATGTGCGAAGTCCGAAAGTGTAGGGTTGTACGCGAAGCAGTAAACCCCGATAAGAAAAATGAATTTTCCTTACACTACCCCCCCTCAAGAAAGGTGGTCAACGTAAGCAGCTCACTTCCGGGCGAGGTAATCATGAAGAAGCATGCGAGGCGGATGGCACACAAGTGCCGTCTTCACCGGTGCGGTCGGTCCAGCGTATTAAGAAATCCACGTGGCGTCCGGAGGCATCGAGCCGAACACGGTGCGCCAAATGTTTTGACGGGCCAAGCATCGGTTCTAGGATCGGGCGAGCTGTGGGGGCGGCATTTTGGCGGGCGATGGACATCGTGGCTTGAGGAGGCTGACGTCGAATGCGTCGTGTATACGCCAGTCGTCGGGCAACAAAGGTTTCGCCGTGACAGGGATGATCATTTTCACAATGCGGAAAGGTTCGTAGAAGCGCGGGTGAAGTTTTAACGAGCCGGGTAGGCGAATGTTCTTGGTGTTGAGGAGGAATAGTTGCCCTGTGACCATCGTGATTTCCAGACGAAGAAGGTCGGAGTATTTCCGGGCAATGACGATAAGTTTTCGGATGGTCTCGTCAGCTTTTTCGCGGATAGTTGTTCCGTCACAAAGTGTTGTGACATTGGTACCGGGTAATCGGGTGTTGTCGTCGTGGGTTCCACGACGTCTATTCCGAGATTCAAGAAGAACGGCGAGTGGTTAGTGTTATAACATAGATTTTATATATCCTTCTACATAACTGCATGTAGTTGTAGCTGTAGTGTAATTATGCTGTTTCATGTAGCTGTTGCACGTTGCTTTGTGTTTTGCTATATGTACCTTGTGTGCTATAGTGAAGTCACTCATTCCCAACTTTTCTTGGTGACAACTCTCTTGACATGCTTGGCCTAGGCTCCTAAGCCCTAGTAAACCCTAGTTCCTAAGCTAAGTTCATACATTGACATGGTATTGAACTAGTATTTTCATAGCCCGTAAACGTTTATGGGCCCACCAACCCGTAACTCGCCGCCCGTTGCCCCGCGCCCTTTAACCCGTCACCCGTAGCTCGCACCCCGCATCCCGTACGCCCCGTAGCCCGCCGTTGCCAGGACCCCCTACGGGTCCCTCGGTTCGCGCCCCGAAGGCCCCCTGTTTCGTGCCCCGAATGCCCCTTGTTTCACGCCCCGAAGGCCCTATGTTTCGCCCCCCGAATGCTTCTCGATTCTCGCCCCATAGGCCCCCCAATTCGCGCCCCGCAAGGCCTCCGTGGCCCCTCAATTCGAGCATTGCATAGCCCTTCGCCAGACAGTTCGTCGCGCTCCTGCCGTTCATACGCATCCTGCCGCCAGTACGCACCCCATTCGGCATCCCGTACACACCCTGCACCCAGACCAGCGCCCTGCTTGGTCTCGGTCGTTCCGCACCTCGCCGCCCGGTCGCACCTCGCCACTCAGCTCGCTCCCCGTCGCCAGTACGCACCCCACTACCCGCTCGCTCCCCGCCGCCCCGCACACTGTCGCCCGTACGCACCCCGCGCGTCCCGCGCATCGCTCGCACCCTGCACCCCGCGCTCGTACGCACCCCGTCCGCATCCTGCCCAAGATCCCGCCCCCCACTGTAACGCATCGCATTCCTACCCTACGAACAATCCTAGCTATGACTCTCTAAAGCGCTACCTACGTACGGTAGCGACTTACGGGAAGAGAAGGTTGGAGGAGATGAAGGGTGATTGGTCCACAATTGTGGACAACCACCCACTAAAAGACAAGCATGGTTGGGAACCAACCCAACCTCCACATTGGTTGGAATTCCAACCAATAGCAATTGAACATTTCTATTACAAGTTACAACATGTAACAAAACAGTCCTTATCACAATTGTTTTGCTCTCATTGGTTGTAAATCCAACCATTGTGCCACCTAAGCAAACTCACCCCTAGGAGCTCCTTGCCCTTGTTGCCATGGAGGAAGTGGAGCTCCCCAAGGAGGTCTAGGAGGGGTGTGAGCTAACCAGGCTCATTCTCAACTCCCAACTTCCAATTAACCAAAATGGAAATGGGATTTTCTCTCGAAGTACAAGACTTTTCCCTCACAACTGCTCTATGCTCCAACTACTCTCTTGGTGAAGCTACTCCATCACTCTCAAAGCTTCAACTACCAAGTCTTCAAGACTTAAAAATTGCATAGGGACTAGTTTACCTTGTGTGTATTTGCTATTGGCGTTTTATAAGCCTATTATAGACCCTTTTGTGGGCATTGGTTATAAGCCCGGGTCTTCATTGTGATTTTAAGGGCGTTTCTTTATAAGCCCGTGTTACATTTGGTATTCAGAGCTTTGGTTATCCTTGGCCCTGTGTGGCTAACTAGATTTTTTTTTAGGAGTCTCGAGATCTTAGATCCAGAATCATCTCAAGCTCTTTTAGAGAAGAGTTGAGAAACTCCAAGATCTTTCTTCAAGGATTTCCAATATCTAAAAGCTCACTGAGATTTAAGAGAATTTATTCTCTGCCCACCTTTTTGGTGGAAGACTCATTGCTATTTTTATAATAGCAGAGTATTACAGATCTAAGAGATTTGTTAAAAAGAATCCTCTTAACTTGCTCCTTGAGAAGTTTGGGCATCTCTCTCTATTTCCGTTTTGGAATAGAAGACTTATTTAACAATTCTTTTTCTGTACCTTTCTCTTTGTGAGAATCTTGATCTATTTAAAAGATTTCTGATTTTTTTTTCAGAATCCCTTGCCTATCCCCTTGGGTGGTAGAGGACTCTTATCAAGATCATATTTCTTAACAAAAGAGAAACATTCTCCTTAAGCTCCAACTCTTAACAACTCTATGGTTACTCCTCATGAGGAAGCACCAAAGGAGGATGTCCCTATGACCTCAGTTGAGGAACTGTAGAACTTTCCTGACCTTGACCTTAATGCTGAGGACGTCATAGGGGACCTTCCTGTGGAAGAGGAAGAAGCATTGGGAAATCAGGAGGAGAATGGAGAACAGGAAGGGCTTGATGACCTCGGCACGGATGACAACTTTCCGGAGGAGTTTGTTTTTTTTCAATCCACGGTGGCCGAGCAAACATCTTCTTTGCTACAGCAGAAACGCCGGGTCAATGAGCTTGAGACTTAGGTTGCTGAGCAGAAAGCCTCAATTGACACGATCAAAGCTCAGCTTAACAAAGTCACTGCCGAGGCTCGTCAATTTAAAAGGTCTCTTGGCCTCAAGGCCAAACAGATCAAGAGCCTTGAGGATACTTTGCAGCAGCTCAATGCTACGTGCATTAACCTGCACGACGCTGCAAGCGCAGTATAGGGAGCTCAGGAGGGGCGGTATTTATCGCCCCCCTCCTAACAATGAGCAGCCTTCTACTTCTGCCAGAGCTCCAACAGAGCAGCCGATGTCGCCTGACGCGTCCGCATTTGGATCGCTCCCCACTGCCTTGCCGATTTTCATTCATGGCAAGACGAACGTGGAATCTTGGCTTCATCATGTGGAGGAAATGCTTTCCATCCACAACGTGCGCCCCGACGCACGTCTTATCGCTGCTACGGGTGCTCTCGATGAGACTGCGCGTAACACAGTCTACAGCACTATGAATCTTGCCAAGGCCACGTCAACCACCTTCGGATGGTCCGATTTTTGCAGCGCAATGAAGGACGCTTTCCATGTGCAAAATACTGACCTGGAAGTGCGCAACCGCATCAAGAGCATGCAGTGCGGTAGTTGCACTGTTCAGGAGTACGCCAATGAGTTCGAACGGACCATGCTACTCCTGACCGTCGCTCTCTCTGAGAACGAGGCAATGTCGTCGTTCTACGAAGGCTTACCGCAGTGGCTTCGCGAGAGGCTGGTGCTGGGCATGAACCAGTACGCTACGTACAAGGAGCTCAAAACAGCTATCATTGAGCTTGACGTGAGCGTCCGCACCTGCCTTGATGCCGCCAAGGGTCGCCTGCAGAACGGGGATGAAGGCCCTAGTGGCCAGACCAATGCGGCGCATCCTTCTAATGCGAAGGGCCCTTGGAAGAAGAGGCCTTTGTCGAGAAGAATAGTTGTTCATTAGGTCAAGGGGAGGGGTACAAGAGCAACATCGAGTGAAAGTGTGTACCCCCTAGTGCTAACACCCATATAGCCTAAAGAACATAAGCATATATGTTTTGACACACCCCCATAGGCGAAATGGGGGATAGCCAGAGAAAGCAATGGTCACAAGACCAGTCAAGAGAAACGACAAAACAAAGCAAGCTCAGGGTGGATCACGAAGTCACCACACATTCTGAGCACAAGCAAATGGCCACAAGGCCAGTTCACATGCAGAGTTATATAATGTAGAACAAGCAGTACAGTGATCAAAATCTAGCAAGTGTAAGCATGCAGGTATAAGTATATAGATCACAGTACAAACAAGGTCAAGAAGTGAGCAAGTGAGGCCAAGTAGGCACAAGGCCTATAACAGTACAGAAACGCTGATGATCACAAGGCTGAAGTGCCTTGGTGAAGATATCAGCAGTGTTGGCCCGAGAGGCCACGTAAACAAGACGAAGCGGACCACGCTGCTGCAACTCTCGAGAAAGGAAGTAGCGCAGAGCGATGTGCTTCGTCCTGTGCTCCAGTCTGTGCTCCTGACACAAGGCAATCATGGCCTTGTTGTCGGCGTACAGAACTGGAGGAGAACGAGGCGGCTCTCCCAAGTCTGACAGTAGGTAGGTGAGCCAGCGGAACACCTGTGCAGCCATGGCCCCTGCGTAGATCTCAGCCTCACAACTGGAACTAAGAACAGAAGACGACCGGGTAGACCGCCACGAAACAGAGACGGAGCCAAGGCTGAAAGTGTAACCCTGTGACGACCGCTGCGTAGCCAAGTCTTCAACCCAAGACGCGTCTGCGTGACCAGTGAGGACAACTGGACCCCGTCCTCCAAGCACGAGCCCCATGCCCGACGTACTGCACAAGTAGCGCATCACCCTCTTAGCGGCCTTCCAGTGCTCTGGTCGGTGTCTCCCGGGTGCAACGTAGCGTGCCAGGATGCTAAGAGGGTAAGCAAGGTCAGGTCGAGTGCAGGTCATCAGGTACATGAGGCAGCCCACAAGCTCTGGATACGGGCCACTCGGCTCTACGGACTCATCCGAAGGCAGAGCTGAGAGCGAGTGACCGGTAGGCAGAGGAGTGGATTGTGGCGAGGAGTACTGGAAGTCGAAGTGCTGAAGGACCTGCTGCACCATGTGTGACTGAGTCAAGGTAATAGTGCGCTGTGCTCTGTCCCGGGTGATCTGCAAGCCAAGATAGCTGCGCAGCTCACCCAGGTCTGTGCACGTGTGTCTCTTCTGCAGCTCCGACTTCACAAAGGCCAGTCCAGCAGTGTCAGCAGTGGCAAAGACCAAGTCGTCGACGTACACGAGGATGTAGAACGGCGGCAGAGAAGTGTCGGTGCGTAGAAACAACGACGGGTCAGCAGTCGAAGGAGCAAACCCAAGAGCCGCAAGCGTCGTCCTCAGTGTGTCGTGCCACTCGCGAGGCGCCTGGCGGAGACCGTAGATTGGTCGCCGGAGGCTCCACTGGGTACCTGCAGGAAACGACCCAGTGAAGCCAGGTGGGCGGCGCAGCCAGATCTCCTCGTGCAGGCTGCCCTGTAGGAAGGCTGTGCTGAAGCCAAGAGAGTGAAGCTCGTAGTCACGCTGTGCGGCGACGTGCAGCAGCACCCGAAGAGTGGTCATCTTCGGTGTAGGGGAGGAGGTCTGGAAGAAGTCAACTCTCTGTCGCTGACTGAAGCCTCGAGCAACGTAACGCGCCTTGAAGACAGGCGGAGAACCCGGCGGCCGCTTCACCTTGAAAATCCACATGCCACTGACGATGTTCGCCCCAGGTGGGGGAACCTCGTCGACGTAGGTGCCTGTGGACTTCCAGGAAGCCATCTCTGCGTCCATGGCTGTCTGCCACTGAGAGGAGTAGGGACCCTCAATCGCCTCTGCGTAAGAGCGCGGGGTCGGGATGTCTGGTGCATCCGGGTCTCCCTCAGGTGCAATCAGCATGGACACGAGATGAGGTAAAGCAGCTGCAAAACACTCAAAGTCCTCCTGCCTGTCCTCAAGGACGTCCGTGCCAAGAGCACACTCACCCCCGACGGACGGAGGATAGACAGACTCAGACTCAGCAACAAGACTAGCGGCACAGTCGAGGCGACAGGCGGCCGCAAAGTCAACAAGCTCAGCAACTAGAGCAGACGCAGCAGTGTATCCAAACGAAGGGTCAGTGACCACAGTGGCAAGAAGACACGTGACAATAGGACTGGCAGCACGAGCAAGGTCTGACGGCGGGTCAGGAACGTCAGGAAGAGAGTACGCAGGAGGAGACGGCAGAGGGACACGTTGTGGAACAGAGGAAGGACGAAGTGCCATCTGGTGCGTGCCGGGGACAGGAGGAGGACGCGGACGCGGAACACGACGACCAGTGCGAACAGCGCGAACAGGCAACGCAGGACGAGACTCAGGCTCACGACGCTCCGCAAGACCTCCTGTCGGCCCAGTGTAAGATGAAGGAGCAGGCAGTGGGGAGACTGGCTGTAACTGCGACTGTGACTAATCAGGCGGTGGACACAGTAAGGGAGGAGTAGGGTCAGTAGAAGGCGGGAGACCAAGAACCTGCTGAAGCAGTGGAACGAAGTACGGTCGCGGCTGCACAGTGCCTCCAGAACCAGCACCGACAGCACCAGTACCCCCAGCTCCAGGATCTCCGGCTCCAACGCCTGCAGTACCACCAGCTCCAGCACCTCCAGCAGCTGCAGCTCCAATAGCACCTCCAGCTCCAGCAGCTCCAGCACCTCCGGCTCCAACGCCCGCAGCACCACCAACACCAGCAGTTCCAGTACCTCCAGTACGAGCACCTCCGGGACCAGTGGCTCCAGCAACTCCAGCTGCTCCAGCTCCAACGCCGGCAACACCTCCAGCTCCAGGGCCTCCAGCGGCAGGCCCCCCAGCTCCAGCAGCGCCTCTCCGAAGGCTCCAGCGCCGAGCAAACCACTCGCGCAGCTGCGGTGGAGAGAGAGGCTCCCGCCATGACGAGGCACCTGTAGGACCTCTAGCAGACTCAGCACCCCCAGGCTCAGCACCCCCAGTCTCAGCAACCGCAGGCTTAGCACCCTCAGTCTCAGCACCCCCAGGCTCAGCACCCCCAGACTCAGCAACCTCAGGCTCAGCACCCCCAGGCTCCGCACGCTCAGGCTCAGCACCCCCAGGCTCCGCACGCTCAGGCTCAGCACCCCCAGGCTCCGCACGCTCCGGCTCAGCACCCCCAGCAGCACCACCCTCAGCAGCAGCACCAGAGTCGACCGCGACCTCGACAGGCTCGACAGGGTCTACCTGAGACACACCTGAGGGAGCAGGACCATGAGGGGGGAGGGGGTCTACCGGAGGAGGACCTGGAGCGAGGAAGAGCGGCGGGGGGGGGGGAGGGGCAGTGCGGTAGGGGAAGAGACGGTAAAAGGGAACCGACTCGTCGAACGTGACGTCCTGAGAGGGCAGCACACGGCGCGAGGTGGGGTGGTAAAACTGCCAGCCAGGCACGTCAGGGGGAAAACCAAGGAAGACGCAGGGAATGGCGCGGGCGGAGAGCTTGTCCGCGGACGTATCGAGGACAATGGCACGAGAACTCCAGACCCGGAACACCGACGCATCGCCAACCTTCCCCGTCCAACGAAGTGTAGGCGAGGTCTCCGGAAAGGAGACACGGGGCCAGAGGTTGAGCTGATGCGCAGCGTACCGGACCGCAAACGGCCACATAAAATGGGGGGCAGCCGCATGGATCATGGAGGTACGAGCGACCTCCATGACAAAGCCAATGCGGCGCTCAGCAACCCCATTCTGCTGCGGAGAGGCCAGAAGCGTGAACGACTGGAGAATGCCCTCCCCACGACAAAAGTCCCGCAAGAGATCAGAGGAAAACTCACCACCTCTGTCAGAGTGCAGACGAAGGACCGGAAGGTCTGTGTGGAACCGCTCGCGAAGCTGGAGACGGACAGCGCGGATCCAAGGGATCAAAACATCAGGGACCTCACCCTTGCTGCGCAAGGGGAAGACCGTGGTGTAACGCGAGCAGTCGTCAACGACCAGCAGAAAGTAGCGCTCGCGGCCCTGTCCACGGACGCGGGCTGGGCCCCACACGTACATGTGGAGAGTCTGCAGGGGAGCAGTCGTCGGGGGAAACGAGGAGCAGTGAGGAGCGGCGCGCTGCCGCCCCTCGACACAGGGAAGACAGGGAGGGGCAGGCGAGGGTGGGAGGGGAGGCAGAGTCTCGGGAAGACCAGAGACAAGGAGACGCAAGTGCATGCCACGAAGGCGCTGCACTGAGGGGTGACCAAGACGGTGGTGCCAAAGGAGGGTCCGGTGCGACAGTGCGCGACACGAGCAGGGGGCCGCTAGCTGACCTGACGCAGACGTAGACGCAGCTACCTGAGGAGACACAGTAGTCAGTCTGTACAGACTCGAGCCAGGCGCACGTGTGAACGTGGCCAGGTGCCGGCCAGTCCGGGAGCACGTACAAATCGCCACACGCTGTTTTCCTGGAGTAAAGGTGTCAACCCATACATCCTGAAGGACGGCGTTGCTCACCAAGTTCGTAGAGAACGAGGGGAGGTGAAGACCTGATAGTGAGCCAGACGGAACCGCCGGACACGGGAGAACAGTGGAGGAACGTGCAAGGACTGGGCCCCCAGAGGGGTTGGCCAGAGAGACAGCAACAGGTGTAGGGAGCGGTGTGAGTGTGGTACTGTCGCGAAAGAAACAGCGGGAAGCACCTGGGTCAAGCGTGAAGGTGTGCAAGGCCTCAGCAGGCGCAGTACCAGAGAGAGCAGACTCACTAGCACCTAGAGCAGCAGCCTCACCAGCACCTAGGGAAGCAGCCTCACCATCACCTAGAGCAGGAGCCTCTATACCCGGGTCTGGCGGCATACACAGGGAACAGTCACCCTCAGCACTAACAGTCAATGCATACATGGCAGCAAGGATAGCATCATAATCAAGAGCAAAGATATCAACACCCTGCCTAAGCAGCTCTGCCCAGTGGGGGAGCTCAGTCGCGTCGGGAAACTCTGCACGAAAGGCGTCGGTAAGACGGGAGAAGCAGTGGTGCTGTGTGTGAGGCTGCCCGCATGTCTGACCAGTGCGGTCACCTGTGCGAATGACATACGGGCAGCGACCACCACCCCAAGAAGCCCCACGCTGAGCAAACCACTCACGAAGCTCCTGGGGCGAAGGGGTCTCACGCTGACGCTGCTGCTGCTGCCTCTGACCACCGCCAAAGCCTCCCCTCTGACCGGTACCATCCCGGCCGCCACCACTGCCGCCGCCCCCACTCCCACCGCCGCCACTACTGCCGCCGCCACCACTCCCACTGCCACCTCCACCGTCGCCACCTACGCCTCCACCCCCACCACCACTCCCTCCGGCACCACCGCCACCTCCACCGCCTCCACCACCCCCACGACCACCTCCACCGCTGCCACCCCCACCGCCCCTGTCTCCCCTGCCCCTGCCGCAGCGGCGCCTCCAACTAGGGGCAGACGCATCTCCTACCTACTCAGCACGAAGGTAGTCAACAGCTGCAGCAGAGGCGACTGAGGGGACAAGGGGGGAGGGCGAACACCCCTCAAATAAGGGAGTGCAAGGAGTGCCACGAGAAGCGCCTACAGCGACTATGCTAGTCTCAGCTGCTAGGAGGTGCTTCTCGAGCAGGTCGACAGTGAGGTCGGTGGGGTCAAGGGCGAGGAGGAGGTCCCTGACAGCGCTAAGAGAGTCAGGGAGGCTGGTGACAATGAAGTAGAGAGTGATGTACATGGGAGGAGGGTTCTTGGTGAGAAACTCGGCGGGAAGCGCAGCGCGGTAGCGAGTGTCACTAGTGCGAAGGTGAGTGACGAGGTCGGCTACTGTGGCAAAGGCAGACAGCTCTGGGAACAGGTAGGGCAGAAGAAGGCGGCCTAAAGCAGCAGTGGCAGGGAAGGAGTAACGAGCGACTACAGCGTCGTACAGGGCTCTAGTAGTCTTGTGCTGGCCAAAGTGAGCACGCTCGGCTAACGACAGGTGGTTGCGAACGGCTAGGCGAGCAGCAGCGTCACGGGTAAGCCAATGTGATCGAGTCGCACTGTCAGCTGTGTCGGGAGGGGGAGAGAGGCGCCAGACGTGAGGTCAAACAGCGAGACACCGTCCTTAGAATCGCTCAGTAAGTACAGCTGCAGGTCATCTAGCCACGCGTCGAACTGTATCGGATGGCCCTCCGCATCGAACGAATGTACACTGAGAGTGGCCATAGCGGGCAGAGCAGTAGGGCGCGCTAGCAGCAGGGCAGCACGCAGGCAGGGCAAAGCATGGCGGAGGCCAGCAGGGCGACTCTCAGGCAGAGGAGGGCAGGGCGGCAGTCAGCAGGGCAGGGTGGCGCGGCTGTTAGCGGCGCTCAGGCAGGGCAGGGCGGCGCGGCCAGCAGGGCAGTGCACGGGCAGGGCAGGGCAGGGCGGATGCCAGCAGGGCGGCTTGCAGGCAGGGGCACGTGACGAGCAGTGCAACAGTGCAGGGCAAGGCAGGGCAGCCGCGCGTGCAGAGCAGCAGTGCGGAGTAGGGCAGGTGCACGGGGCAGAGCTTACACGTGCAGGCAGGGCAGGGCAGTCGCGCTTGCTGGCACTACACTGTGCAGGGCAATGACAGTTGTGCAGTAGCAGTAGGGCAGTCGCAGCAGTAGGGCAGCAGGGACAGCGGGCCGGCGAGATGCAGGGCCAGTGCAAGTGCACGGGCGGCAGGGCAGGTGCGCACGGGCCTGGCGCGGGCTGTACGGACTGCGTGCGGGCCTAGCGCGGGCTGTGCTAGCTGCGCGCGGGCCTGGCGCGGGCTGTATGGGCTGCGTGCGGGCCTCGCGCGGGCAGTACGGGCTGCTTGCGGGCCGTGCGCGGGCTGTACGGGCTGTACGCGGGCGGCGCGCGGGCTGTATGGGCTGCGCGAGGGCGGCGCGCGGGCTGTGCGGGCTACGCGCGGGCGGTTCGCGGGCTAAACGGGCCTGGCGCGGGCTGTACGGACTACGCGCTCGGCAGGGTAGGGCAGATTTCGGGTAGGAAAAAAAATCGAAGTGGTGGGCCCTCTAGAAAAAATGGTCCTTAGGAAGGACCCGCTCTATACCATGTCGAGAAGAATAGTTGTTCATTAGGTCAAGGGGAGGGGTACAAGAGCAACATCGAGTGAAATTGTGTACCCCCTAGTGCTAACACCCATATAGCCTAAAGAACATAAGCATATATGTTTTGACAGCCTTTCCAGCCGCAGAGCCAGCAGAATGGCCCACAGCCTAAGAAGCCGTTTCACAAGGGTGGCCAGCAGAGGAACGGAACTCCTTTTTGCACCTACTGCAAGAAGATGGGTCATACGAGGGGGCAGTGCCGTACGCTGAAAAAGACTGAGGATTCTGGCAAGCCGCAGCAGGCGAACAAGAAGGGAGATGCAGGACCTTCAGGCTCGCGCCAGGATTATCACAAGTCCAAAGGATTCTGGCAAGCCGCAGCAGGCGAATAAGAAGGGAGATGCAGGACCTTCAGGCTCGCGCCAGGATTTTCACAAGTCCAACTAGGGTGTGGGTACCTAGCTGGACAGGTAGATCGAGGTGATGAAGCTTACGTCCTTCGTGACGATGATCTATTAAAGTTAGAGAAACTTGCTGAGTGCAAAATCTCTTGTTTGTTTGCTTCTTCTTTGAGTGAAAAAACTGTTTTTCTACCTCGATTGCACCCACTTATGTTGGTGCAACCCTACGGTTTGCACTCGGCTTGTTGTCCGTGTGCGTGAATGTGTGTGTGTATGGAATGGTATGAGGGCATGGGATAATATATATTTCATGCTTATAATTGTGTGTGAATGTTGAGTCATGATGTCGAGTGTGTGTGTCGAGTCAATAGCGAGTTATCGCTAGACGCGTGTTACGCGGTCGTTTGTGTCTCGCGCGCGGTTTCTATTTTGTCGTGCGCGGTTTCTATTTTGTCCTGTGTCGAACGTTCGGCGTGTCGCAGGTGTGTGCAGCAGACCCATCAAGAACTCAAGAATGAGTTTGTGATGAAGAGCCCGAGCCTTGGTGTCAAGCCTCAAGTGATTTCGAAGCTTGCCAAAAGGGTACACCTCAAGATATTGAAGATAGTTACATTACTTTGTGTAGTGTAACATTTCACTTGGTGTAGGCCCTAGTGAAGGGTAGTTTCGAGACCCTTCGTGGTTGGGGACAGTGTGGCACTGTTCCACATCACTGTACCTCGGCTCTTGGGGTTTGTAGGAGGTGGGAGTCATTCCCAACTCGTAACTCTTCCTATCTTGTGTTCTAAGACTATAGTGGCTGCCATAGTACCGTTCGTTCAAACCGACGCTGTGTCGTCAATTCTTTATCAAATCGTGCAATCTAAATTGGTAATTGTAGACGACGTGAAGACGCTCCAGATCCAATTTGAATCAAGTCATTTGCAGCTGTGAGCAGAACGCTATCAACGTTTGAAGCCGCTGTGCAGAAATCCGTCTGTGCTCTCTATCTTTCGTTTTAGGCACATTCAAGCCTATTGTGACTATAACAAGTGCTATCAGAGCCCTTGGAGCAGTTTCGACAATGTCTGGACCTGAGGAAAGGGGTGGCAGAGGTGCTGGTGGCAGTGGAGAAGCTCAAGCTCAAGGCCAACCCCGTGATTCAGCCATGGCGCCCATGCAACCAAGTCTTGGCCCACCTAGGGATGAGCCTAGGGTGTTTGGGCTTGACAAGTTCAACGGTGACAACTTTGCTGAATGGTCCTTCAAGATGGAGAACATCTTTGACCACTATGACCTGCTGGAGGTGATGGAAGGAACGGAGAAGCGCCCCGAGAACGACCCGGAGAAGAGCCCGTGGGTGCGGAAGAGCGCACAAGGCTATCTCTTACTTGGGCAAGCGTTGGGGAGCAGTCAGATCCGTCACATCAAGCCATTCCAGCGTGAACCAGAGAAAGGACCAAAGGCATGGGCTGCTCTCAAGGGTGTACATGCTCCTGCAACAGCGGCGGTAGCGGTGGTGTTGGAACGGCAAATGGCGGCACTACGAATTGAAGAAGACGAAGCGGTTGAAGAAGGGGTGCAGAAATTCTTCGACTTGTTGACGCGGCTTGAGGGAGCTGATTTGAACTACAGTGAGCTCCAAAAGAAGACCAAGTTGCTGGCCTTACTCCCAGAGTCATGGTCCTCGCTCATCATCAACCTTAATCGCGACTTGCCCCGCCTCTCGCTTGAAGACGTGAAGCGAGCTATCCTTCAAGAGGATTTCCGCCGCCGTGAGTTGGCGAGTGCGGATGGCGCTGGGGCAGCGAGCATCGGCCGTGGATATGGTCGAGGAAGAGGCAGAGGACGAGGGGGAGGAAGGTTTGGTGGCAGCAACTTCGGCGGAGGCCGCAGGAGTGGCGGTTACGGCAGCGACGACAAGAGCTACGGACGCGGTCGCGGCCGATTCGACGGCGAGTGTCACTATTGCCACAAGAGCGGACACATGTGGCGCGACTGCTACAAACTCCCTGATGGTTGGACCCCTGCTCAAGGCCAAGAGGGTAGAGGAGCAGGAGGAGGGAGAGGACGAGGCCGTGGAGGCCGTGGCGGTCGCGGTGGCGGAGCTGCAAACATGAAGAGCGGAGACAACGACAAGGACCCGAGCGACGATCGATACCCGGGTCTATTCTACTTCGTGTCGACGCAAGTACCGGCTGGTCCAGAGAAGGATGAAGGCTTTGAGGAGCCAGCAGCTGTGGGGAAGGTGACCCTACACCCCCTGGACTATTGGGTGATTGATAGTGGCGCTACCTATAGCATGACACCTCGCCCGGACTTGCTCACCGAACTCGAGCCGTCACCGGTGAAGCATGTCACATCGGCTTTGGGGCAGCGAGCAGAGGTGAAAGGCATGGGCAAGGCCATGTTCAAGGGTGCTGATGGGAAGATGGTGGGCCTCAAGAACGTGCTTTGGGTGCCCAGCCTTGCTGCAAACCTGATTTCCGTGCGGCGGTTGGCAAAGGCCGGCATGGACACGAACTCGAAGGGAGCCAAGACCTACACCGCAAGGCTTGGCGATCGAATTCTTTGGGACCTTCATGAGGACAGGGATGTCTACAACAAGATGTGGCAGATCCCAGTGGTCCCTATGCCTAAGGAGAGGCAAGTGGCAGCAAGCATCAGCACCAAGGGTGAAGCGGTTGGTAGCGGCGATGGCGCGAACGGTCGCGCTAAGGAGATAAAGTCCAAGAAGTGCAATCTTGGAGGGACCAGCAAGCTCGGTGAACATGAGGAGAGTGGTGCAGCAGCTCAGAAGCAGCACAAGGGTGAGGAGAACCCCAAGGCAGCAGCGGAGGAGGAGTACGGAGAGAACATGTGGGGCACTATTGCGAGTGCGGCATTCTCCAATCCGACTTCGGCTACGGGGGAGTGTGATTGGCTCACCTTGCATCGGCGCATGGGGCATGTGGCCCTGCCCATCTTGCAGCAGCTAGTAAAGAACCAGATGGTTGCTGGCATACGTGTGAAGGGGGAGCCCGATGAGGTGCTTGGCTGCCCGACATGCATTCAAGCCAAGTTCACCCGGTTTCCGTTCCCTAGTTCGGAGGCAACGGCAAAGGCACCGCTTGATGAGGTGGTGATGGACGTGGTGGGCCCCCTGAAGCTTGGAGCTGCTGGAGCTGAGTATTTTCTCACCATTGTCGACGTCTACACCCGCATGACTTGGGTGTACGTGCTGGCCAAGAAGAGCGACGTGGCTGAAACGTTGAAGACGGATTGGTTCCCGATGGTGGAGCGGCAACAAGACCGTCTAGTCAAGTCAATCCGCACCGATCGAGGGGGAGAGTTCCTGAGCAAGGAGTTTGGGTTGTGGCTGAAGAAGAATGGTATTCGGCACTCCCTCACCATGCCATACTCCCCTGCAATGAACGGCATCGCCGAGCGAGCGAACCGCACAATCACGGAGGCGGCACGCGGGTTGCTCATTGAAGCCGGGCTACCCGACTATTTCTGGCCCGATGCGGTGCGGAGCGCGTGTGTGGCCAAGAACAGAGCCTTGACTCATGTGGGAGCAGACAAATGGGTGCCCTATGTGGAGTGGCTAGGAAGGAAGCCAAAGGTGGATATGCTTCGGGTGTTCGGGTGCATGTGCATGGCGCTCGTGCCTAAGCATCTTCGGCACAACAAGCTTGGTGCCAAGGCGGTGTGGGCCGTGCACTTGGGCATGGCTCAAAACAGCAAGGGATGGCTTCTTTGGGACCCATTCACCAAGAAGTTCTTGGTGAGCAGGGACTGCAAGTTCATGGAGAACTTCATGTACAAGGATTGGAAGGCGGAGAATGAGGCGAAGATAGGCGTGCGGTTTGGGGAGGTGAAGAGTTCCGGTTTGGAGCATGTGGAGCTGCCTTTGGAGCTGAGCAGCGGCAGCACAACCACAAGGCAATCCTCCCTTGTGAATGGGGGAGAGGAGGCCAATGATTCAGAGGAAGAAGAGGAGGAGGTGCAGCAAGTGAGCGAGCGTGCACCGTCACTCCCTTCCCGTACTACGAGTGCTCCACGGATTCGAGCCACACCGCAGCAATGCCAAGGCCTTCAAGTCCCTGCAGCTGTGGAGGAAGGAAGGGGGAAGAGGAGAGTTCAACCCCCTAATAGGCTGACCTATGATGCGCCGGGAAAGCAGGGCAAGACAGCCCTGGCCGGAGCGGCAATGATGGTCGGAGACGACTAGGAGAGTGACTACGAGGAGTGTGCCTTCGCGTTCTTCTCTCCGGTGGAGATGCCGGGAGAACCAGCAACTCTCAAGGAGGCTTTGGAGAGTAGTGATGCTGAGGAGTGGAAGAAGGCCATGGAGAGTGAGCTGAAGAGCATCGAGGAGAATGACACGTTTGAATTGGTGGAGCTACCGGAGGGGCGTACGGCGATAACGTCCAAGTGGCTCTTCAAAATCAAGTCGGATGCCGACGGCAAGATCGAGCGCTACAAGTCTAGGCTTGTAGCCAAGGGGTACCAGCAGAAGGAGAAGGTGGACTTCAAGGAGCTGTTTGCCCCTGTGGTGAAGCCGACGACGCTGCGAACCCTATTCGCGGGAGCCGCCATCAAAGGATGGGTAGTAAAGCAAATGGACATCGTAACGGCATTCCTTAACGGCATCCTTGAGGAGGAGATTTTTTATGGCGCAGCCAGAGGGGTTTGATGATGGTAGTGGCAGAGTGTGGAAGCTGAAGAAGGCCCTCTATGGGCTGAAGCAGGCCCCTGGGCAATGGTACATGAAGCTGCGCGAAGTGTTGGAGGGGATCGGCTTCACTCCCTCAACGGCCGATCACTCCTTGTTCATGCTTGGCGAGGGGGAGCAGAGGAGTTTCATGGTGGTTTATGTGGATGACATCCTCATTTTCTCACCCTCTTCTGACCTTGTGAAGGAGGTGATGCTGAAGCTTCAAGACAAGTTCAAGTGCAAGGCCCTTGGTGACGTGAGCTTCTACCTTGGGCTCCACATCGAACGAGATGTGGAGAAGCGGTGCATGCGGGTGCATCAACGAAAGTACCTGGAGGCATTGGCTGCCAACTTTGGGCAGAGTGAAGGCCATGTGGCTACACCCTTTCCCTCTGGGTTCAAGTGTGTGAAGGGACCAGAGGAGGAGAGCGTTGGTGAAGAGGAGAGGCGCCGATTTCACTCGTTGGTGGGCAGCCTCATGTATGCGGCGGTAAACACCCGACCGGACGTCGCGTTTGCTACCGGGCAGCTGGCTAGGGTTGTGCAATGCCCTAATGAGGAGCAGGTAGCAGCTGGAATGAGGGTGGCCAAGTATCTTGGCCAAACACCGACCGTTGGGCTGCAATACTCGGCGGCGGCACAAAGGCGCCAAAAGGGCGCGGATGGTGTTGAACCCGGGCGTTTGTTCCTCACCGCCTACTCGGATGCTTCATATGCATCAGAACCAGAGGACATGACAAGTGTGGGAGGCTTCATATGCTGTGTTGGTGGAGGCCCAACTGCTTGGGAGAGCAAGAAGCAGGTTGACCAAGCTTTGAGCTCGGTGGAGTCCGAGTACATGGCACTCTTCCGTGCCGTACGGGAGATTGTGTGGCAGCGGCGTTTGTTGGCTGAATTGGGGGAGGAGCAGCAAGGACCTACCCCACTGTACTGTGACAGCCAGGGTGCCATTGCTCTTGCTAAGAACCCTGTGTTGCATGGACTCACGAAGCACATGAGGGTGAAGTGGCATTGGACGAGGAGCATGGTAACCGCGGGTGAAGTTGAGTTGCGCTACGTGAAGACCACGGGGCAGCCGGCTGACATGATGACCAAGAGGCTGGTGGAGCAGCAGCATTGGAAGTGTTGCAAGCTGGCTGGGATGGCTCTGAACTGAGAGAGCAACATATCCTAAGGCCAACAATCCGAGGGGGAGTTTGTTGGTGCAACCCTACGGTTTGCACTCGGCTTGTTGTCCGTGTGCGTGAATGTGTGTGTGTATGGAATGGTATGAGGGCATGGGATAATATATATTTCATGCTTATAATTGTGTGTGAATGTTGAGTCATGATGTCGAGTGTGTGTGTCGAGTCAATAGCGAGTTATCGCTAGACGCGTGTTACGCGGTCGTTTGTGTCTCGCGCGCGGTTTCTATTTTGTCGTGCGCGGTTTCTATTTTGTCCTGTGTCGAACGTTCGGCGTGTCGCAGGTGTGTGCAGCAGACCCATCAAGAACTCAAGGATGAGTTTGTGATGAAGAGCCCGAGCCTTGGTGTCAAGCCTCAAGTGATTTCGAAGCTTGCCAAAAGGGTACACCTCAAGATATTGAAGATAGTTACATTACTTTGTGTAGTGTAACATTTCACTTGGTGTAGGCCCTAGTGAAGGGTAGTTTCGAGACCCTTCGTGGTTGGGGACAGTGTGGCACTGTTCCACATCACTGTACCTCGGCTCTTGGGGTTTGTAGGAGCTGGGAGTCATTCCCAACTCGTAACTCTTCCTATCTTGTGTTCTAAGACTATAGGGGCTGCCATAGTACCGTTCGTTCAAACCGATGCTGTGTCGTCAATTCTTTATCAAATCGTGCAATCTAAATTGCTAATTGTAGACGACGTGAAGACGCTCCAGATCCAATTTGAATCAAGTCATTTGCAGCTGTGAGCAGAACGCTATCAACGTTTGAAGCCGCTGTGCAGAAATCCGTCTGTGCTCTCTATCTTTCGTTTTAGGCACATTCAAGCCTATTGTGACTATAACAACTTACACACCTATCTGTCAAAACACTCAGAGATAAGTTCTCTGTCATTTGCTGCAGCGTGGATGTGTTGCCTTCCATAATGGAATTGGTGGGTCGTTGTACCCAAGAGCACCCACTGACTTCAATCAGTCTGGTGACTCGCACAATCAAAGGCAAACATTTTCCTATGCTTAAAGGATGGACGGTACTTGCCGCATGGGATAAGGGATATCACATGTGGTGGCCTGACAGCCGATCTTATGGGCGAGCAAAGCATAATGTTAGGGCATACTACCTCCCACCAATTCGCATTGTTGCATGCCCCATCAATTGGGGCAAGATGCAAAATCAGCTGATACACTATTTGTTGTACAGCTAGAGGAAACCACACAATCGTCTCCTGAGATCGAGGATTTTCCTCCTCAGATGAAGGCTCTGGCAGAGGACTTCAAGGAGGTTTTCGAACCGATTCCTGATGGACTCCTGTTGGTGCAACCCTACGGTTTGCATTCGGCTTGTTGTCCGTGTGCGTGCATGCGTGTGTGCATGGAATGGTATGAGGGCATGAAATAATATATATTTCATGTTTACAATAGTGTGTGTATGATGAAGCATGATTTTGAATGTGTGCGTCGAGTCAATAGCGAGTTATCGTTAGTCGCGTGTCACGTCGTCGTTTGTGTGTCGTGTGCGGTTTTCTATTTTGTCGTGTGTGGAACGTTCGGCGTGTCGCAGGTGTGCGCAGCAGACTTCCAAGAACTCAAGGAAGAATTTACCTTGAAGAACCAGAGCCTTGGTTTCAAGATTCAAGTTATTTCGAAGCTCTCCAAAAGGGTAAACTTTAAGATAGTGAGAATAGTTGCATTACTTTGTGTAGTGTAACATTTCTCTTGGTGTAGGCCCTTGTGGAGGGTAGTTTCGAGACCCTTCGTGGTTGGGGACAGTGTGGCACTGTTCCACATCACTGTACCTCGGCTCTTGGGGTTTGTAGGAGCTGGGAGTCATTCCCAACTCGTAACTCTTCCTATCTTGTGTTCTAAGACTATAGTGGCTGCCATAGTACCGTTCGTTCAAACCGACGCTGTGTCGTCAATTCTTTATCAAATCGTGCAATCTAAATTGCTAATTGTAGACGACGTGAAGACGCTCCAGATCCAATTTGAATCAAGTCATTTTCAGCTGTGAGCAGAACGCTATCAACGTTTGAAGCCGCTGTGCAGAAATCCGTCTGTGCTCTCTATCTTTCGTTTTAGGCACATTCAAGCCTATTGTGACTATAACAAGTGGTATCAGAGCCCCTTGGAGCAGTTTCGACAATGTCTGGACCTGAGGAAAGGGGTGGCAGAGTTGCTGGTGGCAGTGGAGAAGCCCAAGCTCAAGGCCAACCCCGTGATTCAGCCATGGCGCCCATGCAACCAAGTCTTGGCCCACCTAGGGATGAGCCTAGGGTGTTTGGGCTTGACAAATTCAACGGTGACAACTTTGCTGAATGGTCCTTCAAGATGGAGAACATCTTTGACCACTATCACCTGCTGGAGGTGATGGAAGGAACGGAGAAGCGCCCCGAGAACGACCCGGAGAAGAGCCCGTGGGTGCGGAAGAGCGCACAAGGCTATCTCCTACTTGGGCAAGCGTTGGGGAGCAGCCAGATCCGTCACATCAAACCATTCCAGCGTGAACCAGAGAAGGGACCAAAGGCATGGGTTGCTCTCAAGGGTGTACATGCTCCTGCAACAGCGGCGGTAGCGGTGGTGTTGGAACGGCAAATGGCGGCACTACGAATTGAAGAAGACGAAGCGGTTGAAGAAGGGGTGCAGAAATTCTTCGACTTGTTGACGCGGCTTGAGGGAGCTGATTTGAACTACAGTGAGCTCCAAAAGAAGACCAAGTTGCTGGCCTTACTCCCAGAGTCATGGTCCTCTCTCATCATCAACCTCAATCGTGACTTGCCCCACCTCTCGCTCGAAGACGTGAAGCGAGCGATCCTTCAAGAGGATTTCCGTCGCCGTGAGTTGGCGAGTGCGGATGGCGCCGGGGCAGCAAGCATCGGTCGTGGATATGGCCGTGGAAAGGGCAGAGGACGAGGAGGAGGAAGGTTTGGAGGCAGCAACTTCAACGGAGGCCGCGGGAGTAGCGGATACGGCAATGACAACAAGAACAACGGACGCGGTCGCGGACGGTTCGACGGCGAGTGTCATTTTTGCCACAAGAGCGGACACATGTGGCGCGATTGCTACAAACTCCCTGATGGATGGACTCCTGCTCAAGGCCAAGAGGGTAGAGGAGCAGGAGGAGGGAGAGGAAGAGGCCGTGGAGGCTGTGGCAGTCACGGAGGTGGTGCTGCAAGTATGAAGAGTGCCGGCAACGAGAGCGAGTCGAGGGACGATCGCTTCCCGGGTCAATTCTTCTTCGTGTCCACGCAAGCACCGGCTGGTCCAGAGAATGATGAAAGCTTTGAGGAGCCAGCAGCTGTGGGGAAGGTCACCCTACACTCCCTGGACTATTGGGTGATCGATAGCGGCGCTACCTATAGCATGACACCTCGTGCGGACTTGCTCACCGAACTCGAGCCGTCACCGGTGAAGCATGTGACATCGGCTTTGGGGCAGCGAGCAGAGGTGAAAGGCATGGGCAAGGCCATGTTCAAGGGTGCTGATGGGAAGATGGTGGGCCTCAAGAACGTGCTTTGGGTGCCCAACCTTGCTGCCAACCTGATTTCCGTGCGGCGGTTGCAAAAGGCCGGCATGGACACGAGCTCGAAGGGAGCTAAGACCTACACCGCGAGGCTTGGCGAGCGGATTCTTTGGGACCTTCACGAGGATAGGGATGTCTACAACGAGATGTGGCAAATCCCTGTGGTCCCCATGCCTAAGGAGAGGCAAGTGGCAGCAAGCATCAGCACCAAGGGTGAAGCGGTTGGTAGCGGCGATGGCGCGAACGGTCGCGCTAAGGAGATAAAGTCCAAGAAGTGCAATCTTGGAGGGACCAGCAAGCTCGGTGAACATGAGGAGAGTGGTGCAGCAGCTCAGAAGCAGCACAAGGGTGAGGAGAACCCCAAGGCAGCAGCGGAGGAGGAGTACGGAGAGAACATGTGGGGCACTATTGCGAGTGCGGCATTCTCCAATCCGACTTCGGCTACGGGGGAGTGTGATTGGCTCACCTTGCATCGGCGCATGGGGCATGTGGCCCTGCCCATCTTGCAGCAGCTAGTAAAGAACCAGATGGTTGCTGGCATACGTGTGAAGGGGGAGCCCGATGAGGTGCTTGGCTGCCCGACATGCATTCAAGCCAAGTTCACCCGGTTTCCGTTCCCTAGTTCGGAGGCAACGGCAAAGGCACCGCTTGATGAGGTGGTGATGGACGTGGTGGGCCCCCTGAAGCTTGGAGCTGCTGGAGCTGAGTATTTTCTCACCATTGTCGACGTCTACACCCGCATGACTTGGGTGTACGTGCTGGCCAAGAAGAGCGACGTGGCTGAAACGTTGAAGACGGATTGGTTCCCGATGGTGGAGCGGCAACAAGACCGTCTAGTCAAGTCAATCCGCACCGATCGAGGGGGAGAGTTCCTGAGCAAGGAGTTTGGGTTGTGGCTGAAGAAGAATGGTATTCGGCACTCCCTCACCATGCCATACTCCCCTGCAATGAACGGCATCGCCGAGCGAGCGAACCGCACAATCACGGAGGCGGCACGCGGGTTGCTCATTGAAGCCGGGCTACCCGACTATTTCTGGCCTGATGCGGTGCGGAGCGCGTGTGTGGCCAAGAACAGAGCCTTGACTCATGTGGGAGCAGACAAATGGGTGCCCTATGTGGAGTGGCTAGGAAGGAAGCCAAAGGTGGATATGCTTCGGGTGTTCGGGTGCATGTGCATGGCGCTCGTGCCTAAGCATCTTTGGCACAACAAGCTTGGTGCCAAGGCGGTGTGGGCCGTGCACTTGGGCATGGCTCAAAACAGCAAGGGATGGCTTCTTTGGGACCCATTCACCAAGAAGTTCTTGGTGAGCATGTCAAACATTATATATGTTGTGCTTGTTTAGGCTACAGTGGGTTAGTCTATAGGGGGTACACAATTCTAGGGTTAGGTACTTGTACTCATTTCACTGTTAGTTCGACCATTCCTGTTTGTTCATCTCAACAGAGCAGGGACTGCAAGTTCATGGAAAACTTCATGTACAAGGATTGGAAGGCGGAGAATGAGGCGAAGATAGGCGTGCGGTTTGGGGAGGTGAAGAGTTCCGGTTTGGAGCATGTGGAGCTGCCTTTGGAGCTGAGCAGCGGCAGCACAACCACAAGGCAATCCTCCCTTGTGAATGGGGGAGAGGAGGCCAATGATGCAGAGGAAGAAGAGGAGGAGGTGCAGCAAGTGAGCGAGCGTGCACCGTCACTCCCTTCCCGTACTACGAGTGCTCCACGGATTCGAGCCACACCGCAGCAACGCCAAGGCCTTCAAGTCCCTGCAGCTGAGGAGGAAGGAAGGGGGAAGAGGAGAGTTCAACCCCCTAATAGGCTGACCTATGATGCGCCGGGAAAGCAGGGCAAGACAGCCCTGGCCGGAGCGGCAATGATGGTCGGAGACGACGAGGAGAGTGACTACGAGGAGTGTGCCTTCGCGTTCTTCTCTCCGGTGGAGATGCCGGGAGAACCAGCAACTCTCAAGGAGGCTTTGGAGAGTAGTGATGCTGAGGAGTGGAAGAAGGCCATGGAGAGTGAGCTGAAGAGCATCGAGGAGAATGACACGTTTGAATTGGTGGAGCTACCGGAGGGGCGTACGGCGATAACGTCCAAGTGGCTCTTCAAAATCAAGTCGGATGCCGACGGCAAGATCGAGCGCTACAAGTCTAGGCTTGTAGCCAAGGGGTACCAGCAGAAGGAGAAGGTGGACTTCAAGGAGCTGTTTGCCCCTGTGGTGAAGCCGACGACGCTGCGAACCCTATTCGCGGGAGCCGCCATCAAAGGATGGGTAGTAAAGCAAATGGACATCGTAACGGCATTCCTTAACGGCATCCTTGAGGAGGAGATTTTTTATGGCGCAGCCAGAGGGGTTTGATGATGGTAGTGGCAGAGTGTGGAAGCTGAAGAAGGCCCTCTATGGGCTGAAGCAGGCCCCTAGGCAATGGTACATGAAGCTGCGCGAAGTGTTGGAGGGGATCGGCTTCACTCCCTCAACGGCCGATCACTCCTTGTTCATGCTTGGCGAGGGGGAGCAGAGGAGTTTCATGGTGGTTTATGTGGATGACATCCTCATTTTCTCACCCTCTTCTGAACTTGTGAAGGAGGTGATGCTGAAGCTTCAAGACAAGTTCAAGTGCAAGGCCCTTGGTGACGTGAGCTTCTACCTTGGGCTCCACATCGAACGAGATGTGGAGAAGCGGTGCATGCGGGTGCATCAACGAAAGTACCTGGAGGCATTGGCTGCCAACTTTGGGCAGAGTGAAGGCCATGTGGCTACACCCTTTCCCTCTGGGTTCAAGTGTGTGAAGGGACCAGAGGAGGAGAGCGTTGGTGAAGAGGAGAGGCGCCGATTTCACTCGTTGGTGGGCAGCCTCATGTATGCGGCGGTAAACACCCGACCGGACGTCGCGTTTGCTACCGGGCAGCTGGCTAGGGTTGTGCAATGCCCTAATGAGGAGCAGGTAGCAGCTGGAATGAGGGTGGCCAAGTATCTTGGCCAAACACCGACCGTTGGGCTGCAATACTCGGCGGCGGCACAAAGGCGCCAAAAGGGCGCGGATGGTGTTGAACCCGGGCGTTTGTTCCTCACCGCCTACTCGGATGCTTCATATGCATCAGAACCAGAGGACATGACAAGTGTGGGAGGCTTCATATGCTGTGTTGGTGGAGGCCCAACTGCTTGGGAGAGCAAGAAGCAGGTTGACCAAGCTTTGAGCTCGGTGGAGTCCGAGTACATGGCACTCTTCCGTGCCGTACGGGAGATTGTGTGGCAGCGGCGTTTGTTGGCTGAATTGGGGGAGGAGCAGCAAGGACCTACCCCACTGTACTGTGACAGCCAGGGTTCCATTGCTCTTGCTAAGAACCCTGTGTTGCATGGACTCACGAAGCACATGAGGGTGAAGTGGCATTGGACGAGGAGCATGGTAACCGCGGGTGAAGTTGAGTTGCACTATGTGAAGACGACAAGGCAGCCAGCTGACATGATGACCAAGAGGCTGGTGGAGCAGCAGCATTGGAAGTGTTGCAAGCTGGCTGGGATGGCTCTGAACTGAGAGAGCAAGATCCTAAGGCCAACAATCCGAGGGGGAGTTTGTTGGTGCAACCCTACGGTTTGCATTCGGCTTGTTGTCCGTGTGCGTGCATGCGTCTGTGCATGGAATGGTATGAGGGCATGAAATAATATATATTTCATGTTTACAATAGTGTGTGTATGATGAAGCATGATTTTGAATGTGTGCGTCGAGTCAATAGCGAGTTATCGCTAGTCGCGTGTCACGTCGTCGTTTGTGTGTCGTGTGCGGTTTTCTATTTTGTCGTGTGTGGAACGTTCGGCGTGTCGCAGGTGTGCGCAGCAGACTTCCAAGAACTCAAGGAAGAATTTACCTTGAAGAACCAGAGCCTTGGTTTCAAGATTCAAGTTATTTCGAAGCTCTCTAAAAGGGTAAACTTTAAGATAGTGAGAATAGTTGCATTACTTTGTGTAGTGTAACATTTCTCTTGGTGTAGGCCCTTGTGGAGGGTAGTTTCGAGACCCTTCGTGGTTGGGGACAGTGTGGCACTGTTCCACATCACTGTACCTCGGCTCTTGGGGTTTGTAGGAGGTGGGAGTCATTCCCAACTCGTAACTCTTCCTATCTTGTGTTCTAAGACTATAGTGGCTGCCATAGTACCGTTCGTTCAAACCGACGCTGTGTCGTCAATTCTTTATCAAATCGTGCAATCTAAATTGCTAATTGTAGACGACGTGAAGACGCTCCAGATCCAATTTGAATCAAGTCATTTGCAGCTGTGAGCAGAACGCTATCAACGTTTGAAGCCGCTGTGCAGAAATCCGTCTGTGCTCTCTATCTTTCGTTTTAGGCACATTCAAGCCTATTGTGACTATAACAACTCCCTCCAGACCGCGCTGTGTGTGTTATAGTCACAATAGGCTCAAATGTGCTTTAAACGAAAGATAGAGTGCACAGTCGGATTTCTGCACAGCGGCTTTAAACGCTCATAGCGATCTGGTCACAGCTGCAAATGACCTGATTCAAATTGGATCTGGAGCGTCCTAATGTCGCCTACATAGGCAATTTAGATCGCACGATTTCACCAAGTTCACGACACAGCGTTGGTTTGAACGAACGGCACTATGGCAGCCACTATAGTCTTAGAACACAAATTAGGAAGAGTTACGAGTTGGGAATGACTCCCAGCTCCTACAAACCCCAAGAGTCGAGGTACAGTGATGTGGAACAGTGCCACACTGTCCCCAACCACGAAGGGTCTCGAAACTACCCTTCACAAGGGCCTACACCAAGTGAAATGTTACACTACAGAAAGTAATGTAACGATTCTCAATATCTTGAAGTGTACCCTTTTTTCGCGGGCTTTGCGATCACTTGAGTCTTGAAACCAAGGCTCTGGTTCTTCACCATAAACTCATCCTTGAGTTCTTGATGGGTCTGCTGCACACACCTGCGACACGCCGAACGTTCGACAGACGACAAAATAGAAACCGCGCACGGGACACAAACGACCGCGTGACACGCGACTAGCGATGACTCGCTATTGACTCGACACACACATTCGACATCATGACTCAACATTCACACACTATTATAAGCATGAAATATATATTATCCCATGCCCTCATACCATTCCATGCACACACGTGTGCAAGCACACGGACAACAAGCCGAGTGCAAACCGTAGGATTGCACCAACAGTGGGTCATACCATTCCTGTGGAGCCTAGAAAGGCACCACCGTTTTGACCTCTGTATCGCCTCAGTCCAGCTGAGTACGAAGAGGCTAAGCAACAAATCGAAGTTTTTCTGAAAAAGGGATGGATTGAACCCAGTGCATCACCATACGGAGCACCAATCTTGTTTGTTAACAAGACGGGCGGAGGTCTACGCATGTGCGTTGACTATCGCGCCTTGAACAATATCACAATTAAGAACGGATATCATTTGCCTCGCATTGAGGATCTGTTTGATCGTCTCCAGGGTGCCCAATGGTTTAGCGCATTGGACCTCGCACAGGGGTACCATCAGTTGCGTATCACCAATGACGATGTACCCAAAACAGCGTTTCGCACGCCGTTTGGGCATTTTCAATGGTGTGTGCTGAGCTTCGGCCTGACCAATGCACCGGCCTCTTTTCATCTGGCGATGAATGATGTCTTTCATGAGGCAATTGGTCAATACGTCCTGGTTTATCTCGACGATATATTGGTCTATTCCAAGACCGAAAAGGAGCACACAGAACACCTAAAATGGGTGTTAAACAAACTACGAGAGCATAAGTTCTACGCTCGCTTGTGGAAGTGTCACTTCTACAAATGCGAGTTAGAATATCTGGGACATCTCGTGGGGAACAGTGGATTGAAAGTTGATCCCAAGAAAGTGGTCACTGTTGAGAACTGGCCCGTTCCACAGGACGTGGGTCAAGTCAGGTCCTTTTCGGGCTTAGCCAATTATTTTCGCCGTTTCTTGGAAAATTATTCAACTAGTTGCCCCATTGACCGCACTTACTTGAAAAGGTACTGTGTGGGAATGGACCAGACAATGCCTAGAGGCATTTGAAGCGGCCAAACAAAAGTTGACCAATGCTCCCGTTCTGGTATTACCAGGTCCAACAAAACCCTACGATGTAGTCACAGACGCCTCAACGGTAGGGATTGGTGCAGTCCTCCTACAAGAAGGACGCCCTGTGGCATACGAGAGTAGAAAGCTCTCCCCGGCAGAGGAGCGCTATACGACTTCCGAACAAGAACTGTTGGCAGTCGTACATGCGCTACGAACATGGGGATGTTACTTGGAAGGTGTGGACTTTGTTGTCACAACTGACCATTGTCCAAACACCTACTTTTCCAGCCAAGCCACCCTCACTCGTCGTCAAGCCCGATGGGCTAAGCTCCTTAGAAGACAGCCGATAGGGGCAGCAAACGGGCTTGAGGACACCGAACATGCTGCCGTCTTTGCAGCTACTTTGGTATCCTCGCTGTTGCTCGAGTGAGTGAGATTACCTTCAGTGGTTTTCTGAAACGAATCCGCGCAGGCTATCAGATTGATTCCTGGTTTCAGAATCCACAGAATAAGAAGGATCTCTCGTAGGAGCATGAGCTCTGGTGGCATGGAAAAGAAATTGTAGTACCACATGTGGGGAACCTGCGGAATGACATCTTACAAGAAGTGCATGCCAGTAAATACAGTGGACACCTCGGAGTTAAGAAAACCCGATGGGCATTGTCTGACGTATACTGGTGGCCAGGGTTGGTCAATGAAGTCCAGCAGTTTGTTACACGTTGCGACACGTGTGCACGTAATAAACCGAGCATACAAAAACCCGGTGGTTTGCTTCAACCGCTCGAAATCCCTGACGAACCTTGGGAGAGTGTATCAATGGATTTCATCACTGATCTCCCTAAAACACGAGATGGTCATACAGCGATCCTCGTCTTCGTGGATCGTTTGACCAAGATGGTGCACTTCGTGCCTACAACCACAGACGTATCAGCAGCAGATACGGCTAAGTTGTTTGTTGCGCATGTTTTCCGTTTACATGGTTTGCCCCGTGTGCTAGTGTCTGACCGAGACCCTCGTTTTACAAGCCGTTTCTAGCAGACGAGGTCATTCGTCTGCATTCCACCCTCTAACGGATGGGCAGACCGAGCGCACAAATCGCACTCTTGAACAAATGCTTCTTTCGTTTATTGGCCTAACACAGTATGATTGGGATGAGCTGTTGCCAGTCGTGGAATTTGTTGTCAACAACTCAGTGCATGAAAGCACCCACGAAAAACCCTTCATCTTAAATTTTGGTCGGCACCCCACAACACCTGCTACGCATGGGGTCAGTGGCTTGAAAATTCCAGCCGCTAAGGACTTTATTGGCAAGCAGAAAGAAGCGCTTAAGTCTGCTCGTCGTTGGTTGCAACTTGCCCAACAACGCCAAAAGTCTTATGCCGACATGAAACGCCGGGACGTCTCTTTTCAAGAGGGAGACAAAGTTTTGTTGAGTACGTAAAACATTTGACTCAAATTACCTGGGGCGCGAAAGCTGTTTTCTCGTTGGATTGGGCCATTCGAGGTCATCAAGCGGGTTGGGGCGGTGGCTTATAAGCTTAAGCTACCAGACACCTTGCAGATTCACAATGTCTTCCATGGGTCTCTGTTAAACAAGTATGTTGCCGACGGCACATACTTACCACCACCAACCATCGTCCTGGGTGAGGAACTATATTATGAAGTCGAGCGTGTGCTGATGCACCGTGGTCGACAACGCGGCCGTAAAACAAAACGTGAGTTCCTCATTAAGTGGAAAGGCTACGGGCCTGAACACAATTCTTGGGAGCCAGAGGAACACTTGACTAAAACAGCAGTTCAAGCTTACATGGAAGACTTGGCTCTCCGAGCAGCCCCACAGCCACTGGATGGTGTTGACCCTGGCCGTAATGTGGTGCGTTGTGCTCGCAGCACTCGCCCCAAGAAGCACTCCAAGGCAACGGGGACGTTGCCAACAGGAGGGGGAGGAGTGTAACGCATCGCCTTCCTACCCTACGAACAATCCTAGCTATGACTCTCTAAAGCGCTACCTACGTAAGGTAGCGACTTACGGGAAGAGAAGGTTGGAGGAGATGAAGGGTGATTGGTCCACAATTGTGGACAACCACCCACTAAAAGACAAGCATGGTTGGGAACCAACCCAACCTCCACATTGGTTGGAATTCCAACCAATAGCAATTGAACATTTCTGTTACATGTTACAACATGTAACAAAACAGTCCTTATTACAATTGTTTTGCTCTCATTGGTTTGCTTTCCAACCATTGTGTCACCTAAGCAAGCTCACCCCTAGGAGCTCCTTGCCCTTGTTGCCATGGAGGAAGTGGAGCTCCCCAAGGAGGTCTAGGAGGGGTGCGAGCTAACCAGGCTCATTCTCAACTCCCAACTTCCAATGAACCAAAATGGAAATGGGATTTTCTCTCTAAGTACAAGACTTTTCCCTCACAAGTGCTCTATGCTCCAACTACTCTCTTGGTGAAGCTACTCCATCACTCTCAAAGCTTCAATTACCAAGTCTTCAAGACTTATAAGCCTATTATAGACCCTTTTGTGGGCATTGGTTATAAGCCCGGGTCTTCATTGTTTCTTTATAAGCCTGTGTTACACCCACCGTCAGATCCCGCCCCCCCACCGTCAGAACCCGCCCCCTACCGTTAAAAACCGCCCCCCCACCGTCAGAAACCGCCTCCCACTTTCAGATGCCACCCCACCCCCGACTCCAGCTCCATTTCCAGCGAGAGGCGGAGGAGGTGGGGTGTTGGTCCGTGCGGGACGGGTCGGGTGGGGGGGGGGGGGGGGGGGGGGGGGGGGGGGGGGGTGGCAACCTATGGGGTCGAGGTGGCGGGGTTGGCGGCTCATGGGAGGGGGAGTGGCGGGGTTGGAGGCTCATGCGGGGGAAGGATTGGGGGAAAGGGGTGGTGGGCGGATGTCAGCAGCAACCGCCAGCGCCAGCAGCACCTGCTGCCGCCCAACACTACCTCACGGTGGGGGTGGAGTGTTAAGATTAGAGTTGCAGCCATGGGTAGTGAGAGTGGTAGAAGAGACTGTATTAAAAAGAGTGTCGAGCTACATTTGAAGAGAAGAATTGAAAACCCTAATTGAACTTAAGGTTTGTTCAGTAAAGGAACAAGCCCCAAAATGAACCTTCACTGAACCTGAAATGAAACAAAGTCGAAAACTGGCCAGAAATTTAATGCCAGAAATACATGCAGAGCGGAAACTAGCCTACTCCAACATGGAATGTGCGGGGATGGCTGGAGTGCCAGCTGCAGCATCACCCGCCTCCTCACCTCCTCCTCCTCCGCTGCTGCTGCTGTAGGGGGCGGTTTAGGGGGTGGCGTGAGTCCAGCTGCAGCATCAGCCGCCACTTCCTCCTCTCACCCCGTGCCTCCTGTGCCTCCCATGCGTTCACTGCCGTCTCGTGCCACCCGTACCTTGCTGTCCGCCCATGCCACCCATACTTTGCTGTCCGCCCGTGCCACCCGTACCTTGCTGTCCGCCCGTGCCACCCGTACCTTGCTGTCCGCCCTTGCCACCGGTACCTTGCTGCCCGCCCTTGCCACCGGTACCTTGCTGCCCGCACCCGTGCCTCCCATTCATTCGGTCCTGCCCGTTCCCGTGGCTCCCATGTCTTGCTGTCGGCCATGTCTCCTGTACCTCCCGTACGTTCACTGCCGTCCCGTGCCACCCGACGTTGCTGTCCGCCCGTGCCTCCCATTCCGCATGTGTTCCCCGTGCTTGGCCCGTGCCCGTGTTGCTGCCCGTGTCCATTCGTGCCTCATCCCGTGCCTTGCTGCCAGTATTCGTTCGTGCCTCCCATTGCTACTTATATCCGTTCGTGCCTCTTGTGCTGCCCGTACCCATTTGTTCTTCCCGTGCTGCCCGAGTCCGTTCGTGTTTCCCGTTGCTTCCCGTATTCATTCATGCCTCATCCTGTGCATTGCCGTGGTATTCCTCGTGTAGCTGCTGCCCTGTCTGCCGTGTCTCTTACGCCGCCTAGCTTAGGCTTACACAAACGCTTACGCCCGTGTTGCTGCCCGTGTCCTACGTCGTGCTGCCCGTGTCCTACTCGTGCCCCACCCGTGGTATGCCTCGTGTAGCTGCTGCCCGGTCCGTCGTGTCTCTTACGCCGCCTAGCTTACGCTTACTCTTACGCTTATGGCTCCTCTCCCCTTCAGCACGCACACCAGCACCTGCTGCGGGGCGTTCAACCACAGCCGGGCACCTGTTTCCACCGCGGTGGTCCAGCTGCTGCTCGGTGCCTGCTGCTCATCGGGCCCCCTTGCTGGTGTTCCCACGCCCGGTGAGGGGGGTTTCCAGGTGTACCCCTTCAGGGGGTGTTGTTACACTAGCTCCTGCTGCATGCAGTTATGGGGTGTGTTAGAATATATATCATTCTATATAACTCCATGTAGTTCTAGTTGTAGTGTAGTTATGCAGTTTCCTATAGGTGGAGAACCTTTCTTTTGTTTTTTTCTATATGTACCTTGTGTGCTATAGTGAAGTCACTCATTCCCAAATTTTCTTGGTGAGAACTCTCTCAACATGATTGGCCTAGGCTCCAAGCCTAGGCCCTTAGTAAACCCCAGTTCCTGCGTTAAGTTCATACGTTAACAGTTAGTCGTACTGGACGGTGCGTTGTTGTACGCGAACTCCAGCATCGTGAGTGAGTTTTCCAAGCGAGCGGGGTCGAGGTAGTTCGTGCAGATGAGCTGCCCCCATGGTCTGATTGGTCCGCTCAGTTTTCCCGTCGGTTTGTGGGTGGTAGGTCGACGAGGACTATAGACGCGTGCCGTACTGCGCACATGTTTCCTCCAAAACTTCGACGGTCGCTGACGATTGCAGACGGGGTTTCGTGAAGTCGCACAACCGTTGAGAAGAACAGGTGCGCAGTTTCTTCCGAAGTGATTGTCATGCAACAGGGGGCGATGTGTGCCATTTTCGTGAGGCGATCGACGACGACGAGTATAGCGTCGTTGAAGGACGCGCCAGCTGGTAGCCCCGTGACAAAATCCATTGTCACCTGTTGCCACGGTCGTTCGGGTGGCTCAAGGGGCTGCAGCAGGCCGGCTGGGCGCTGACATGTTGACTTGATGACTTGGCACATTCTACATGAAGACACATAACGCTGCACGTCAGATGAAGAGTCAGGCCAATAATATTGACGGTGTAGTATTTTCTGCGTCTTGTTTACTCCGGAATGTCCAGAGAGATTGCAATCGTGGACCTCCTGGATTAGCAGTTCGCGTAGTAGGCGGTAAGCGGGTACCGAAATCCAGACCGTTCCAGCCATTAGGTAATATTCTCCTCTCCGCGTCGTCGCCTGCTGGTGACTACCAGTCGTGAAGAACGGGTCCGTCGTGTAGCCGTGGGTGAATGGCTCCGAAAGGAGCGGGTTAAAATGGGTGATTAATACTGCAGCGGATTGAACTGTCGGGCGGGTCAGGGTGTCGGCAATGTTATTAGCCCCCTTTTTGTAGGTGATGCATTAGTTAAATTGGGACTCCATGTAATTGAGCCACCAGATTTGTCATGGGTTGAGGTTGGGTTGCGCGCGGAGGTAATGTAGCAATTTGCGGTCTGTGTGAACGGTGACGTCGTCGCCCGTCAGGTAGCAGCGCCTCCATGTCACCTCTCCGTCGCCTTCCCGTCACCTCACCGTCACCTCCCTGTTGCATCCCCATCCTCTCCCCGTCGCCTCCCCATAACCTACGCATCGCCTCCCCATCCCCTCACCGTCGCCTCCCCGTCGCCTCCCCGTCGCCTCCCCGTCGCCTTCCCGTCACCTCCCCATCACCTCCCCGTCGCATCCCCGTCCCGTCCCCGTCGCCTACCCGTCGCCTCCCCGTCACCTTCCCGTCGTCTCCTCTTCGCCTTCCCGTAACCTCCCCGTTGCCTCCTCGTCTCCCCCCCCCCCCCCCCTACGTCACCCGCGCCCAGTCCTCCACCCGCACCCGGTACGTCACTCACTCCCCGCACCCAGTCCGCCACCCGTACCCCGCACATGGTCTGCCGACCGCACCCCGCACCCAGTCCACCACCCAGCACCCTGTATGCTACCCGCACCCCGCAACCCTCAGGCTCCCCGCACCCAGTGAGGCAACCCACGTCCCCCCCCAGATAGAAGGCCCTGCAGCCTTCCCGTCACCTCCCCGTCACCTCCCTGTCGCATCCCCGTCCTCTCCCTGTCGCCTCCCCATAACCTACGCGTCGCCTCCCCCATCCCCTCACCGTCGCCTCCCCGTCGCCTCCCCGTCGCCTTCCCGTCACCTCCCCATCACCTCCCCGTCGCATCCCCGTCCCGTCCCCGTCGCCTACCCGTCGCCTCCCCGTCACCTTCCCGTCGCATCCCCTTCGCCTTCCCGTAACCTCCCCGTTGCCTCCTCGTCTACCCCCCCCCCCCCCAACCCCCTACGTCACCCGCGCCCAGTCCTCCACCCGCACCCGGTACGTCACTCACTCCCCGCACCCAGTCCGCCACCCGTACCCCGCACCTGGTCTGCCGACCGCACCCAGTCCACCACCTAGCACCCTGTATGCTACCCGCACCCCGCAACCCTCAGGCTCCCCGCACCCAGTGAAGCAACCCACGTCCCCCCCCAGTTAGAAGGCCCTGCAGCCCCCAACTAGAAGGCTCTGCAGCCCCCAGCTAGAAGGTCCCGCGCCCCCCCCAGCTAGAAGGCCCCGCGGGCCCCCAGCTAGAAGGCCTCACGGCCCCCACCTAGAAGGACCCGCGCCCCCTCAGCTAGAAGGCCCTACGCCCCCTCCTCCCCCCTCCCCCCCCCCCCCCCCCCCTCCCCCGAGTACACACCCAACACCCCGTCCGCACTAGACCACTACCCGATCGTACCCGACTGCTCCTAGCTGCTCGACCGTTTCTAGCTCCTGCCATGGCGTTCGCTAGAGTTATGCAGTAGAAGGGCCAGCTGTAGCGACAGCACCTGCAGCACTCCTGGCGGGGGACCTGAGGGTCCAAGGAGTACCGGCCCTTGCAGTGGCTCAGCCAGCCGTTGGCGCGACGTCGGTCCCTGTGGGTACTCGATCCTGACTGGCCCTGGTGCTGGCACTACGTGCTGGCGTCCTGGCCCTCTGGCACCACCACATAGGTCACCCGTCCTTCCCACATCCCAGTAGGATGGTACGTCACCGTCAGGTCACAGGTCTCCCAGAGTCTCTCGCCCTGCTTCCCCGCTCGCCTGCACCGCCATGCACCCCTCGCGTCGAGTGGCGGCAGCGCGCTGCCCCTCACTCCTCCTCGTTCCCCCCCACCACGGCTCCCTTACAGACCCTTCACTTGGACTTCTGGGTGTTATAGTTTGTTTGTTTAGTCTAGGTGTTACACTGAGTTATGCTGCAGAAAGTACAACCCCCTTTAGAGTTTGCTATATGTTTCCTTGTACTGCTTGTTGCTACTCATTCATTCTTCCGTTCTTACTATGACATTATATAGAGCTTAGTTCGTTCCAACGGGCCCACCACCCCGCGCCTCGGCCATTAGCGGCCCGTAGCGCCCTCGCCGCCCCGTTGGCTCATTCATTTTAGGGTTTCGCTCGTAAGCCGCCCGTGCGCCATCCGTTTGACGTCCGTTCTCCTCCTGTTCGCCACTAGTTCGCCGCCCGTCACCCGCTACCGCGCCCCGTTGCCTAGGCTGCCCCGTCGCCCGTCTCCTAGGTCGCACCACGTCACCCCGTCTCCCAGGTCGCGCCCCGTCACCCCTTCACCTCGTCACCCCGTAGCCTTGTCATTCCGTCACCCCGTCACCCCATTTCGTCGCCCCTTAGAGGCCCCAGCGGGCCCCATTTCATCGTCCCTTAGAGGCCCCCGCATGCCCCGTTTCGACGCCCCTTAGAGGCCCCGCGGGCCCCGTTTTGTCGCTCCTTAGAGGCCCCCGCGGGCCCCGTTTCGTCGCCCCTTAGAGGCCCCCACGGGCCCCGTTTTGTCGCCCCTTAGAGCCCCCCGCGGGCCCCATTTTGTCGCCCCTTAGAGGCTCCCGCGGGCCCCGTTTCGTCGCCCCTTAGAGCCCCCCGTGGGCCCCGTTTCGTCGCCCCCTTAGAGCCCCCCCAAGGGCCCCGTTTCGTCGCCACTTAGAGGCCCCGCAGGCCCCGTTTTGTCGCCCCTTAGAGGGCCCCGCGGGCCCCGTTTCGTTGCCCCTTCGAGGCCCCCGCTGGCCACGCAGACACAAGCAGCTGCCAGAAGGCCCCACGGCCTTTAGCTAGAAGCCCCGGGGGCATGAGCTAGAAGGCCCCACATCCTCCAGCTAAAAGCCCCCGCCCCACCCCCCACTCCCACCCCCCCCCGCTCGGCCGTCTCTAGCTCCCACCATGGCGGCCCCTAGAGTTCTGCCCCCTGCCCTCCACAGCAGTTCATTCGGGTAAGCTTAGGAAGAAGTGTGTTCGGTAAGCTTAGGAAGAAGTCCACCGGGTCCATGCCGTGCCTGTCGCACCGATATCTCACGTTTCCCACTTGCATCAGATAGTTCTTGAGAGTTGGCCCCGCGCGTTGATCTCCTGAGCACCTAGCGAGTACTTCTACTCGCAGCGCGGTGGCAGAACTCCCTCGCCCTTCTCCCCATGATTCACTCGCTCCTCATGGCCGCCTTCCATCCGTTCCTCTCTCCTTGGCCCTTTCCATTCCTTCCCTGGCCTCTCGGGCCCGTTCCGCGCCATACGCCAAACTTCTGCCCTCCGTTCTTCTCTCCTGCTGATTCCATCTCGTCTCGCTGCGCCTCTCCCTCGGGCCCCTCCACTCCTCTGCCTGCTCCCATTGTCAAGCTGGCGAGTTGTACGCCTTCTTCCATCCTCCTTGGCTCGTCTCGTGCCGTCGCTGTCTTTCCGGCGAAGGTGACCACGCGTCTTCCCTCCTGCCACGCTGTCGGTGGTGCTCTGGTGAGCGCTTCTCTCTCTGCTAGCGGCGCATGTCTGGCGACCGGGACCCACCGCTAGTCCTCCTTTCTCGCTGCCTATCTCGGCCAGGCGAGCGTGCTCCGCCGCTGCGCTCCCCTTGCTGCTGACCATGCCGCTCCTGTGACCTGGGCTCCTTCTCGCGTCTCCCTTCCTGACGCCAGTATCGATCAGGTGAGCGTGGCTCATCCTCCCATTTTCCTCCGCGTGTCTGACGCCGATCCGGCGAACGTGAGCCGCCGCCGCTCCAGCCTCCAGGCTTCTGACGCCTATCGGGCGAGCGAGAGTCGCCTACTCGCCGCCCTCTGCGCCGCCGATCCTCTTCTGGCGTGCGCGACCGTTCCGCCCTCCCTTTACCACGATGTCCTTGCAGCCGGGAAGTGCGGGTGCTCTCATCCTGGTCCCTTCGTTCCTGTTGAAGTGAATCCTCCGCGCGGTACCCTTCCCCGCAGCTGATGTCTCGCCCGCGCGAGTCCTTCCGCCTGGACATCTATCCCTCGGCCACCGCCTGGCTCGCGCCAGTGTTATTGTCCGCCTATGCGGGTTCGGCCTCGCCAGTTCCAGCTGCTGGGTCGTCTCCGTCGTTTTCTCCCTCGGCGCCCTCGACCTGCAGCTCTCGGTTCTCATCGTCCGCTTCCGCATCCTCCTCATGGGCCGCCTCCTTCTCCGTGATCGGCACCAATGTCGCTGCCGTTCCTCCTCACGGCGACTGAATATCCTACCCCAGCGCAGCTCGTACTTTTCCATGGCTGCTTGCTTACGCTTGTCTTCTGTTATGAGAGAGATTGATCCCTCACCCCACAGGTTCCTTCTTAGTGGTGTGCCACTGAATGCTAGAGTTTAGAGTGACAGCCTTCACTTGTCCGAGAGAATAACAGAAATCAAGCATCGAGTGGGTGAGTGTGAGTGGCCTTACTTGGCCCAACCCCATGCTGCACATTTCCCAATGTGCTGCTCGGGGTTGCGATTTGGTTTCCCATTTCGCCCCTCGGTGCTTTCCCCCGTAATCCCAACCGTCCCTTTTCAGTTTCCCCCTTCTTTAGCTATTACAACAGTCACTACACTACATTCTACGCCCCATACTAGTGTTGCTGTGTATGCATAAAGTGCACATACGCTTACACACTATACTACCTCCTACACCCTTATACTACCGTTACTGCATTTACGTAACGTGCATATGCGGTGACAGATGGCCATTCCCACCGCAAACATCAGTTCAGTGCCCACTGATACATCGAAGTCCTTCGACTATGAGATTCCACACTTCTTTCTAATTCTGGTCTCCTGCTCTCCTCCCGGCAGTAGATTCAGTTCTATGGGTGTTCGGGTGCAAGGCATCCATTTTGGTTCCCCTCCTTCTGCCGTCATCACCAACATTTCCTTCGCCACCTACCTTTCTGGGGCCATCAGCCCCAGCCTTTCAGCCATCCCTTTGTCCAGCATCACACTCTGCGCTCCCGTGTCTATAACAGCAGTTTTCACCTTCACCCCTTCCACCTCCATCGCTCCTCCTTCCATCAGTAGCACTGAGGTCTGACACGCAACCTTTCTTGTGGATGGCGTGCTGGCGGCTGCTCCTGCGCTGGCCCCTCTGGTTATTGTCCCTTCTTTCGTTCCTTCATGCCATGCTCCTGCCTCCCATCCTTCCCTCCGCTTCTCAGCCCCATCTCCTCCCTTCCCCTCCACGCCATGAGGGCACACTGCACATCCTGTTCCACCACCTCTCCTTCCTCATCCCTGGCGTACATCCCTGCCTTAGCCTCCCATTTTGGTCCCAAGGCTTGCAGTTGAGACTGCAGTCTGCTAATCTGCCGCTGCAGCTCCTCTGGGTTTCTCCTTGCCCCTCCCTCCCTCTAGTAGCATTCCTTAGCCTCGTGTCCTCTCTTCCCACAGATCTCGCATCTTGCTGCATCAGGACATTCTCGCCTTCGATGGCCTGGCTTCCTGCAGCCACCACAGTTCTTGTAGTCCTTACAAATGTGCCCCGCCTGTCCGCACCTGTGGCACGTCCGTGTGTCAGCTCTTGCTTCCCCCCGAATGTCTGACCTCCAGCTTTCTTGAGGTATCATCGCTGCCGCCCAGGTCGGCTTGCGGCTTCTCTCTATTGGCTTCGGTAAATATGCTTTGTACTTCCTCTGTGCGAGCTCCACCTTTGCTAACTCAAACACTTTATCCAGTGTCACGTCTGCTCCCAACTCATATACCCTCATCCTCAATCCGCCCCCCAACGCCTCATCTAGGCCCCCCAAAAGCTTGTTGATGAAGAGACTGCTGTCCGAGCACTTCACGTCCTCTGGCACGTTGATCGGTCGGTTGTAGTACATCACCAGTGACTCTGCTGCCCTCTTTTGAAGTCTTGAAACTCCCTTATTCGCTCCGCCGTGTGCCCTGGAAACTGCCGCTGTAGTCGCTCAAGAAATTCCTCCGTGGGTTCCTCCCCATATTTTCCTACCCTCCATACCAGCTCATCCATCCTCATCCGGTACAACGTCGTTGTCTCCCCTTCCAGCGTGTTTGATAAGCTCAAGAAGAAGTATACCGGGTCCATGCCGTCCCGGTCACACTGATACTTCACGTTTCCCACTTGCATCAGATAGTTCTTGAGCGAGGGCCCTAACCGTTGATCTCCCAAGAACCTGGCCGGCACTTCCACTCGCGGTGCCGTGGCCGCGCTCCCTCGCCCCTTCCCCCAAGATTCGATCGCTCCTCTTGACTGTCTCCCCTACGTTCCCCTTTCCTTGGCTCTCTCCATGCCTTCCCTGGCTTCTTGGGCTCGTTCTGCGCCATACGCCAAACTCCCGCTCTCGGTTCTACTCCCCAGCCGGTTCCATCTCGTCTCACTGTGCAGATTCCTAGGGCTCCTTCGTCCTTCTGTATGCCCCCATTGCCGAGCTGGCGAGCGGTACGCCCTCTCCCATTCCTCCCGTCGTGTCTCGCGTGGTCAATGCCTCTCTGGCGAGGGTGGACATTCGTTCGTCTCTCTTCAACGCTTCCGGCGGCCAACTGGCGAGCGCCTCTCCTTGTCACGTCTCCCTTCCTACTGGCGGCGCAAGTCGGGCGAGCGTGACTCGCGACTAGGCCTTCTCTCCTGCTGCTTCTGCTGACGAGGCGAGCGCGATCCACCACTGCGTCGTCCTTCCTGCTGCCAATGCTGCCCGAGACCCCGTGCCTCGCCTCCCTCCTAGCTACGGATGGCGATTGGGCGAGCGTGGCTCGCCCTCTCGCCTTCCTCCACACGGTTGACGCCGATCCGGCGACCGTGCCCGGTCGCTGCGCCATCCTGCCCGCGGCTGACGTCCCACGGGCAAGTGCGAGTCTTCATCTCACCGTCCCACTGGTCGCCGATGCCCTTCAGGCGTGCGCAACCGCTCTTCCCCCCTTCTTCCGCGTTGTTCGTACGGCTTGGACACGCAGGCGTCTTCCTCGCAATCCTCTCGCTCCTGCTGAGCCGAGTCACCTGAACGGTGCCCTCCCTGACGGCCGAGGTGCTCCTCGCGTTGTTCCTTCCCCGTGGCCCTTGATCCCTCTACCTCTGCCTCGCACGCGCCTGTGGTCTAGTCTGCCAGCGCGGGTTCAGCTTCGTCGGCCTTAACAGCGTCGTCGTGCTCTCCGCCTTCGTGTTCGTCCTCCACGTTTCCTTCGCGGGCCTCCTCTCGTGCCTCATTCCCCGTTGGCGCCAGGATCTCCTCCTCGGCTGGAGAGAAGTCCCCCACGACCACGCCAGCGGCCTCCGTCGTCGTGGCGCTGTTCTCTCCCTTCCGGCGCGCAGAACACTCTGTCGCCATGGTGGTGCCCGTGGTTGCCGCCAGCTCGGTGAAGGGCGTCTCTCTGCCACAGCGCATAGCCTCCAGTCATGGTGGACCCCTCACCGCTTGCTCCTTCGTGAGTCGAGCCTCCTTCCCGTTGGTCTGGCTCGAAAGGGATTCGATCCGCGCAAAAAGCCGGCTTCTTTGGCGATCGCTCCAAAGATCGCCCACGCTCACATGAGTGCTCGCGTTGCGGCCGTTCTTTCTCCCGGCGACTAAAGATCCTACCCCAACGCAGCTCATACTTGTCCATATTCTCTGAAGTACGGGCTTGTGTTCTGTTATGGAAGAGATTGCTCCCTCACCCCACAGGTTCCCTACTAGTGGTGCGCCACCGAGTGCTAGAAGCTAGAGTGACATGTTTTACTATTACGAGAGAATAACATAACACAAGCATCGAGTGCAGGAGACTGACGTAAGGGCGTGAAAAATCCCCGCACAAGTCTGAAAATGGGGTGTGGCCGGTTTTTAGACGACCATATGGTCGTCATATTTTTTTCGCAAAATTCGACTTGGTGGCCGAATCCGAGTCGACTCCGATACAGCCACCATTTACAAAAGCGCGAATTTTACATGTTTGCTGGCCGATTTGCTGGCCGGTTCCGGAAAGTTGTAAAATTTGCATTGTTCAAAGTGGGCGACAAATTCGCACACATGATTCCAACGTCGTCATCGTCGCATGGAGGGTGTGCGACACGGCCAGTCAGTGTCGCAACGTCGGGCCGGGTTCGTGGCCGTTTTGGAGTCGACTCGGCGTCGTTTTCGTGTCGATTTTTTAAACGGCCATCAAATTCGTTATTTTTTTGCGAAATTGACGACTATCGCGACTCGAAATACGAATGTCGCGGACTGGTTACCTTCGCAAAAACGGCCCGACGGATTCTGGCCGAAATTTTAGAGTTGTCGATTTTACACGCCCTAATTTACCTAGCCCAGGTACGGGCCGCACATTTCTTGATGTGTAGCTCGGGCTTGGGAGTCGTCGATTTCATTTTGACTCTCTCATTTCGCCCCTCAGTATTTCCCCCCCATTCCCTAACATCACTTTCTGATTTCCACCCTCTACTCCTAATACAACATTCACTACACTACATTCTACACATGCATCCTACTGTTATTGCATGTGCATCAAGTGCATATGCGGTAACAGCTGCTGCAAACTTCTGCGAGTTGCCTCTTGTGAAGAATGGGTCTGTTTTGTAGTCGTGGGTGAATAGGCGTGTGAGTTGCAAGCTGGTCTTGGCGATTAGTATCGCGTGTATTTGGGCAGTTGGGCGGGTCAGTGCGTTGCCAATGTTGGAGGCACCCTTTTTGTATGTGACCGTGTAGTGGAAATTTGACTCCAGGAAATCGAGCCAGCGGATTTGTCGTGGGTTGAGGTGGGGTTGTGTGCGAGGGTACTATAGGGAGTGGTGATTTGTCCGCACTGTCACGTCCGCGCCGATCAAGTAACAGCGCAATACTATCAATGCGTGCACGATCACAAGCATTTCGCGGTCGTGTATCGAGTAATTCTTCTCAGGCGGGAGCAGCTTTCGTGACTCATACGCGATGGCCTGTAGGCTGTTGCCGAAATCATGTAGCCGCATGGCTCTGATGGCGATGTCGCTGGCGTCAGTAACCACTTCAAATGGGCGGTGTGGGTCGCTGATACGTAGCACGGGCGATGAGCAGGGAACATTTTTTAGGGCAGAGAAGGTACCATGCTCTTTCTCCCCATATAAAAACGACTCCCTTCCGCAGCAAGTTCGTCAGTGGGGCTGTTGACCGTGCCATGTCGAGGACGAACCGACGCACATAATTAACAAACCCCAAAAAAACTCAGCATTCCCGTGATGTTTGTCGGGGGGTGCCAAGCTTTGACGGTATCCAGTTTTTTTCGAGTCTATTTCAACCCCAGATTCCAAGATGATGTGCTCCATGAATTCTAGCCGGTCCTAAAAAAACGCGCACTTGGAACCCTTCGTCAGAAGGCGATGTTCGTCTAAATGTTTAAATATTGCTTCCAAGTCTGCTACGTGCTGCTCCTTATCCCGGCTGTAAACTAAGATGTCGTCGAGGTACACGATGACGCATTTATCTAAAAGTGGTCTAAATGCTTCGTGCATCGTCATTTGAAATGGCGCGGGTCCGTTGGTCAGCCCGAGTAGCATCACCGAATACTCAAAGGACCCATACCTAGTTCTAAAAGTTGTTTTTGGCGCAGTCTACCGGTTCGATTCGAATCTGGTGGTAACCGCCGCGTAGATCGGTTTTCGAGAATACCCTAGCTGTTCGCAGCTGATATATCGGTTCGTCGGCGCGGTGGATGGGATGTCGCGACTTGACTGTTACCCTGTTGAGTTCCATGTAATCGATTCGCATGTGAAAACCTCTGTCCTTCTTAGGTGTGAATAGTACCGGTGCGACTAACGTCGACGAACTCGGTCGGATGATTTTTTTTTCTCTAGTAGGTAATCCAACTGTTTCCTGGGTTCGTCCAGCGTGGGTTGTGTCAGTCGGAACTGTCGCTGTACGGCTGGTTGTATTCCCGGTTCTAACTTTATGCGGTGGTCGTGTGCAAGCTGAGGTAAGAGCCCCTCCAGTAAGTCATCGGGAATTCACGGGGTACCGTTGTCAAACTGTTATATCATTGTGTAGGCTGTAGTGGGGTAGCCCATATGGGGTACAACCCAAATTAGGGTTAGTACTTGTATCACATTCTTTCTCAATGCAATCATTCCTGCTCGTTAGTTTCTAACATGGTTTCAGAGCAGTAGGTCCTTAGGCCCGTTTTTTTTCGGGCCCACCATTAGCGCGGTTACCGCGCTACCCCACGCCCTGCCCTGTGTCGCGCCGCCCGCGCACGCTCTGCCCTGCCCTGCCCTGCCCTGCCCTGCCTTGCGTCACGCTGCCCGTGCACGCCCTGCCGTGCGTCGCGCTGCCCCGCACGCGCCCTGCCCTGCGTCGAGCCGCCAGCGCGCGCCCTGCCCTGCCCTGCGTTGCGCCGCCCCGCGCATGCCCTGCCCTGCGTCGCGCCGCCCGCGCACGCCCTGCCCTGCCCTGCCCGCGCGCCGCTCGCCGCCGCGCCGCCCTGCCCTGCCCGCGCGCCGCTCGCCGCCGCGCCGCCCTGCCTTGCCCGCGCGCCGCTCGCCGCCGCGCCGCCCTGCCCTGCCCGCGCGCCGCTCGCTGTCGCGCCACGCTGCCCTGCCCGCGCGCCGCTCGCCGCCGCGCCGCCGCCCCGCCCTGCCCTGCCAGCGCGCCGCCCTGCTGGCAGCCGCCCTGACCTGCCCTGCTGGCCGCCGCTCTGCCCTGTCAGTTGCGCCGCCCTGCCCTAGCCGTGCGCCGCGCCGCCCTGCCCGTCGCGCCGTTCTTGCTTGCGTGCTGCCCTGCTGCGCGCGTGCCACCCTGCTCTGCCCGCTATGGCTACTCTCAGCGTCCTCACGTTCGATCCTGAGGGCCATCCGAGCTGTCCACCTTTGCCACAGTTGCCGACCTCATCACTCACCTTCGCACTAGTGACACTCGCTACCGCGCCGCGCTTCCCGCCGAGTTTCTAGCCAAGAACCCCCCTCCCATGTACATCGCTCTCTACTTCATTGTCACCCGCCTCCCTGACTCTCTTAGCGCAGTCAGGGACCTCCTTCTCGCCCTTGACCCCACTGACCTAACTGTCGACCTGTTCGAGAAGCACCTCCTTGCAGCTGAGACCAGCATAGTTGCTGTAGGCGCTTCTCGTGGCACTCCTCGCACTCCCTTCTTTGAGGGGTGTTCCCCCTCCCCCCTTGTCCCCTCAGTCGCTTCTGCTGCTGCTATTGACTTCCTTCGTACTGAGGAGGTCGGAGCTGCGTCTGCTCCTAGTGGGAGGCGCCACAGCGGCAGGGGCAAGGGAGGCAGGGGTGGTGGGGGTGGCAGTGGTGGAGGCGGTGGTGGGGGCGGTGGAGGCGGTGGAGGTGGCGGTGGTGGCGGAGGGAGTGGTGGTGGGGGTGGAGGCGTTGGTGGCGGCGGTGGTGGCGGCAGTGGGAGTGGTGGCGGCGGCAGTGGTGGCGGCAGTGGGAGTGGTGGCGGCGGCAGTGGTGGCGGCCGGGGTGGTACCGGTCAGAGGGGAGGTTCTGGCGGTGGTCAGAGGCAGCAGCAGCAGCGTCAGCGTGAGACCCCTACACCCCAGGAGCTTCGTGAATGGTTTGCTCAGCGTGGGACGTCTGGGGGAAGTGTTCGCTGCCAGTACGTCATTCGCACAGGTGACCGCACTGGTCAGACATGCGGGAAGGTTGGTCACACACAGTCCCGCTGCTTCTCCCGTCTTGACGACGCCTGGCGCGCAGAGTTTCCCGACGCGACTGAGCTCCCCCGCTGGCTACAGCTGCTTAGGCAGGGTGTGGATGTCTTTGCTCTTGACTATGATGCTATCCTTGCTGCCATGTATGCATTGACTGTTAGTGCTGAGGGTGACTGTTACCTGTGTATGCCGCCCGACCCAGGTATAGAGGCTGCTGCTCTAGGTGCTGGTGAGTCTGCTCTCTCTGGTACTGCGCCTGCTGCGGCCTTGCACACCTTCACGCTTGACTCAGGTGCTTCCCACTGTTTCTTTCGCGACAGTACCACAGTCACACCACTCCCTGCACCTGTTGCTGTCAGACTGGCTGACCCCTCAGGGGGCCCAGTTCTTGCCCGTTCCTCCACTTTTCTCCCGTGTCCGGCGGTTCTGTCTGGCTCACTCTCAGGTCTTCACCTCCCCTCGTTCTCTACGAACTTGGTGAGTACCGCTGCCCTCCAGGATGTGATGGTCACTACCACCACTCCTGGGGGCCAGCGTATGTCGATCTGCACGTGTACACGGACGGGCCGTCACCTGGCCACGTTCACCCGTCGGCCTGGGTCGAGTCTGTACACACTGACTACTGAGCCTCCTCAGGTAGCTGCGTCTGCGTCCGCGTCAGGTCAGCTTGCAGCCCCCTGCTCGTGTCGCCTTCTGTCGCATCAGACTCTCCTTTGGCACCACCGCCTTGGCCACCCCTCCCTGCCACGCCTCCGTGGCATGCACTCCCGCCTCCTTGTCTCTGGTCTTCCCAGGTCTCTGCCTCCCCTCCCACCCTCGCCTGCCCCTCCCTGCCTTCCCTATGTCGAGGGGCGGCAGCGCGCCGCTCCTCACTCCTCCTTGTTTCCCCCGACGACTGCTCCCCTGCAGACTCTCCACATGGACGTGTGGGGCCAAGCCCGCGTCCGTGGACAGGGCTGCGAGCGATACTTTTTGCTGGTTGTTGACGACTACACGCGTTACACCACAGTCTTCCCCTTGCGCAGCAAGGGGGAGGTCACTGATGTTTTGATCCCTTGGATCCGCGCTGTCCGTCTACAGCTCCGCGAGCGGTTCCACGAGGACCTTCCTGTCCTGCGTCTGCACTCTGACAGAGGTGGTGAGTTTGCCTCCGACCTCTTGCGTGACTTTTGTCGTGGGGAGGGCATTCGCCAGTCGTTCACGCTTCCGGCCTCTCCGCAGCAGAATGGGGTTGCTGAGCGCCGTATTGGCTTAGTCATGGAGGTCGCTCGTACCTCCATGATCCATGCGGCTGCCCCCCATTTTCTGTGGCCGTTTGCGGTCCGGTATGCTGCGCATCAGCTCAACCTCTGGCCCCGTGTCTCCTTGCCGGAGCCCTCGCCTACACTGCGTTGGACGGGGAAGGTTGGCGATGCGTCGGTATTCCGGGTCTGGGGCTCTCGTGCCTTTGTCCGCGATACTTCCGCGGACAAGCTCTCCTCCCGCGCCATTCCCTGCGTCTTCCTTGGCTTTCCCCCTGACGCGCCAGGCTGGCAGTTTTACCACCCCACCTCGCGCCGTGTCCTTCCCTCTCAGGACGTCACGTTTGACGAGTCGGTTCCCTTTTACCGTCTCTTCCCCTACCGCACTGCCCCTCTCCCCCCCCCGCCGCTCTTCCTCGCACCAGGTCCTCCTCCGGTAGACCCCCTCCCCCCTCAGGGTCCTGCTCCCTCAGGTGTGTCTCAGGTAGACCCTGTCGAGGTCGCTGTCGACTCTGGTGCTGTTGGGGGTGGTGCTGCTAGGGGTGCTGCATCTGGGGGTGCTGAGCCTGAGCGTGCGGAGCCTGGGGGTGCTGAGCCTGGGGTTGCTGAGTCTGAGGGTGCGGAGCCTAGGGGTGCTGAGCCTGAGCGTGCGGAGCCTGGGGGTGCTGAGCCTGAGCGTGCTGAGCCTGGAGGTACTTTGTCTGCTGGAGGTCCTACGGGTGCCTCGTCACGGCGGGAGCCTCTCTCTCCACCGCAGCTGCGCGAGTGGTTTGCTCGGCGCTGGAGCCTTCGGACGGGCGCTTCTCGAGCTGGGGGGCCTGCCGCTGGAGGTCCTGGAGATGGAGGCACTGGAGCTGTTGGTCCTGGAGGTGCTGGAGCTGCTGGTCTCGGAGGTGCTCGTACTAGAGGTACTGGAGCTGCTGGAGCCGGTGATACTGCAGGCGCTGGAGCTGGAGGCGCTGGAGCTGGAGGTACCGGAGGTGCTGGAGCTGCTGGTCCTGGAGGAGCTGGAGGTGCTGGAGACGCTGGTCCCGGAGGTGCTCGTACTGCAGGTACTGGAGCTGCTGGAGCTGGAGGTGCTGCAGGCGTTGGAGCTGGAGGCGCTGGAGCTGGAGGTAGCGGAGGTGCTGGAGCTGCTGGTCCTGGAGCTGCTGGAGGTGCTGGAGCCGCTGGTCCCGGAGGTGCTCGTACTGGAGGTACTGGAGCTGCTGGAGCTGGTAGAGCTGCAGGCGTTGGAGCTGGAGACCCTGGAGCTGGAGACCCTGGCGCTGGAGGTGCTGGCGCTGGGGGTGCTGGTGCTGTCGGTGCTGGTTCTGGAGGCACTGTGCGGCCGCGACCGTACTTCGTTCCACTGCTTCAGCAGGTTCTTGGTCTCCCGTCTTCTACTGGCCTTACTCCTCCCTTACTGTGTCCACCGCCTGACCAGTCGCAGCCGCAGTTACAGCCAGCCTCCCCACTGCCTGCTCCTTCTCCTTACACTGAGCAGACAGGAGGTCTTACAGAGCGTCGTGAGCCTGCGTCTCGTCCTGCGTCGCCTGTTTGCGCTGTTCGCACTGGTCGCCGTGTTCCTCGTCTGCGTACTCCTCCTGTCCCCGGCACGCACCCTATGGTACTTCATCCTTCCTCTGTTCCACAGCGTGTCCCTCTGCCGTCTCCTCCTGCGTCCTCTCTTCCTGACGTTCATGACCCTGCGTCTGACCTTGCTCGTGCTGCCAGTCCTACTGTCACACGTCTTCTAGCCACTGTTGTCACTGACCCTTCGTTTGAGTCCACTGCTGCGTCTGCCCTAGTTGCTGAGCTTGTTGACTTTGTTGTCGCCTGTCGTCTCGACTACGCCGCTAGTCTTGTTGCTGAGTCTGAGTCTGACTGTCCTCCCTCCGTCGGGGGTGAGTGTGCTCTTGGCACGGACGTCCTTGAGGACAGGCAGAGGACTTTGAGTGTTTTGCAGCTGCTGTACCTCATCTTGTATCCATGCTGATTGCACCTGAGGGAGACCCGGATGCACCAGACATCCCGACCCCGTGCTCTTACGCAGAGGCGATTGAGGGTCCCTACTCCTCTCAGTGGCAGACAGCCATGGACGCAGAGATGGCATCCTGGAAGTCTACAGGCACCTACGTCGACAAGGTTCCCCCACCTGGGGCGAACATCGTCAGTGGCATGTGGATTTTCAGGGTGAAGCGGCCGCCGGGTTGTCCGCCTGTCTTCAAGGCGCGTTACGTTGCTCGAAGCTTCAGTCAGCGACAAGGAGTTGACTTCTTCCAGACCTTCTCCCCTACCCCGAAGATGACCACTCTTCGGGTGCTGCTGCACGTCGCCGCTCAGCGTGACTACGAGCTTCACTCTCTTGACTTCAGCACAGCTTTCTTACAGGGCAACCTGCACGAGGAGATCTGGTTGTGCCGCCCACCTGGCTTCACTGGGTCGTTTCCTGCAGGTACTCAGTGGAGCCTCCGGCGGCCAGTCTACGGTCTCCGCCAGGCGCCTCGCGAGTGGCACGACACACTGAGGACGACGCTTGCGGCTCTTGGGTTTGCTCCTTCGACTGCTGACCCGTCGCTGTTTCTGCGCACCGACACTTCGCTGCCGCCGTTCTACATCCTCGTGTACGTTCACGACTTGGTCTTTGCCACTGCTGACACTGAGGGACTGGCCCTAGTGAAGTCGGAGCTGCAGAAGAGACACGTGCACAGACCTGGGTGAGCTGCGCAGCTATCTTGGCTTGCAGATCACCCGGGACAGAGCACGGCGCACCATTACTTTGACTCAGTCACACATGGTGCAGCAGGTCCTTCAGCGCTTCCGCTTCCAGTACTCCTCGCCACAGTCCACTCCTCTGCGTACCGGTCACTCGCTCTCAGCTCCACCTTCGGACGAGTCCGTAGAGCCGAGTGGCCCGTATCCAAAGCTTGTGGGCTGCCTCATGTACCTGATGACCTGCACTCGACCTGACCTTGCCTACCCTCTTAGCATCCTGGCACGCTACGTTGCGCCCGGGAGACACCGACCAGAGCACTGGGAGGCCGCTAAGAGGGTGTTGCGCTACTTGTGCAGTACGTCGGGCATGGGGCTCGTGCTTGGAGGACGGGGTCCAGTTGTCCACACTGGTCACGCAGACGCGTCTTGGGTTGAAGACTTGGCTACGCAGCGGTCGTCACAGGGTTACACTTTCAGCCTTGGCTCCGGCTCTGTTTCGTGGCGGTCTACCCGGTCGTCTTCTGTTCTCAGTTCCAGTTGTGAGGCTGAGATCTACGCAGGGGCCATGGCTGCACAGTAGTTACGCTGGCTCACCTACCTGCTGATCGACTTGGGAGAGCCGCCTCGTTCTCCTCCAGTTCTGTACGTCGACAACAAGGCCATGATTGCCTTGTGTCAGGAGCACATACTGGAGCACAGGACGAAGCACATCGCTCTGCGTTACTTCCTTGCTCGAGAGTTGCAGCAGCGTGGTCAGCTTCGTCTTGCTTACGTGGCCTCTCGGGCCAACACTGCTGATATCTTCACCAAGGCACTTCAGCCTTGTGATCATCAGCGTTTCTGTACTGTTTTAGGCCTTGTGCCTACTTGGTCTCACTTGCTCACTTCGTGACTTTGCTTGTACTGTGATCTATATACTTATACCTGCATGCTTACACTTGCTAGGTTGTGATCACTGTACTGCTTGTTCCCATTTATATACCTCTGCATGTGAACTGGCCTTGTGGCCATTTGCTTGTGCTCAGAGTGTGTGGTGACTTCGTGATCCACCCTGAGCTTGCTTTCTTGACTGGTCTTGTGACCCCTTGTTCTCCCCCGCTTTGCCTATGGGGGTGTGTCAAACTGTTATATTATTGTGTAGGCTGTAGTGGGGTAGCCCATATGGGGTACAACCCAAATTAGGGTTAGTACTTGTATCACATTCTTTCTCAATGCAATCATTCCTGCTCGTTAGTTTCTAACAACCGTTTCAGTAATTCTTGTAATTCAGGCAGTACTGCTTCAAGCAGTGTCTGAAATTCATTCGGCTTCTCAGCTTCTCCTACTTCTGTAATATCCACTGCGTACACTTCAGCTCCTAAAGCGACGGTCAGTTTCATCATGATGGCGTTGACGTGGACCGTTGAAGACTCAGGCGACTGCCAGCGAGGTAATGTGACCCAGTTACCGCCGCTTCGCACAGTGCAGCTGCCTGTCACCCAGTCAATTCGCGGGTTGTAGCGTCGCAGCCAATCACGTCCCAATAAAATATATGTCTGATCTAGTGTCGTTGCGAGCATTTGCTGTGTGAACCCAAAGTTTCCCTCGCAACGAACCTTCACTCTCTCCACCTTTTTCCCGTATAGCCAGCGGCGTGCCGTCAACTAAGCGGGCGTCGATCTCTGGTAAACAACGACTAAGTGTCAGTTGCAGCTTCCTTGCGGTTGCAGTATTAACAGCGATTACGGTGACTAGCTTCTCCGTCGATAGAAATCTTCACTGCTATCCCGTGTATTTTCTGTTGGTGCAACCCTACGGTTTGCACTCGGCTTGTTGTCCGTGTGCGTGAATGTGTGTGTGTATGGAATGGTATGAGGGCATGGGATAATATATATTTCATGCTTATAATTGTGTGTGAATGTTGAGTCATGATGTCGAGTGTGTGTGTCGAGTCAATAGCGAGTTATCGCTAGACGCGTGTTACGCGGTCGTTTGTGTCTCGCGCGCGGTTTCTATTTTGTCGTGCGCGGTTTCTATTTTGTCCTGTGTCGAACGTTCGGCGTGTCGCAGGTGTGTGCAGCAGACCCATCAAGAACTCAAGGATGAGTTTGTGATGAAGAGCCCGAGCCTTGGTGTCAAGCCTCAAGTGATTTCGAAGCTCGCCAAAAGGGTACACCTCAAGATATTGAAGATAGTTACATTACTTTGTGTAGTGTAACATTTCACTTGGTGTAGGCCCTAGTGAAGGGTAGTTTCGAGACCCTTCGTGGTTGGGGACAGTGTGGCACTGTTCCACATCACTGTACCTCGGCTCTTGGGGTTTGTAGGAGCTGGGAGTCATTCCCAACTCGTAACTCTTCCTATCTTGTGTTCTAAGACTATAGTGGCTGCCATAGTACCGTTCGTTCAAACCGACGCTGTGTCGTCAATTCTTTATCAAATCGTGCAATCTAAATTGGTAATTGTAGACGACGTGAAGACGCTCCAGATCCAATTTGAATCAAGTCATTTGCAGCTGTGAGCAGAACGCTGTCAACGTTTGAATCCGCTGTGCAGAAATCCGTCTGTGCTCTCTATCTTTCGTTTTAGGCACATTCAAGCCTATTGTGACTATAACAAGTGGTATCAGAGCCCCTTGGAGCAGTTTCGACAATGTCTGGACCTGAGGAAAGGGGTGGCAGAGGTGCTGGTGGCAGTGGAGAAGCTCAAGCTCAAGGCCAACCCCGTGATTCAGCCATGGCGCCCATGCAACCAAGTCTTGGCCCACCTAGGGATGAGCCTAGGGTGTTTGGGCTTGACAAGTTCAACGGTGACAACTTTGCTGAATGGTCCTTCAAGATGGAGAACATCTTTGACCACTATGACCTGCTGGAGGTGATGGAAGGAACGGAGAAGCGCCCCGAGAACGACCCGGAGAAGAGCCCGTGGGTGCGGAAGAGCGCACAAGGCTATCTCTTACTTGGGCAAGCGTTGGGGAGCAGTCAGATCCGTCACATCAAGCCATTCCAGCGTGAACCAGAGAAAGGACCAAAGGCATGGGCTGCTCTCAAGGGTGTACATGCTCCTGCAACAGCGGCGGTAGCGGTGGTGTTGGAACGGCAAATGGCGGCACTACGAATTGAAGAAGACGAAGCGGTTGAAGAAGGGGTGCAGAAATTCTTCGACTTGTTGACGCGGCTTGAGGGAGCTGATTTGAACTACAGTGAGCTCCAAAAGAAGACCAAGTTGCTGGCCTTACTCCCAGAGTCATGGTCCTCGCTCATCATCAACCTTAATCGCGACTTGCCCCGCCTCTCGCTTGAAGACGTGAAGCGAGCTATCCTTCAAGAGGATTTCCGCCGCCGTGAGTTGGCGAGTGCGGATGGCGCTGGGGCAGCGAGCATCGGCCGTGGATATGGTCGAGGAAGAGGCAGAGGACGAGGGGGAGGAAGGTTTGGTGGCAGCAACTTCGGCGGAGGCCGCAGGAGTGGCGGTTACGGCAGCGACGACAAGAGCTACGGACGCGGTCGCGGCCGATTCGACGGCGAGTGTCACTATTGCCACAAGAGCGGACACATGTGGCGCGACTGCTACAAACTCCCTGATTGTTGGACCCCTGCTCAAGGCCAAGAGGGTAGAGGAGCAGGAGGAGGGAGAGGACGAGGCCATGGAGGCCGTGGCGGTCGCGGTGGCGGAGCTGCAAACATGAAGAGCGGAGACAACGACAAGGACCCGAGCGACGATCGATACCCGGGTCTATTCTACTTCGTGTCGACGCAAGTACCGGCTGGTCTAGAGAAGGATGAAGGCTTTGAGGAGCCAGCAGCTGTGGGGAAGGTGACCCTACACCCCCTGGACTATTGGGTGATTGATAGTGGCGCTACCTATAGCATGACACCTCGCCCGGACTTGCTCACCGAACTCGAGCCGTCACCGGTGAAGCATGTCACATCGGCTTTGGGGCAGCGAGCAGAGGTGAAAGGCATGGGCAAGGCCATGTTCAAGGGTGCTGATGGGAAGATGGTGGGCCTCAAGAACGTGCTTTGGGTGCCCAGCCTTGCTGCAAACCTGATTTCCGTGCGGCGGTTGGCAAAGGCCGGCATGGACACGAACTCGAAGGGAGCCAAGACCTACACCGCAAGGCTTGGCGATCGAATTCTTTGGGACCTTCATGAGGACAGGGATGTCTACAACGAGATGTGGCAGATCCCAGTGGTCCCTATGCCTAAGGAGAGGCAAGTGGCAGCAAGCATCAGCACCAAGGATGGAGCGGTCGGTAGCGACGATGGCGCGAACGGTCGCGCTAAGGAGAATGAGCTCAAGAAGAGCAAACCTGGAGGGACCAGCAAGTTCAGTGAACCTAAGGAGAGTGGTGCAGCAACCAAGGAGCAGCAAAAGGGTGAGGAGAACCCAGAGGCAGCAGCGGAGGAGGACTACGGAGAGAGTATGTGGGGCGCTATTGCGAGCGCGGCATTCTCCAATCCAACTTCGGCTACGGGGGAGTGTGATTGGCTCACCTTGCATCGGCGCATGGGGCATGTGGCCCTGCCCATCTTGCAGCAGCTAGTGAAGAATGAGATGGTTGCTGGCATACGTGTGAAGGGGGAGCCCGATGAGGTGCTTGGCTGCCCGACGTGCATTCAAGCCAAGTTCACCCGGTTTCCGTTCCCTAGTTCGGAGTCAACGGCAAAGGCACCGCTTGATGAGGTGGTGATGGACGTGGTGGGCCCCCTGAAGCTTGGAGCTGCTGGAGCTGAGTATTTTCTCACCATTGTCGACGTCTACACCCGCATGACTTGGGTGTACGTGCTGGCCAAGAAGAGCGACGTGGCTGAAACGTTGAAGACGGATTGGTTCCCGATGGTGGAGCGGCAACAAGACCGTCTAGTCAAGTCAATCCGCACCGATCGAGGGGGAGAGTTCCTGAGCAAGGAGTTTGGGTTGTGGCTGAAGAAGAATGGTATTCGGCACTCCCTCACCATGCCATACTCCCCTGCAATGAACGGCATCGCCGAGCGAGCGAACCGCACAATCACGGAGGCGGCACGCGGGTTGCTCATTGAAGCCGGGCTACCCGACTATTTCTGGCCTGATGCGGTGCGGAGCGCGTGTGTGGCCAAGAACAGAGCCTTGACTCATGTGGGAGCAGACAAATGGGTGCCCTATGTGGAGTGGCTAGGAAGGAAGCCAAAGGTGGATATGCTTCGGGTGTTCGGGTGCATGTGCATGGCGCTCGTGCCTAAGCATCTTCGGCACAACAAGCTTGGTGCCAAGGCGGTGTGGGCCGTGCACTTGGGCATGGCTCAAAACAGCAAGGGATGGCTTCTTTGGGACCCATTCACCAAGAAGTTCTTGGTGAGCAGGGACTGCAAGTTCATGGAGAACTTCATGTACAAGGATTGGAAGGCGGAGAATGAGGCGAAGATAGGCGTGCGGTTTGGGGAGGTGAAGAGTTCCGGTTTGGAGCATGTGGAGCTGCCTTTGGAGCTGAGCAGCGGCAGCACAATCACAAGGCAATCCTCCCTTGTGAATGGGGGAGAGGAGGCCAATGATGCAGAGGAAGAAGAGGAGGAGGTGCAGCAAGTGAGCGAGCGTGCACCGTCACTCCCTTCCCGTACTACGAGTGCTCCACGGATTCGAGCCACACCGCAGCAACGCCAAGGCCTTCAAGTCCCTGCAGCTGAGGAGGAAGGAAGGGGGAAGAGGAGAGTTCAACCCCCTAATAGGCTGACCTATGATGCGCCGGGAAAGCAGGGCAAGACAGCCCTGGCCGGAGCGGCAATGATGGTCGGAGACGACGAGGAGAGTGACTACGAGGAGTGTGCCTTCGCGTTCTTCTCTCCGGTGGAGATGCCGGGAGAACCAGCAACTCTCAAGGAGGCTTTGGAGAGTAGTGATGCTGAGGAGTGGAAGAAGGCCATGGAGAGTGAGCTGAAGAGCATCGAGGAGAATGACACGTTTGAATTGGTGGAGCTACCGGAGGGGCGTACGGCGATAACGTCCAAGTGGCTCTTCAAAATCAAGTCGGATGCCGACGGCAAGATCGAGCGCTACAAGTCTAGGCTTGTAGCCAAGGGGTACCAGCAGAAGGAGAAGGTGGACTTCAAGGAGCTGTTTGCCCCTGTGGTGAAGCCGACGACGCTGCGAACCCTATTCGCGGGAGCCGCCATCAAAGGATGGGTAGTAAAGCAAATGGACATCGTAACGGCATTCCTTAACGGCATCCTTGAGGAGGAGATTTTTATGGCGCAGCCAGAGGGGTTTGATGATGGTAGTGGCAGAGTGTGGAAGCTGAAGAAGGCCCTCTATGGGCTGAAACAGGCCCCTAGGCAATGGTACATGAAGCTGCGCGAAGTGTTGGAGGGGATCGGCTTCACTCCCTCAACGGCCGATCACTCCTTGTTCATGCTTGGCGAGGGGGAGCAGAGGGGTTTCATGGTGGTTTATGTGGATGACATCCTCATTTTCTCACCCTCTTCTGACCTTGTGAAGGAGGTGATGCTGAAGCTTCAAGACAAGTTCAAGTGCAAGGCCCTTGGTGACGTGAGCTTCTACCTTGGGCTCCACATCGAACGAGATGTGGAGAAGCGGTGCATGCGGGTGCATCAACGAAAGTACCTGGAGGCATTGGCTGCCAACTTTGGGCAGAGTGAAGGCCATGTGGCTACACCCTTTCCCTCTGGGTTCAAGTGTGTGAAGGGACCAGAGGAGGAGAGCGTTGGTGAAGAGGAGAGGCGCCGATTTCACTCGTTGGTGGGCAGCCTCATGTATGCGGCGGTAAACACCCGACCGGACGTCGCGTTTGCTACCGGGCAGCTGGCTAGGGTTGTGCAATGCCCTAATGAGGAGCAGGTAGCAGCTGGAATGAGGGTGGCCAAGTATCTTGGCCAAACACCGACCGTTGGGCTGCAATACTCGGCGGCGGCACAAAGGCGCCAAAAGGGCGCGGATGGTGTTGAACCCGGGCGTTTGTTCCTCACCGCCTACTCGGATGCTTCATATGCATCAGAACCAGAGGACATGACAAGTGTGGGAGGCTTCATATGCTGTGTTGGTGGAGGCCCAACTGCTTGGGAGAGCAAGAAGCAGGTTGACCAAGCTTTGAGCTCGGTGGAGTCCGAGTACATGGCACTCTTCCGTGCCGTACGGGAGATTGTGTGGCAGCGGCGTTTGTTTTCTGAATTGGGGGAGGAGCAGCAAGGACCTACCCCACTGTACTGTGACAGCCAGGGTGCCATTGCTCTTGCTAAGAACCCTGTGTTGCATGGACTCACGAAGCACATGAGCATGAAGTGGCATTGGACGAGGAGCATGGTAACCGCGGGTGAAGTTGAGTTGCGCTACGTGAAGACCACGGGGCAGCCGGCTGACATGATGACCAAGAGGCTGGTGGAGCAGCAGCATTGGAAGTGTTGCAAGCTGGCTGGGATGGCTCTGAACTGAGAGAGCAACATATCCTAAGGCCAACAATCCGAGGGGGGAGTTTGTTGGTGCAACCCTACGGTTTGCACTTGGCTTGTTGTCCGTGTGCGTGAATGTGTGTGTGTATGGAATGGTATGAGGGCATGGGATAATATATATTTCATGCTTATAATTGTGTGTGAATGTTGAGTCATGATGTCGAGTGTGTGTGTCGAGTCAATAGCGAGTTATCGCTAGACGCGTGTTACGCGGTCGTTTGTGTCTCGCGCGCGGGTTTCTATTTTGTCGTGCGCGGTTTCTATTCTGTCCTGTGTCGAACGTTCGGCGAGTCGCAGGTGTGTGCAGCAGACCCATCAAGAACTCAAGGATGAGTTTGTGATGAAGAGCCCGAGCCTTGGTGTCAAGCCTCAAGTGATTTCGAAGCTCGCCAAAAGGGTACACCTCAAGATATTGAAGATAGTTACATTACTTTGTGTAGTGTAACATTTCACTTGGTGTAGGCCCTAGTGAAGGGTAGTTTCGAGACCCTTCGTGGTTGGGGACAGTGTGGCACTGTTACACATCACTGTACCTCGGCTCTTGGGGTTTGTAGGAGCTGGGAGTCATTCCCAACTCGTAACTCTTCCTATCTTGTGTTCTAAGACTATAGTGGCTGCCATAGTACCGTTCGTTCAAACCGACGCTGTGTCGTCAATTCTTTATCAAATCGTGCAATCTAAATTGGTAATTGTAGACGACGTGAAGACGCTCCAGATCCAATTTGAATCAAGTCATTTGCAGCTGTGAGCAGAACGCTGTCAACGTTTGAATCCGCTGTGCAGAAATCCGTCTGTGCTCTCTATCTTTCGTTTTAGGCACATTCAAGCCTATTGTGACTATAACATTTTCCTGTGAATCAGTAATGGGCAATCTGTCGCTGTACCCTCCTTATTCAGCCGAGCCCGATCGATTGTGTGAATCGTTACAGTCACTAGGTGAGGGTCAGTGTGTTCGGGCGAGCAGTGAGTCTCGTCAGTATTGGGCCCGTACTCTGCTGACTGCTAGCGTTTCCCTGCCTTCCAGACTCCCTCCCCTACTTTGCTCCTCGGCGCCTTAGCTCCTCTGGGCATTTGCTCTTGCGGTGGCCCGGCCTGCTTCACGCGAAGCAGCCCCCCTTAAATGGCGCGACAGCTGCATTCGTTGCGATAGCGTGTACACTGGCATGCTCGGTCGTTCCCCGAGTACGATGTATGTAGTAGGACCCGGGCCTCGAACGGCGTAGTATGTCGACTTTCTCCGCGCACGCCAGGATTTCATTGAAGTTCGAGATCCCGCGAAGAATGATTTCTTGCAAGGTTTCCGGCTTCAAGCCGCGGACGTAGCGATCCACTCGCTCCGCTTCGTGCATGTAGCCGACCTGCTCACACAGCGCGAGGAAACCGCTACTGTAATATTGAACCAACCCGAGTTTCCGCCAAGCGCGCGCTTCTGGCGTGCTGAGATCAAAGCAGCGATCGGCTCGAAGCGCGCCCGAAGCCCTGCGCACCACGCATCCCACGTGATGTATTGGGCGACTTCGCAGAACGAACTCCATGTTACGGCTGGCCCCGAGGGCCTCTCCCCTTGTGATGGTGGCTCATAGGCGCTCGACGACGTCACGATAACTCGCCACCAGTCCATGGCTGGCCCGCAGCAAGGATACGACGTACCGGATCTTCGCTGCATCCGACGTGACGTAATTCGTGTAAAAAACATGCGTTCATTGTGAACACCCGGGATTGATCCGTCGAACCTCCACGCTGAATAAGATCGAAACAGGGCAGGCGCTGCAGCTTGAGTGGCATTGGCTCACCAATGTCGCTGTTGCTGACGGGTGTCGCAATGCTGACGTGACGCCAGGCTTCGCGAGGTGTATTGGCGCCTGGTGCCTCCTTGGTCCGTTCGATCCCCGGCATGGATTGGGCGGCGCCATCACTAATTGCGCCTGAGCGTTGTCCCACACTGTCGTGTTGCGATGACGTTCTAGATGAGATGACAATTGGCTCTTCAGATTGTGCAGGTGCATGTACTGGTGCTTGTGCTGGTGCGTTCGCCGTTGATTGCTGTAGTGCGGAATCACGCTCCGCTCTGAGTGTCGCGATTTCGAGCGTTGATTCCTCCAGCTGGAGCATAAGCTCGTCGAGACGCTCTTGCGTCAAGGTCGTGAGCAGAATGTTGCCGGATTCGTCCATGGCGGGGGTGTCGTGCTAGCTCAGCGAGAGCCTCGGTCATAGCTGTATATGCTTACGAGAGTGCACACGAAGAGCGGTGCTTGGTCGTTGAGGGACGTCTACTCCCCCCCTCCCCCTCCCCCCCCACCCACCCAAAAAAAATGAGTTACGGTAATTTGAAAAGCGAAGGTGTGGAGGCAGTCCGAAAAAAGGGTCGTGGCTCTGATCCCAAGTGTTACGAGTGCAATTGAGGCGACCAAACGATGATTGCACTATCGAAGCAAAACAGTACATCGAGCGAAGTATGAGCGGAAGTTAAATAGCGAACTAGCGTGGTAATGGTAACGAGCGAATCGTGGGTTGCGCGACAGGCCTGGCGCCGAGGTTGGGAATTGTCGAGGCGGAGGGGCCGGAGCGCGGGTTACCAGCCGAGCCGTGAGGTTGGGGCCGTGATGTGAACGGTGGCGGGAAATGTAGTCGAGGGGAGTGTCGCGAGCAGGCCCTCAGATTGGTTTCAGGGTATGCTGATGGATCAGCGTGCCCTGCCCAAAGTCGTGACCAATCAGCGTTGGGGGTTAAGTTTAATGCTGATTTTGTCAGGGGTAGAATTTCATGGCTAACTGAAATATAAGTGTAGTAAAACAATTTACATCTCGAGTCCAGCACTACTGGCGTAGCTGTCTAAGGTTTCGCCCTATTACCGGAAAGGTCCCAGGTTCAAGTCCCGTGTGTGAGAGGCTTGCTGGTATGTGGCTGGGATTTTGGGCCTAAAGCCCCTTGTACTCGCACCCCACTGACTGTACCCTACACATTTTGGTAAGTCCGAATCAGTGTGACTCAGTACACTATACTGATGCTTCAGTGTTACTGGTACACCTAAACACTAATTCGTCAGGGTAGTCCTATACCGTAAGCTCCCGGATAGTAGACCCCCCGGAATACAAGACCCCCGGGTCTGTATTACGGGGGTGGGTCTTTTATTTTGGCAGGTTTTCACTATACCCCCCCCTAGAGGGGGTAATCATTACTAGACCCCCCCCCTTATGGTTGTCACTAGTTTATAATGGAAATAAGATGTCTTTTCAAGTGCTTCACTAGCAAGACAAGTTTGACACCAATGCAACCTATTCACAGTTTGCATTTCAGAGATTTAGGGGGCAACAAGGGGTGAGAACAACATAAAAACAGTCACTCATCCTCGCCTGCAACCCACTCCTCCACTTCCTCTCCCTCATAGCGGCCTGCTGCCCACCAGTCGTCTCCATCCTCACTCCACTCGTCCGCACCTCCCATCTCTGCATCTGCCTCATCCCCCTCCTCATCCGGAGCCATCACATCCCCTTCCTCGGCAGCAGCACCCACCACAGCCTCCTCCCCTGCAAGCCCTTCCTCTTCGTCCTCTGCCTCGTCGTCCTTGGTGGCGGCGGGCTCAGGGGCGTGCGAGGGGTCTTCGTAGAACGGGTTGGGGTTCACCCCGTCCTCCCCCTCGTCCAGCACATCCTCCAGCACCTCCACTTTCCGCCTTGTCCCGCAGGTGAGCGAGGATCAGATGATCCTCGCTCCCGTCTTCGGCACTGGAGATGCCGCAGGTGAGGAATGCTTTCTTCACCAGCTCCTCTTGGCACATCAGCCCATGACTCGACGATCCACTTCAGGATCACTTCAGGGGGGGGCTTCTTCAAGTTCCCTGGAGTTCACAAGAAGGATGAACGGCAGAGATGTAAAGGCAGTGGATTTAATGCTGCCTAGTCATCTTAAAGCTCACAAGTCAACCACGACTCACCTGCACGTGTCGTTTGCTGATCCCGACCTCCTCAAACCACGTGCTGTAGCGGTGGCGAACACCGCACTTGAAACTGCGGTTGATGGAGACATCAAGCGGTTGCACCAGGGGGGTGCAACCGCCAGGGATGACGGCACGCGTCACCTTAAACATCTTCAGAGTTTGCCCCACGGATTCCGTCAGGTGCCCCTTGTACGAGTCGAAGACAAGGAGCGCTTGCTTGCGCCGTCCGCCCTCGTCCCGCAAACGGCTTCAAGAAGGGGACGAGCACCTGTGTTGTCCAATCCTGGACAAGGCGCTCGTCCATCCAGCCCTTCTCTTGGGCGCGGATGACGATTCCTGCACACGCCACAACTGGAAATTAGTAACGGAGAAACGAGGAACATAAGGAATCAACGACGGAAACACATCGGGCTCACCTGGTGGCACCACGATTCGTGGCACCGTCTTCCGCTTGAAGATGACATACGGGGGAAGCTTCAGGCCGTCAGCCGTCACTGCCAACATGACAGTGACACGCTCCTTCTCGTACCCGCCGTCCTGACATGCACCGTGCGGGCGCCTTTCATTTCGAGGGTGCGTTCCGCCGGCATCTCCAACCAGAGCGGGGTCTGGTCAGCGTTTCACGATGAGGTTGAGGGGAAAGCGATGAACCATGCGCATCTGGCGGACGAATTCCCAGAAGGACTCCACCTTTCCCTGCAGTCTGTTAAACACACAACGACACATGCGTTAGATAGCATTTTACCTAGACCGTTAGTGCAAGGGGGGTGACAGGCAGCTTGCTCACCGGCGGCTAGTTTTTGCCCCATCTTTGTCTTCACGCGTTGCGCCAACGACCACCGCACGCGGTAGCGAAAGGTCCAACGTGCCGATGCGCGAAAATCGGCGGTAGGCTGACGGTGCTTCATGTACTGAGATGCCCATTTGCGGAGAAGGCTCACCGACACCGCCAATCCTTTGGCACGGTGCGCCAAGAATTGGCGGTAAACTGCTTTCTCCATCAGGGGCCACTTCGCCCTACGCCCTCCACCGTTAAGACGTCGGCGACAACCAGCGGCGACCTCGAGACGCTCCTTGAGTCGCCTCCACTCGCGGATTTTGCTTGGGCTGCACCTTGGCGAGCTTTGCCAAGCCACGGATGCTGAGGTCAGGCTGTGACTCCAACATGGCCAGCCAGTGCAGTTTCTCCTGGCGGTGAACGCGTTACGAGAGCGTTTCGTCATCCTATGACGAGGGGAAGGAGGTGCAGCATCTAGAATTCTTCGTTTCATGCCTTGCGGGCGACTAGACTCCGAAAAAGTAGGGATCACGACTCTAGGAAGTGG